>JAVJAQ010004993.1:417680-1017680 GCA_032362365.1 Zygogramma bicolorata
TTACCTCTTGCATACAGAGCCTGCCTGGAAAACGTCAAGTACCTAACTTCATTCAGAAATACAGTATCTCGCTTATTTTTCGACCTAGAAATACCGTTCTTTCGGTATAATAATCATAATAAAAAGCAGTGTCGAGAAGATGCAATAGTTCCGTTCCGCGAATGGTAGAAACAGGATAAATCCCGGTAGTCCTGTATAACAGTACCCCAGCGGCTGGCCCTATTCAACGTTCCACTCAGCTGAGCGCGGTGACGTGTGCCTACGTCGGCAAGGCTGAGAGTAGGAACGTTGATGGAGGGGAGCGAATCGAGGTACCTGCGAAAGAGCCGTTGAAACTTCACTTCCCACCGAACCGAGCTACCGATCACCACGCGAGACCACTACCAGCCGAGCCGAAAATATTCAAGGTGAGAGAACCGAAAACGAGCCGTTGGCACGTTAGTAGTAAGGGCGAGACCGGCGAGGTAAGAGAAAACCGTAGTAATTATTCGTACGCCACGGGGAACGCGTAGGTTGAATCCGACTTTCTTTTCGCGCTTCAGCTGTATTTTACACTGGCGTGCTGATCTTTCTCTCTCTCTCTGACTTGGCTTTCACGCTCCAGCTGTATTTCACACTGGTGTGATAGCCTGTCTCTCTCTTCCTTTCGCGCTTCAGCTGTATTTCACACTGACGTGCTAATCTTTCTCTCTCTGACTTGGCTTTCACGCTTCAGCTGTATTTCACACTGGTGTGATAGCCTGTCTCTCTCTCTTTGTCTCTTGCACGTCCGTATCCGCCGTATACCGGGACCGACAAAAGTAAAGGGGTTCTAAGTAAAGTAGAGCGGATAAATAACTCTTACCTCGTTAGTGTGTTGCGCTCTCAGTACGATCATTAGATTGCTTGTATTGTATTGCTCTTTGCCGCCATTCGCTTGAGATCATCCACTGTTGCCGCTTGCATATTGAGTAACCCAGTAACCTTCGTTGCACGCCCTCTTACACCCCTTTGTTCCTTATGTACATAGTAGATGCCCATACCGTACTTCGATCATAGAGTAGTAATTGCACCTGATTATATGGCACGTTAACCGGAAGTTGGGAATATAGTTGATTATCACTTTTATTGGTGTTCTATTCCATATAGTTAGCTTATCATACCATCTAAAGCATCTTTTACCATTCTCATTTCCACCATCGCTGCCGCTTTCCTTGCCTTCTGCCTTACAGTCAGCCGTACCGTCGTCATTTCTACAGTTTTCAGTACCTTCGTCAGTACCGTCGTCTCTACCGTTGTTTCAACAGTTTTCCGTACCGTCGTCGCTCCCATCGTCATTACCCAATTCAGTACCGTATTCACTACCGTCAACAGTGCCGTCGTCATTGTCGTATCCCCAGGCCATGCAGAACAACCACATGTCACCCCTGAAAGTACATGATTGGAAGGTTATGTTTAATGGAAAAGGAGATCCGGCTGCCTTTCTCGAGGAGGTTGGAGGATATCTGCGATGTTCAAGGAATTAATCCAGACAGTCTCCTTCTAGTCATGCCAGAGCTGTTAGAGACATGCCGGCCCTGTGGTTCAGGAACAACCGAAACTCCTGGAGGACATGGGCCACCTTCGTTACAGATTTCCGAAATTTCTTCTTTCCTGTAAACTATCTGGTGGACTTGGAAGCAGCAATTGGACGAAGGCTTCAGAAACCGAATGAAACGGCTGCCCAGTACATTACCGAGTTGCAGACACTCATACGTCGTCACGGAGGAATCACAGCCACCCAGGAGCTACAGTGGTTATACCGCAACCTCCGACCGGCAACGAATTCGCCGCAGCGACTTCACCGACATAGCAACCTTCGCGACAGCTGTTCGGGAGTATGAACTGTTGAAATCAGGAATGGACCACTCTGTCCAGTTTTTCTCTGGAAGCCAACAACAGGCACCATCTAGACCGGTAGACAGACGACCGCTAGACGTTGACCGAGGAGCTAGAAATAACCGCCCAGGCCTCCTCTCGAGAATGTTGGCGCTGTGGGCAAACAGGCCATCTACGTGGACAATGCCGGGCACCGGCTAAATTATTTTGCTCTCGTTGTAAGAGAGAGGCCCTTGCCCGAGGTCGGAAAACTGAATGGGTGCTGTACCGAAATGGGGTCTGGTCCGCACCCGAAAAGAGTTACCCCACCCGAACCGTATACTGAGAAAAGCGCCGACAACAGGCCGTATATTGACATAGCTTTTCCAGGAGGGGCCGTCCGATCATTGATTGATACCGGAGCAGCTAGCTCATATATTGGGGACCAAGTTGTAGACCAATGGCGCGTATTAGGGCTAAGTAAGCTGAAGACATTAGCTAGAACAGCTAGGCTAGCTGATGGCCAATTGGTACGAGTGTCCGGAACATACCGGTCCGAGATCGGAAGATTACATTCCACCGAAACTTTCGGCCATATCCGAGGGCTATCGTCAGATGTGGTTATAGGTATGGATATGCTCCAGGACCTAGGCTTTTTCCTTCATTTAGGCACTGGAAAAATCCATATAGGAGGCCATGCCGTACCGCTGTGAATACCGGCAGAGCAGTGCAGTACCCTTGAGACTTGTCCGAAGGGGCCCACCCTCTCACTTACCAGCGAGGAGGAGAGAGGGTTAGACGAGTTTCTCCGAGTCGAACTTCAACCCTTTGAGATGATTCGTGGTGTAACCCCATTAGCACAACATACTATACGACTTTCCGACCCAGAACCGATCAAACAACGATACCGACCCCAAAACCCCCGTATGCAGGAGATCATCAATGCTGAAGTTGACCGAATGTTGGAAGAAGGAATTATTGAACCCTCTAATAGTCCGTGGAGTTCTCCGGTGGTAATTGTTCGAAAGAAAGATGGAAAACCACGGTTTTGCATCGACTTTCAAAAAGTGAATGCGGTTTCCCTGAAGGATGCGTATCCCTTGCCGTTTATCAGTGTCGTCCTTGATAAGCTCCGCAGAGCCCGTTATATATCGAGCATCGACCTTAAGCAAGGATATTGGCAGGTTCCCCTCTCGGAGGGCAGTAAACCAATTACGGCCTTCACCGTACCAGGACGTGGACTGTACTGTGTTTGGGGATTGTATGGGGGATAGAGAAAATGCGACCTTACCTGGAAAGTTACCACTTCTCGGTACTGACCGACCATCAGGCACTCCGATGGCTACATTCCAACAAGAGCCCAGCCGGCCGTCTCGCCCGATGGAGTATGTTCCTACAACAGTACGATTTCGAAATTAAATACCGTCGTGGAAGCGCGAATAAGTTTGCAGATGCACTATCGCGCGAAAGGTTGCTCTGTAACAGTGCGACTCCGTCCGAAGAGATAGCAATTTTAGAACCGCCCGTCACATGTACCTGGTACTCCCGCAAATTAGATGATGTCCGTGAGGATCCGGCCTCCTACCCCGATTACTGCATACGAGAGGGACGCTTATACCGCCACTTCTGGGATTCCACCGATCTAACCGAACCAGATCTGTCCGACCCATGGAAACTATGTGTACCACGAGCCGAGCACCTGACCGTCATGCAGGGAACTCATGACGCCGCCACCGCGGGTCATATGGGTATTGCCAAAACGATTGCTCGAACAGTATCCCGATACTATTGGCCGGAATGTTCCGTGACATCGCGAAATACGTCCGTGGATGTATGTCCTGCCAGAGGTACAAACCTTCCCAGATGAAACCGCTAGGCAAGATGCAGCCATCACGCAACCACCAGCCCTGGAAATGCGTCTGTACCGACTTGGTTGGACCCCTGCCACGCTCCAGCCGAGGCAATCGATTCTTGGTAGTATTCCAGGACCGTTTTACCAAGTGGGTGCAGTGCCGACCGATTCGAAGTGCAACCGCTAAGGCCGTCACCCAAGCACTCTACGATGAAGTGATCACAAGGTTTGGTTGTCCCAAAGTGATCATCAGCGATAACGGAACCCAGTTTACCGGGCACACTTTCGAGGACCTATTAAAGGATCTCTCCATTTCACATCGCCGCACCCCACCGTACACGCCACAGGCCAACCCCGTGGAACGTACAAACAAGACCCTGAAGACCATGATCGCCCAGTTCTGCGACAACGAGCATCGAAAATGGGATCAACATCTACCGGAACTGACGTTCGCACTGAATACGGCCCGTCACGAGGCAACCGGACACACGCCAGCCTTTCTCAACTACGGCCGAGAATTAGAGGTTCCGAAAGCTGTGTATCGACAATCCCTGCAGCCTGACGATGGTGACATGAGAGAAATTACCGCAGCCGATCGTCTAGATCGGCTGCGGGAGACTTTCGAGCTGGTCCGCGTAAACCTGGCAAAAGCTTTCACCAGTCAGAGCCGACAATATAATCTGCGAAGGCGAGAATGGCGATGTCATGTCGGCGAGCAAGTTATGAAACGCGATCATCACCTCTCTTCAGGCGGGAAGGGATTTGCAGCCAAATTAGCCCCAAAATATTCTGGTCCTTACACGGTTGTGCGAGTGGTATCCCCAGTGGTTTATGACCTCATGTCTCGAACCGGTAAAAAACTTTCGCGAGTTCATGTCAAAGATTTGCGCCCGATACCACCGTCACACGCGATAACCGCTCTTTCCGTTACAGAAAATGCCGAAACGTTTCCCTGGAGAACTTCCGCGAGGAGCTACCGTTCCGGTAGATTAAAAAGTGCCGGCCCAAGACGGCCAAAAAAGAAGCAGGTCGAGAGCACTCGGATGCGGGCATGCAGAGTGCTCGCCCGCGAGCTTACCCTCCGCCGACCCCGAGCAAAGCCGCAAGTTGGACCGCCCGTCCGTACGAGCACCAGGCCCGCCCCCGTCAGCCGCGGAAAAACATTCCGAAGGCAACTCCGGAAAAGCGGCCGCCGCCAGACCTTCCGAGTTTTCTGGCGTCGCTCGTGGGGCAGCCGTCACCCTCCGAAGAGGCAACCGTGGAAATGGAGCCCGCTCGTCCCACCGTCGCTGTACCGAACTTGCTTCCCCACTCTTCCGGTATCGGCAAGGCTCCGGTTCCACCCACAAACCAAGTGGAACAGCCTCCATCCGATGGCCAGCATAGCGGAGAAGAGCTGTGGTCTGCAGACCAGATAATCGACAAGCTGGAGCAATTTCCACAGCCAAAATCCTGGCCGCCCGAGTTGGTACAACAACTGAGACACCTACGTCCCGCATCCGTTGCCCCGACCAAGCGCATCCGATATCAACTACGAGCGTGAAGCGGCCGAAAAAGAAATATTTGCTTGCCGTAACCTTATTTTTTTCTTGTTCCGGGTTGTTACTAATCATTTAACGAGTTTTAATTTTATTTTTTTTCATTATTTTGTTATTTTCTCGAATAAATGTTTTGTTTTTGAATGGATCGATACTTCAAAAAAAAACTTTTTCTCTTCTTTTTTTAGAAGCATGGAAATGGTAGACATAGAACTCCAGTCGACCCCGAAATCCCAGGACGACATCACCAAGGAGCTCCTGGAAGCGATAGAGGACGCCGACCTGGCCTTGTCAGAAGTATCATCTGCTTTGTCACCGAAAACCTCAGGGGATCCACAGCCTGATAACCAAGGAGCCGCATCAGAACCACTGGTGGATCCGGCGACAACCAACAGCGCCACGCAACCCAACAACCCCACCGAAGCACCAGGTACCAAAAAAAAACAGAAAACGCGTCTCCGAAACACCCGTTTTATGTGGCCCACCCGGAGTGTGACCCGTTCAACGACTGGTTTTGGTCCAAGGATAATCCCCTCAATCAGGGCCAGCAAGCGAGAGAACCACCCCGTCCGACCTTCTTACCGGTGGAGAAGGACTTGTGCTGGCTGAGACGGCCTTGTCCAGCCTGTCTATGCCCTCACCCGTATGAACACATTGCTTGCCCGCGATGTGGATGCCCTCACCCGTTTGACCGACGACGATGTACTTTCTAGTACCAAAGAAGTGGTGCGCCGAATTTGATTCATTATTTTTATTTTTTTATTTTCATTGGTAAAATAAGTTTTGATGGAATAGGCCAACCTTGGTGGTATAAAATTGTATTTAGGTTTTGGTTTTCACCGCAAAGTAAGCTCCTTAAGATAGTTATATTAGTAATAGGGTTGGTTACAATTCCAGTTTTGTATATATTATTTTTCCTGGGTCCTTTCATCATCAAGCCTACCGTGTTTGGGGCAATTAGAAAAAAAAAAAAGTAAACATGGTAACGAAGTTACTATTTTCGTGTTGAATACCAGTATTATTATTACCTCTTGCATACAGAGCCTTCCTGGAAAACGTTAAGTACCTAACTTCATTCAGAAATACAGTATCTCGCTTATTTTTCGACCTAGAAATACCGTTCTTTCGGTATAATAATCATAATAAAAAGCAGTGTCGAGAAGATGCAATAGATCCGTTCCGCGAATGGTAGAAACAGGATAAATCCCGGTAGTCCTGTATAACAGTACCCCAGCGGTGGCTGGCCCTATTCAACGTTCCACTCAGCTGAGCGCGGGTGACGTGTGCCTACGTCGGCAAGGCTGAGAGTAGGAACGTTGATGGAGGGGAGCGAATCGAGGTACCTGCGAAAGAGCCGTAGGAACTTCACTTCCCACCGAACCGAGCTACCGATCACCACGCGAGACCACTACCAGCCGAGCCGAAAATATTCAAGATGAGAGAACCGAAAACGAGCCGTTGGCACGTTAGTAGTAATGGCGAGACCGGCGAGGTAAAAGAAAACCGTAGTAATTATTCGTACGCCACGGGGAACGCGTAGGTTGAATCCGACTTTCTTTTCGCGCTTCAGCTGTGTTTTACGCTGGCGTGCTAATCTTTCTCTCTCTCTGACTTGGCTTTCACGCTCCAGCTGTATTTCACACTGGTGTGATAGCCTGTCTCTCTCTTCCTTTCGCGCTTCAGCTGTATTTCACACTGACGTGCTAATCTTTCTCTATCTGACTTGGCCTTCACGCTTCAGCTGTATTTTACACTGGTGTGATAGCCTGTCTCTCTCTCTCTTCCTTTCGCGCTTCAGCTGTATTTCACACTGGCATACTCATCTTTCTCTCTTCAACTTTGCTGTCACGTTTCAGCTGTATTTCACACTGACGTGATAGCCTCTTTCTCTCTCTCTCTGTCTCTTGCACGTCCGTATCCGCCGTATACCGGGGCCGACAAAAGTAAACGGGTTCTAAGTAAAGTAGAGCGGATAAATAACTCTTACCTCGTTAGTGTGTTGCGCTCTTAGTACGATCATTAGATTGCTTGTATTGTGTTGCTCTTTGCCGCCATTCGCTTGAGATCATCCACTGTTGCCGCTTGCATACCGAGTAACCCAGTAACCTTCGTTGCCCGCCCTCTCACACCCCTTTGTTCCTTATGTACATAGTAGATGCCCATACCGTACTTCGCTCATACAGTAGTAACTGCACCTGATTATATGGCACGTTAACCGGAAGTTGGGAATATAGTTAATTATCACTTTTATTGGTGTTTCATTCCATATAGTTAGCTTATCATACCATCTTAAGCATCTTTTGCAGCCGGTAAACCGGAAGAGCTTCCAGCAGTGTTTCTTACTTTCTGGCCACCGAACCTGTTTAGTCCACATAGACCCCTGGTTTGCCGTATCTTCACTGCAGCTGCCCGGAGCAGAGGTGCTTCGTGACACTATAACACACGAGCTGGCGCCCGAGGTACCGTCCGTACCGCTAGAGGGCGATAGATATTGTGTAACGCAAAGAAAAGGTGTTACAAAGCGATAGATTACCATATCTTCCTTGTAGGTGTTGGTATACACTCCACTCGCAGAACCATCCAGATTGCTTTGCATACCTCCTTTAATATCTTACTCGCAGTAGAAATTCCAATTCGATAAGTATAATGTACCTCAGTAAAGGTACAGCCACTTGCCAGATATCTGAAAAGAATCACGTATCTTCATATATCTTAAAAATGAATATATAAATATTGGTATTTATTATTTCATTTATATTTTAGGTAAGGACGTTATAAGACGGTGGACTAATCTTCGAGATGCGTTCGCTAGGTCTAAAAGAAAAATGAAAGACAGCAAAAGAAGTGGAACAGATGCAAAAAACACAAGAAATATGTATATAATGATCAGCTTCAATTTTTAAACAAACAGTACGAAGTTAGAGAGACAGTTGATAGTTTGAATAACGAAACCAGGCACGGAACTGAAAACAATTCGTAACACATAGAGGTTGATGCAAATGCTAGTTTCAAGATTGACGATACAATAAATAAACGTACGAGAAATAGGAAACATCGCAAACCTGATGAGGTGGAATCAAAAATTTTGAAGGCATTATAGCGTGAAAAACAAAATAGTAAAATGTCTTTCTTCCAGAGTTTGTTGCCCCACCCTGATAGATTTGATGAAAATGAATTACTTCAGTTCCAAATGGGCGTTTTGCAAGTGATTGCAAATATCAATGAAAAAAGAAGATGGTTCCTCAGGTCCCTCCTCCTTTTCCTCAATCTATTCCTACACATTCTCACTCGCAGCAGTTTGCGTTTCAGCTTGCTCCTTCTTTTCCAAGAGTATTCTTTAACCGACCTTGTGAGTATTCTTTTACCGACCTTGAGGCTTATTGGAAAAAGTCAGTGCTTTGGAATATTAAATCAAGAGCTTTCCATCTGTCAGAAATTGTCTTGAACTAGAAACGGTCCCTATTTCTGAAGAGAAAAGTAATAATATCTTCGAAAGATTATGTAGAGCTTCTCCAGATTGTACTTGTAACAAAAAATAGGTACTATTGTTGACTTTTTGAGTTATATTTCTAATTGGTTGATTTGCACCACAGGAAAATGAACTCTAAGCCCATTCTTCTGACAGAGGCTGCTGTTCACAAAATATTTGATGTAGAATTGGAGGAGATATTCCGCAAGGCTAGGCAATCTCAATTGATAAAAAAAAGCCTTGCAAAAATATTGTTGAAATACAATGGGAAATCCAGTACTTTTATGTGATTTATCTCGTACAATTCTTTTGTCTGTCACTACAATAGAACCTATGTTCCATGATTGTAGAGTATAGGGTGTGAATCATCCGTCGTCTGTCATTTTTTGTTGTTGTGGTAGTTGGTTGAATAAACGCTAAAGATTGAAGAAGGTCGTTTTCTGTATAAATGTAATACTGAAGAATTGTAAAATCAGAAATACAAAACTATCGGTTTTAAAACGTTTACTTCCACAATAATAACCTCAACAGGTTATGGGCTCAGGCCATAATACGATAGTTTTGGAAAGATAAATTGTGAAAACAGGAAGCGTCTCTTATTACATACAAAATGGAATCATCTCAAGGTCAAGTACCCCAGCTCCAGTTAAATGGTGAAAATTGGATTATTTGGAAGTTCCAGACTTCAGTGATCTTGAAAGGGCGAGGATTGTTTAGCATTGTGACAGGAAATACTCTAAAACCAACTGATCCGAAGGAAGCAGAAACGTGGGACAAAAACGATGCAAAAGCCCAGGAATTGTTAGTTACCAGAATGGAAGCAGGATCTCTTACACATATACTCTCATGTACAACATCAAAAGACATGTGGTCTAAACTAAAATCAGTTTATGACAAAGAATCTTTTGTCAGTGCTCACCTATTTTAGCAAAAATTTTTCTCACTCGAATTCGTTGACAACAATGTATCTATCTTCATTTCCCAAATTGAAGGAATCAGAAATAAATTGAAGCAGGCAGGTGAAGAAATATCGGATAAAATGGTCATAACAAAAATTCTTATGTCACTACCAGAAAGATATAAGCACTTCAGATCTGCTTGGGAGAGTGTTTCGGATGACAAACAAACAATAGAAGAATTAACGTCGAGACTCTTAGTAGAAGAGGAACGGTCAAAATCATCAGAGGAGACTACGGCTTTAGTTGGTGCAAGCAATATAAAAGGAGAACAACCCAAAGCTAAATGGGGTGGCAAGAAATGTTACAGCTGCCAGAAAATAGGACATGTATCGAAAGACTGTTTTAGGAGAAAGCAATGTTTATTTTGCAAGAAAAGGGACATACAGTTTCTGAATGCTGGTTCAAGAAAAAGAAGGAAAATGAAAAAGAAGACAGCAGAAATAAATCCCCTAACGTGAATGCTTTTATTGGATCCATAAATGAGGCATTATCAAATGATTGGTTCTTAGATTCCGGTGCCAGTGAACACATATGCTGGAACAAGACTCTATTCGAATGTCTAACTGAAAAAGACTGTAACACGAGAGTTAAAATTGGTGATGGAACTACACTTGATGTCAAGGGTGTGGGAACTGTTATTCTAAACTCGTGCAATGGTCAAGGATTTATAAAAACAGTATTGTCAAATGTATTGTATGTACCAAAACTAAACTTCAATCTCTTCTCACTTGGATGTGCTCTAGATAAGGGATATTCCATGGTATCAAATCAAAATCAGTGTGAAATATTGGATAAACATGGAACAGTAAGAGCTATCGCTGTAAGACAAAACAAACTCTATAAAATGAAATTCACTTCTGTGAATAAAACTATGGGTAGCAATGTGGAACATTCTACTATGTGTACTCCTTCTAATCATAGTAATCCCATAGAATGTGAGTTAGAACCAGATGTGTTCAATTGCCATCTAGTAGAAAAAGTTGAATACCTAACTGTGTGGCATAACAAGTTGGTTCACCAAAGCATCTGTCATATAAGAAACCTTTCAAAAAGGAAAAATATAAAATACACAGAAGACTCAAAAACATTTATATGTGAAAAATGTTTGGCAGGAAAGCAAACTAGAAAACCATTTGCAAACAGTGAGTCCAGGGCAGGCGAATTACTGCACCTGTTGCATGCAGATGTTTGCGGTCCAATGGAAACCCCATCTCTTGGAGGAGCCCGATATTTTTTAGTGATAAAAGATGACTACTCATCTTTTCGTCATGTCTACTTCATGAAAAGAAAATCGGAAGTGAAGGCCAACATTGAGAAATTTATTTTGAATGCTGAGAGAGAAACTGAAAAAAAGGTGAAAATTTTCAGAACTGATAATGGTTTGGAGTTTATAAACCAGGATATAAAAGCCTTGTTTGAAAAACATGGAATAATCCACCAAAGATCAGTTGTATACACTCCTCAACAAAATGGGAGGGCTGAAAGGGAAATCAGGACACTT
This sequence comes from Zygogramma bicolorata, assembly GCA_032362365.1. NCBI lineage: Eukaryota > Metazoa > Arthropoda > Insecta > Coleoptera > Chrysomelidae > Zygogramma > Zygogramma bicolorata. Next base: position 428,836 of record JAVJAQ010004993.1, read on the forward strand.
GTCGAGGCTGCACGCACAATGATTCAAGGCTTTGAAAAATATCTGTGGGCAGAAGCCATACATACAGCTGCATATGTTTTGAATAAGACTGGCAAAAGTCATATAGAAGGTAAATCACCATTCGAACTTTGGCACAAAAAGATTGTTAATATGGAAGAATTCAAAAGTTTTGGAAGTAGAGTCTCTGTACAGAAACCCAAAGAAAAAACATTAAAATGGGATAAAAAGAACAGAGAAGGAATTTTCTTAGGGTATAGTGAAAACGTAAAAGGTTATAGGATATGGTTTCCTGAATCAAATAAGGTTGAATGTATGAGAGATGTAATTTTCATTCCTGAAAAGCAGGCAAGTGAACATATTCCAAAGGAACATCAAAACTCCTTGCTGGATGCACCTACGCAAGTCATGCAAGAAAGTGTTAGTGAAAACGAAAACGAGGAAAATGAGTCAGCTGAAGAAATAGTACACAATGAATACTCAAGCTCGGAAGATGAAGGTATGGAGTTACGTTATAATGAAACAGAAGATAATAGATATAATTTGAGACAAACAATAAAAAGACCAACCAGATTTGAGGATTATGAAACAAATTTCCTCTCAAGGTAGTAATGGAGAACCAACGACTTATGAAGAAGCCATATCAAGTGAAGAATCCATCAAATGGAAAGAGGCGATTCAGGCTGAAATACATGCTCTAGAAGAAAATGAAACATGGATGAAAGTGAATGAAACTGAAATCAAAGTAAAGCCTATAGAATGTAAGTGGGTTTTCAGAAAGAAAAATGATGGAACTGGAAATGATATTATTTATAAAGCCAGGTTAGTAGTACGGGGTTTTCAGCAAATAGGGGTGTCCATCACAGATATTTACAGTCCAGTGGCCAAATAACCATCAGTTTAACATGCAAAATTGTAAAGCAAGTTCAACACCAATGGATTCAAACTTCAAACATGATATACTGAAACGTGATTCATCTGAAAGCGTAGAAATTGAAAGCCGATGCAGAATGCTTATTGGTTCATTAATGTATGCAATGCTATGTTCAAGACCTGATTTATGTATTGCTGTTAGTATTCTTAGTAGATACCAGTCATGTGCAAGCCAAGAGCTCTCAAAAGAGTTTTACGTTATATACAGGGGAACCATTAATTTAAACTTAGTTTTTGAATGCTCTAATTATGAAAATTGTATTTTGGGATACGCAGATTCTGATTGGGCAGGGGATGGCGTTGATAGAAAATCAACAGCAGGATATGTATTTAAAGTTTTTGGGTGTACGGTTCCATGGGCGTCACGTAAGCAGTCAACAGTTGCTCTCTCATCAACAGAAGCTGAGTATGTGTCTTTAAGCTTAGCTGCTGGGAAAGTATGTTGGATTAGAAATTTACTATACGATGTAAAATTTCAAAATGATTACATTTGTGTTGAAATCTATGAAGATAACCAATCTGCCATCAGGGTTTGCAAAAATCCTGAATATCATAAAAAATTGAAACATGTGGACATCAAGGTTCATTTTATACGAGATAAAATAAAAGAGAAGGTTATCTCCATTGATTATTTAAGCACAAATAGCTGATATGTTCACTAAACCTTTGGGAAAGGTGATGCTACAAAGATTTTGTGAAACTATTGGTCTGAAATGAAACATTTAGTTGAGCTATGAAGTATATGTTGAACGTGTAGTTAATTTAGCACTGAATTTGCCATTGAGGGGGTGTGTTGAAATACAATGGGAAATCCAGTACTTTTATGTGATTTATTTTGTACAATTCTTTTGTCTGTCACTACAATAGAACCTATGTTCCATGATTGTAGAGTATAGGGTGTGAATCATCCGTCGTCTGTCATTTTTTGTTGTTGTGGTAGTTGGTTGAATAAACGCTAAAGATTGAAGAAGGTCGTTTTCTGTATAAATGAAAAACTGAAGAATTGTAAAATCAGAAAAACAAAACTATCGGTTTTAAAACGTTTATTTCCACAATAATAACCTCAACAAATATCACCATCTCGAGAATGCTGTAAGAAAGTATACCAGAGTATCGAGAGACAGGATTTTGTTGAAGTAGCTAGTGAACCTGTAAGAGACAAATTACTCTGGAGATTCTGAAGAAAATTTCGAATAACTGGCTCTCGGTGCTACGGTGTGATTTCTTACCAAGGGAATGATTGGCACTCGTTGTTACGTTTAATATGTACTAGAAATGAATGAACTTATGTTCTGTCTAGTATCCTACGAATGTAAACAAGATCCCGAAGAAAGCTCTAGTCGAGAGGGATGCTGGGTAAAATAAAGCTCGTTTAATAGAGTGATTCTATGATTATTCCTATATTCGTTCCTTCGTGGTACAGCAGAGTAGAGAATATTATATAGGAGGGGTACCGAAAGTATACTTTGGGTTTACAGAGTGTAGATCGTACAACGTAAAGCTAATCTCTCGTGAGTACCGAATACTGTGATTTATTGGAAATTAGGCAATGAATTGTAGGTTCTCTTCCCAGGTGATGTAGCCCAGGAATTGTCTCCAGGGGGTTTCAAGGCGCAGGTACAAGTCAGCGCATACGATGAAAATGGAAGGGTCTTACTTGTGTGTGTGTGGTCCAGTTGGGGAGCTGCTTCAGCTGTTTCAATGATTGAGTCTGACAAGCTGTTCCTGTTAACCGTTCTACTATTGTCCAGTCGAATCGAGTATAAGGGGGAGTGCTTTCTGGCCGAATTCAAGGTGGGTTTCTTCCTCGTACTCAATGTGAGGGTCGATTGAATGCCGGTGAAGGCTCTCACGATAAGCTCGTGGTAAAAAGGCCTGCAAGGGGGGAGGAATATTCATCAGAATGCTGGGATTGGAAGAAAGACGAGCAGTGATTAGATGAGTTCGAGCATCCTTACCTTAGCTGGGGTGTGGCCTCAAAGATTTCTAAATTTTGATCCTATAAATAGGTAAATCCATACAAGATGTGAATTTATCACCAAAGATAAAATAAACACTTTGAATATTTATAGATTCTTTCGATATTTGCTCGGAAAATCCGCAATTTGCGTTCAGAAGCTCCTGCTTCCAGAAAAGTTTTTCGAGACAAAAAAAAACATAAGAAAAAAAACCAATTGAGAGACCAGACTAAAGTAAGGTTTTGGCCCATTCATTCAAGGTCATGTAAGAAATATACCTCGGTGTTCAAGGTAATGAAGTCAGGTATTGACACTATGTGACTGGAAGTTGGTTAGTATACAGGGTTGGTCCAAATTATGTGAATTTCAGGTAGGTGCAGGAAATGGTTTGTCCCGGTAATTTACATAAATGATACGGTGTTTAATGAGGAATAGAGCGTAGAATAGCATGGTTCATCCTTGGAATCGTTCAGAACCGTAACAACACCCCCCTTTCCCAAAAGAAAGCTTCGAAGAAGCTTTCGGTAATAGGAAGTTAGAATCTAGAATGCATTATACAAAAATCATGCGAAAGAAAAAATCTGTCCTACGGAAGTTTTTACGAGATTGAGTCCGATGGTTCCTCTGGCGGGTGAGCCTTTATGTCCTTGGCGTGCCAAACGCCTTTACTCCTACCGAGTTCATCCGCTAACTCATAGCACCAGGGCGATATTATCTTAATAATTTGATAGGGACCATCAAACTTTGGAGACAGTTTTGCAGTTAGCCCCTTGGACGCATCCGATATCGTATAACGTTTTTTCCAAACCTTTTGGTTGAGCTGAAATTGGACATCTCTCCTTCTGAGATTATAGTGCACCCTGCTCTTTTCATAGGCATTCTTCAATCTCTCCGAAACGTCCCTGAACATTTTCTCGAGTGCTTCGTGTCGGCGATGAACGTCGTATGACGAGTTATTAGGATCGATATCACGGCGGAGGTCTTTTCCCGAATATTGGATTTCACGACCGAAGAAAATCAAGTTAGGTGTCAATTTCGTAGCTTCGTGACAAGAAGATCGAATGGCACTTGCAACTGGGTGAATGTATTTCTCCCACTGACGATGATTTTCTGAGACATAAGCCGAAAGAATAGTTTTGATTACCCGATGGGACCTCTCCACTGGATTTGATTGGGCATGATAGTTGGAGATATGCCTAGGTTCTACTCCAAATCTCTTCAACATGTCCAAGAATAACTTACTCTTGAAGGGACCACCATTGTCCATGATCACACGCTGTGGCGCTCCGAACATTAATATAACGCTTTCTTCGAAGATACGGGTAATAGTTACCGCATTGGCACTTCGCATGGGGAACGCAAGAAGAAATTTGCTGAATAAATCGCTCACGGTAAGTAGGTAGCAATACCCGGAAGTAGATCGGGGTAAAGGCCCAACGACATCAGTGCTCAGAATTTGCCATGGACGTGTCGTGGTTGGTATGGCACTTAACATCAGGCCAGCTGGCTTAGCTTGAAGGGGTTTCGTTCGCAAACATACTTCACACCGCTGAATATATCTCGAAACGTCTTTTCTAAGTTTTGGCCAATAATATTTCTGGATGATACGTGAAACGGTCTTGAATATTCCAACATGGCCACAGGTAGGGGGGTCATGGTTCTTACTTATGATCTCCCGTCGGTTTTCCTTAGGGACTACCAATAACCAGTTATCCGCTTCCTCTGAGAGTTCTGGGTACTGCAACTGGTTTTTCTTATACAGCTGTCCGTTTTCTATCCTCCAAGACGGGTAACGGTCTGGAGACTGCTGGACTTTTTTCATCATCGCCTTGAGCCAAGGATCCGAGATGATCCCAGGATCAGCATTATCAACCTCGATGAGGTCCAAGAAGGGCACTGCTCTAGAGAGAGCGTCAGGGACAATATGTTCCTTGCCCTTACGATGGACCACATCGAAGTCGTATTGCTGCAACCGAACGGCCCACCGCGCAATACGTCCAATAGGGTCCTTGATAGAGTTGAGCCATTTCAAAGAGTAGTGATCCGTGATCACGGTGAATTTACTCCCCTCCAAGTATGGTCTCAATTTCTCAACCGCAAAAAGTACAGCCAGGCACTCTTTCTCGGTTGTGCTGTACTTCCTCTCATTGCGGGTTAAGGATCGGCTCAAATATGCCACAACCTTTTCACCATCTTTCGTCAGCTGAGAAAGTACGGCTCCAAGACCATAGTCAGAGGCGTCTGTCTGAACCAGAAACGGGAGAGTGAAGTCCGGACACGAGAGCACCGGGGCAGAGACCAAATGGTCCTTGAGTTCCTGAAAGGCGCGATTGCAACTATCACCCCACGCAAATTTAGTGTTTTTCTTCAGGAGTTGGCACAGAGGAGAGATCAGGGTTGAGAAGTTCGGTATAAATCTTCTGTACCATGATGCTAGCCCTATAACCCGTCTTACTTCGCTGACATTTTCAGGAGGAGGTATTTTAACCAGTGCTTCGACCTTGGCCGGATCCACCATCAACCCTGAAGGACCAATCACATAACCAAGATACTTGAGCTCATTCTTACAGAAATGGCATTTGCTTCTATTTAGAGTCAATCCTGCATTCGAAATCCTCCGCAAAACTTCTTGCAGAACCTCGAAGTGTTTCTCGAATGTGGCGGTACAGATAATCACATCGTCCAAATATACGAAACAGTATGGCTCTAAATCGACTCCTAGCACCTGATCCATAAATCTTTGCCAAGTGGCGGGGGCGTTGTGCAGGCCCATTGGCATGCGTTTGAATTGGAATAATCCCCGATTTGGTACAACAAAAGCCGTTAAGGGTTTGGATTCCTCGGACAAGGGAATTTGCCAGTAGGCAGACTTGATGTCAAGCGTTGTAAGATACCGAGCATCTCTGAGCTTGTCGAGTGTAGCGCTCACCAAAGGAAGAGGATAAGCATCGCGTGCAGTAACTCTATTAAGCTGGCGGAAATCTACCACAAATCTATAACGTCCATCGTCCTTTCGGATTAGGAGGATAGGAGAAGCCCAGGGGGATCGCGAGGGTTCAATAACATCATTCGCCAACATGCTGTCCAGTTCTTCATTCACTTGACGTTGTAACGCAGGAGGGAGAGGGTAATACCTTTGACGTATTGGTGGGGAATCTGTTAGGATGGAATGATGTACTAAATTAGTTCGTCCTAACCGTGATCCCATAGATGAGAAGGTATCATCGATCAGTTTCATCAATTTCGTTCGATCATTATCGGCCAACGTATCTATGGCATTCAGCAATAGAGTGGTTGCAACCGACTGGCTAGGATCCCTAAAAGACCACTGACCGGAAAACATATCGGGAATTATCTCCATCTTAGTCCAGAAATCCATACCCAATATCAGAGTATGCGGTAGTGACGGGACTATTAGAATGTCGATCACTTTCACCCGACCGTTCAACGACACGGGAGTGGACAGGATTCCTTCGACCAGGCATGAATCACCATTGGCCACCGTGCAATGTTGTACATCAGGAGGTTGAAGTTCACAGGTTTCCTTCAGTAAATTCCAGCCAGGTCCTCCTAATATGGTGCGGGAAGCTCCTGAGTCCAACAAGCCTAACAACTTGATAGCATAAATTCCAACTTGCAAATAGGGACGTGCATCTCCTGTGGCGTGAGATAAAACGTAGTCCAGTAAAATTTTGGTCTCGAGATGGGCCGGTTTGAAGGCATGAGGGGGTTTTCCCAGACGGCCTACTGGGAACCCCTTACTTTTTTTTGGCATCGTTGACAAGAGTTAGAGGTTACGTTGTCCTGGCCACATTTGTAGCAGAACGTTTTCCGGGGCTTGTCACATTTCCTGAATCTATGAGCTTCACTCCCACAATTCCAACAGGAAGAAGGTTGTCTCGAGGAGGTGTAAGGTTGAGTCTCCAGAGCTGCAGTCTCTGGCAGGCTCGATTGCGCGACCCTTACTGAAGCAATAGGATTTGAACTTTTCCTATATGCTAACTCCGGTTCCAAAAGTGTCCTGAAGTTTGAGGGAGGAGGTTGAAATTTATGAACTCTAGCCTGTGTTTCTTCAATAGCGCGACTCAAACGAATTAATTCAGCAATTGAGAATATTTGAAACGTGGCTAATTGTGTTTGAATTTGGGGTAGGAGATTCCTTTTGATGTAATTCACCCGGGTTAGTTCCGATAGGGGTTGGGATAACTTTCTGAACAGGCTTTCCATGACGGCGACATAACTCACCACCTTTTCTTGGGCTCCTTGAGTTCGATGCCTTATCTCGTCCATCAATCCATACTCGTAATCGTATGGTTGGAAGGATTCTCGCAGCTTCGTGGTCAAATCATCCCAGGAAGTGAAAAATCCGGTCCTATACCATAGCAACGCGTCATTCGAAAACAACTCCGGAGCCGAACGGAGCAGTTGATCTTTAGAAACTCCTCTTGAAATACGTAACTCCTCCACTCGCTCGAGGAATTCCGTCACACTAGACCTGCCATTAAATTTAAGATTCCACCTGCTTATGTGCATGGGATTATCGCTGAAGCTAGTTCCGCTACCTCTCCGCGATATTGGAGAAAGTTGTAGGTTATTCAGTTTGGTGGCTAGGCTTGAGGTCGAATCGAGGGGGTTATTTCCCTGGGTGACAGAATCATTATAAGTCGCGAGATTCGAAACATTACGATTAGAACTAGAGATCGGGAATTGATACAAATCATCAGGTGGATTCTGGGAAAATCTAACATGCGGTCTCTGAAACTGGCTTCTAAATCCATGTTGTCGTCCATCTTCCTCCAATTTCCAATCATTGAGTGACTGCCGAAGTTAGCGTCGACGTCAGGCCTACGGCTAGGTTCTGGTCTTACTATGTGATAGTTCGTTCCACTCGGAATATCTTGCTCTTTTTCGAAGTCGAAGGAGGGGAATGTTGGTTGTCGGCCATCCGAATTATAATTAGTAGTTGAGGTCCTAGGATACTCCCCACCATTTCGATAGAAAATTCTGTCCATTGTCCTCCTTTCGGTTTCTTCAGCTATGAACGATACCCGTTGACGGGACGACTGGGGAGGATGAAGTGGTTGTGTACCAATATCGATCAGATCATAGGTTATTCGTTCCTCCGCCGGTCTGAGTTCAACGTCAGGAAGAGGAGGATTCTCCTCATCCAATAATGATTTTGAATGTGGCGTCGAAGTTTCCATTACTGTAGATCTTGGCGGGTTCGCCTCATTGGGAACAGTTCGTATGGATACGCCCTCCGATACCAGGTTCAACTCTCCTATCAATTGGAAACACTTATTCACCAAATCCGTCTTGACTCTTCCATGACTATCCGATGGAGAACCAATACGACCTAACCGCATCGATACGTGTAGAAGTCTCGAATAAATTCTTTTGAATTCGTTTATCCGATTGTTATTATCAAAATTCTCTATACAAGCCTGTAATTCTGTCAATTTACGTTGACAAATTAATATCTCCTCTAATGGATCCAGATTTATTGTTGTAGGAGTCGAGCGCATATTTTCTCGCTCCAGGTGAAGCGCATTCCTTAAAGCTACTCGCTTTTCCGCAACTGTGTTGCCTATTGGCAGATTTCTGATTTGTAGTTCGTAGGTCAACTCGTCATTCAGTAACCTATAAACTTCCATTGTACCTACCTGTTTTTTGTAAATGAATGAAAATAGTTTTTGAAAAGTGATATACGAATGCAGATCACAACCCGCCCCTTCCAAAAAAAATAAGGAAAATGATCTATACTATATTATGAGTAAGTATACTAAAGCAAAGTAACGGCAAAAAACATGAATCTTCGCTAACCGTTAGTTAAATCAAACCAAATGACCAATACTCTGATTTATACGTTCTGCCTTCTGCAGAAACCAACCATAAACTAAAAATTAATAATGAATACGTGCAAGTTACACTCAAAACCACCAAATATAGAATAAGTTCTGATTTGCGTAAGGCGTAAGTCCAACCAAGAACCGCCGAATAGCTGGAATACCCCGGGAGCAAAGACCACTCAAACTCACCCGCGAAAAAGAGAAGAAGAGAAAAATAATGGTCGGATGGCCCTGGTAGCTGAGGCCAATTGTAGGAAATGAGAAGAAGAGAAAAATGCTGGTCGGATGGCCCTGGTAGCTGAGGCCAATTGTAGGAAATGAGAAGAAGAGAAAAATGCTGGTCGGATGGCTCTGGTAGCTGAGGCCAATTGTAGGAAATGAGAAGAAGAGAAAAATGCTGGTCGGATGGCTCTGGTAGCTGAGGCCAATTGTAGGAAATGAGAATGAAATTTGACTAGACAGCTTATCGGCTGATGCTGTCCCCCAATAACCTCACACTTTTTAGAATTAAATGAAAACAATCAAACCGTTATCAATATAATAATGAAATAATGGCACTGAATAATGAAAACACTGAGGATATGACAAGAAAATCGGTCCACCCACTTGTACCAGGCCAATATCCCTCTGATAACGTCTATATTAACCAATTTTCATTCATGGGCCCACCTGAAGATTCTATAATTTGTAGGAAGGAACTGCACGAAAACTCTAAAAGCCACGTAAATAAACCTGTTGGGCGCCACCTTTGTTACGTTTAATATGTACTAGAAATGAATGAACTTATGTTCTGTCTACGAATCTATCTATCTATCCTACGAATGTAAACAAGATCCCGAAGAAAGCTCTAGTCGAGAGGGATGCTGGGTAAAATAAAGCTCGTTTAATAGAGTGATTCTATGATTATTCCTATATTCGTTCCTTCGTGGTACAGCAGAGTAGAGAATATTATATAGGAGGGGTACCGAAAGTATACTTTGGGTTTACAGAGTGTAGATCGTACAACGTAAAGCTAATCTCTCGTGAGTACCGAATACTGTGATTTATTGGAAATTAGGCAATGAATTGTAGGTTCTCTTCCCAGGTGATGTAGTCCGGGAATTGTCTCCAGGGGGTTTCAAGGCGCAGGTACAAGTCAGCGCATACAATGAAAATGGAAGGGTCTTACTTGTGTGTGTGTGGTCCAGTTGGGGAGCTGCTTCAGCTGTTTCAATGATTGAGTCTGACAAGCTGTTCCTGTTAACCGTTCTACTATTGTCCAGTCGAATCGAGTATAAGGGGGAGTGCTTTCTGGCCGAATTCAAGGTGGGTTTCTTCCTCGTACTCAATGTGAGGGTCGATTGAATGCCGGTGAAGGCTTTCACGATAAGCTCGTGGTAAAAAGGCCTGCAAGGGGGGAGGAATATTCATCAGAATGCTGGGATTGGAAGAAAGACGAGCAGTGATTAGATGAGTTCGAGCATCCTTACCTTAGCTGGGGTGTGGCCTCAAAGATTTCTAAATTTTGATCCTATAAATAGGTAAATCCATACAAGATGTGAATTTATCACCAAAGATAAAATAAACACTTTGAATATTTATAGATTCTTTCGATATTTGCTCGGAAAATCCGCAATTTGCGTTCAGAAGCTCCTGCTTCCAGAAAAGTTTTTCGAGACAAAAAAAACATAAGAAAAAACCAATTGAGAGACCAGACTAAAGTAAGGTTTTGGCCCATTCATTCAAGGTCATGTAAGAAATATACCTCGGTGTTCAAGGTAATGAAGTCAGGTATTGACACTATGTGACTGGAAGTTGGTTAGTATACAGGGTTGGTCCAAATTATGTGAATTTCAGGTAGGTGCAGGAAATGGTTTGTCCCGGTAATTTACATAAATGATACGGTGTTTAATGAGGAATAGAGCGTAGAATAGCATGGTTCATCCTTGGAATCGTTCAGAACCGTAACATCGTATTCATTTAAATATTTTTGGTCCAAGGGAGTCACTAACAAGTAAGCCAATATTGACCATTCAAATGAAAAAATTATTTCATCCATAATATATCCTAGATACACACAGTGTGGTTTCACGACTGAAGCTGAAGCAGGAGCCACATACATCCAGAGGAATGATTATGAAGTGAAACAAACCGGACTTATTATATTACTATTATATTGGTTAGGATATTCTCCAGATGGTGTGGTTTTCAAGGATGGGAGTCCTTCACAGCCTCTAGAGATCAAGTGCGCATACAAAGGTTCGTTAAAAATGATTTTCTCACATCATCTGACTTGTTTTTTTCAGGTAAAACAGTTCCTGCCATAGAATTTATTAATAAAAGTGATTTCATTATCATGGACGATGATAGAGTTACGATAAGGAAAAAACATACTTATTATGCTCAGGTCCACTGTGACTTCATTGTTTATTCGTTTTTCAAAAGATTTTTTCAATTTGATCATCAAGTTAGACGAAGATTATGTAAAAGATATGTTGAACAAACTTCAAATGATATATTTCAATGAAATTCTTCATGAAATTTGTTTAGACAAAAAGTGATTGAATTCCATTTTCAGTCACTAGTGGTTCAAAGCTGCAGGTAATGAACCTAGATAATTTTGATAGAAGTAATCGTTTATTTGAATTGTGAAAGTTATAGCTCCTATGATATTATCCTATTGTATAATACATTACCATTGTTTTTTCTCAGAGATTTAACTGACTTCCCTATTTGTTAGCAAATATCAGTTATAGAAAAGATAGAAACATTTGATGTGTAACCAAGAGAGTTATAACTCAATTTTTGTTTTGAAGAAGCGTGCCATTAGCTATCTTTGTAAAGTAGAGCTGGTAATTTCATCGGGAATGAGTGATAATTTCCAATGCCAAAGTTGAAAATTGTGTTGTTATTTCATTTACTTAGATGAACTTCAGTTTATTTTACCATCAGACTGATGAATACATTTATATGATTAGATTTTTGTTTTTTTCCATTTATTTATTATAACAGCTTCCAGGTAGAAATAGAACTCATATGGTGTTATTTCATGTATTTTAGTAACAACTCTTCACACTGGTGTGATAGCCTGTCTCTCTCTTCCTTTCGCGCTTCAGCTGTATTTCACACTGACGTGCTAATATTTCTCTCTCTGACTTGGCTTTCACGCTTCAGCTGTATATTTCACACTGGTGTGATAGCCTGTCTCTCTCTCTTCCTTTCGCGCTTCAGCTGTATTTCACACAGGCGTACTCATCTTTCTCTCTTTAACTTTGATGTCCTGTTTCAGCTGTATTTCACACTGACGTGATAGTCTCTCTCTCTCTGTCTCTTGCACGTCCGTATCCGCCGTATACCGGGCCGACAAAAGTAAACGGGTTCTGAGTAAAGTAGAGCGGATAAATAACTCTTACCTCGTTAGTGTGTTGCGCTCTCAGTACGATCATTAGATTGCTTGTATTGTATGGCTCTTTGCCGCCATTCGCTTGAGATCATCCTGTTGCCGCTTGCATACCGAGTAACCCAGTAACCTTCGTTGCACGCCCTCTTACACCCCTTTGTTCCTTATGTACATAGTAGATGCCCATACCGTATTTCGCTCATAGAGTAGTAACTGCACCTGATTATATGGCACGTTAACCGGAAGTTGGGAATATAGGTAATTATCACTTTTATTGGTGTTTTATTCCATATAGTTAGCTTATCATACCATCTTAAGCATCATTTGCAGCCGGTAAACCGGAAGAGCTTCCAGCAGAGTTAAGTAAAATCTAACTTCCTGGCCACCGTACCTGTCTGTAATGAGTGATAATTTCCAATGGCAAAGTTGAAAATTGTGTTGTTATTTCATTCACTTCTATGAACTTCAGTTTATTTTACCATCAGACTGATGAATACATTTATATGATTAGATTTTTGTTTTTTGTGGGCCCAGGAGGAAACGCAGCAGAATTGAAAATTATGTGGAGAAAACAGTAAAAGAAAATGATGACAATGAATTCAAATCCCATTTTCGTATATCACGAAAGACAACATATAATATCATTGGTATGTGTAATTTTGAGAAAAGGTTGAATATGTTTATAATCTTAAAATTGTAGGTCTCTTCCAACAATCAAAATTTCATCCAATGTACTATGCTGGACGACCCAACGTTTCTGCCGAGAAAACAATTTTATTGGGTCTTTGGTATATCTCTAATAGAAATTCTTTCAAGAGAAGTGTCAGATAGGAAAGCAGGAATCTGGGATTATGGCTGGAATCTGATCTCAGGTTCCAGAAACACGTGAGTATGCTTTGTAGAACCTCTTATAACATTTTGCGCCAGCTGTTTCAGAATAGAGACATCATGAGCTCCAGACTCAAATTGAAGCTTTGTGAAACACTCATATTATCGAGACTTTCATATTGTGACATAATATATGGACCAACTTTGACACAAGCTGATATCGAACGCCTGCAAAAAATTCAGAATAATTGCATTCGTTTTTCGTACGAAATACGTAAGTTTGATCACGTTTCTGCCAAGTTCCTAGAATCAGGATGGTTGAGGCTCGAAAAAATCTGGAGGCTCCATCTTCTTGTAAACACTCACAAATTTTTAAGGGACAAAAAACCAAATTACATATACCGAAGATACATAACTTTCGAATCCCAGAGCAATTCATTCACACGAAATAGAAATAATTAATTATTCCAAGGCACACATCTGCCTGCTTCACACGCAGCTTTCTCTACAATTCCATTAAATATTTTAATGCTCTCCCTGATAACTTCAAAAATTATTCTTTGTACAACTTCAAAAAAAAACTGAAATCATTTCTCAGGAGTTCTGAATAGATGATCTGGATCTGCAAGCATTCTCTCAACGGTCATGCGAATTATGGTTCGTTCCTGTAAAAACATTTCGAAAACTCTTGTTCTTTATGTGTTTATATAATGTTGCACATGTGTATTTATAGGTTGAGTTGTAAAACAGCGTAAGCTGAACTTCGTTTTTCATCGATTTCTACCGATAATATGTTACTTATATTCATATTATGTATGCCATATCAATCGATGAATAAAGACCATTTATTATTATTATTATTATTTGGAGTTAGCCTGAGTACTGCTCATAATTGTTCGAATCGCTCACTGAATTTTCTAATTTCTGTGAAAAATAACTATATTGTTTGGCCTTATGAACAACTTCAGTTGTCCCAATCCTTTTCGAAAAACAATGGAATTCCTGGTGCAATTGGTGCCATCGATGGCAGTCACATTGAGATCCCAAAACCCGAAGAAAACCAGGATTCATATATTAACAGGTAAGGGTATCACAGCATGCTTTTACAAGGAGTCGTTGATGATAATTAGGAATTCATTGATGTATTCTGTGGGGAGCCTAGATCGCTATATGATGCAAGGCTATTGAGAAGATCAGCACTATATGGAAAAATTTCGCAAGACCCCATTTCATAGGCGACTTTTTTTTATTAGGTGACTCAGCATATCCCAACTTGGCTTGGATTGTCACACCATTTGCAGACACAGGGTTTTTGACTGAAGAGCAGAAACTTTTCAATAAAAGGCTTTCATCAAAAAGAGTTATAGTTGAAAATGCTTTGGGCATCTCAAGGGGCGTTTTCGAAGACTCCGAGGTCTTGAAAACTTTGATTATGAGTTGTGTTCAAAGATAATATTGGGATCATGTATTCTTCACAATATCTGCCTTGGCGACACAATGAATATATTGGAAGATATTGAAGAATATGATGGAAATCAGCCTTTAGAGGTACCCTTACACACTGTTCGTGGTGGGAGAGCCGAGGTTCAAGAAAATATTATCAAATGACAGGAAGTTTTCAATAAAATGTTCAATTTATGAAGTGTGTCCTTTTTCCAAAAATAAAGGTTCATAAAGATTCATGAAACGTTATTTATTCACTGAATATCCAGTCAAAACAAAAATAACAAATATAAACAAACTCTACAACTCGAACACAAATGAATATCACAAAAACTATTCTAAACACAGTCGTTGGCCTAGAAAATATAAATGAACTCAAAAAAAACTAGTATAAAAGTAGTAGAAAATAACTACAAAAGTTTGAACTCCAAATGAAAAATAATTTGAAATACCATTCACTCTCAAAACAAAAAAAAATATTCTGTGTGGAAAAAAAAAATTCATATGAAATTGAAAAACGCTCAGTTTGGTTTCTTTAATTTATGTTTTAAATATTCTTCCAGAACCGTGAGCTTCTTATACTTTCGTATACTTTTCTTCATGGCTTTGTTGCCTCCTTGCATACTCTTCTTTTTTCAATTCTATATATTCTTTTTTTGTTTGCTTTTCACTAATTCTCTTCCTTTTCTTGTTGGAATTAGTATGTCCCGGGCTGGTGTTTGTTCCTGTGTCTCCCACCACAGAGTCTCCTTCAACCTGAGTTTCATCATTTCTTGATGTGTTCTCCACATTACATTTTTCAGTTTCTGTAATCTCTACAGGCAGCTGTTTTTTGGATGATTTCCTACAATGTCATCAATTAGCTCATAAAATAAGAACCTTGAAGGTCCCTGACCAGTTTTATTTTTGTTATCTTTAGCTTTGGTATAGCTCCTCAGTAAGCCCTTCCACTTATTTCGAACTAATTTTGCATCTACTGCGAATCCAGCACTAATTATATCATTGGCAACATGTTCGAAGATATGTTTTCTTTTCCGAGGATCATTGAAATCTGAATAACATGTTGCCATTGAAATTATCAAACAGATTGTCTGGTCATAGCTCCATACGTTTGTTGTCCTAATATTCTGATAATTTGGTGGGATATTCTCTGGGATATCATCATCAAAATCGGAGTCCACCAGATCACCAGATTGAGGCAAGCTCTCAATACTTAATTTTGTATTTTGTAATCCGCTGGTGGACGGGGACGGCTCATTATCATAGTTTGACTGTACTTCTGCTGCTGATGCCGCTATCCTGGCATGTCTCAAAAGTGAATTTGCAAAATCTAGATCTGAAATAATATATAATTTTGAACAATGCACCAAATAATATTGAATTTTGGACATACCTGAAAGGGCTCGGTCGTAATCTTCTATACTAACGACGATTTTATAAATTTTTTTCTTTTCGAAATCATTTATTTCCAAGTCTTTTTCAGACATCTTAAACATAAACATCAAAACCTAACCAAAAAGGGCTTGTTGCACCTAGTCATAGGTAGGTGCAAGAGGGGGCAGGGGAAGGATTGTTGAGTTTCTCCGGGGCTTGAAGCACGACCTAAAAAGAACGGGTCGGTGTCGGTGTTTCGTGCCCCCGGGTAGCTCCGGAGTTCCTCAAATGATCAAAAAGAAAGCTGCAATTCGATGCGTTAGTAGGCACTCTTTCAAAATAAAGTTAGTAGAGTACAGTGGAAGACTTGTTGTTCCCGCAGTATTTGTGCGAAAAAACGGGTAGAAAACCAGGTATTTATTAACTGTTATACTTTCTATTGAGTATAGACAATAGTGAATGCAAAGATATCCCCGCATTTTTTTATGGGTACATAATTAGTCAAAAACAATATCCTAACCTCAAAGTTGGATTATACAGAAACATTTACCAGTGGCGTATCATTTTATTTCTTTCCTCCTCTTCAGGGAGGATAATAAGGATAAATATGGTCAGAACATATAAAAGAAAACCAGGCAGCAGAAAATACTGCGATTTTGATAAGGAAACAGTAAAGATTGCTGTGTCGCGTCATAGAGACGAGGCAGTTGCAGTTACACAGCTAAGTAAAGAATATAATATACCTATTGCCACTTTATGCAGAAAAATTAAAGGAAAATACCCAAAAAAAACATGGCGGTCAGCTTGCGATGTCAAAGGATGAAGAGGATATGCTTGCTAATGCTATTAGTGTTGTTGCTGATTGGGGTTTTCCGTGCGACTCAATCGATATCAAAGATATAGTTCAATATTATTTAGGAAGACATGGGAAAACTGCACCCCAATGGGCATTTCCAGTCATTTTCAGAAAAAATATATTTCGATAGAGTGCATTCTTACGTAACTCGTGTTAAATTCTCAACTTTTTTTGTCATCAATTTATCGAGATAAAAATTATTGATAACGCCAAAATAAACTACTGAATTCAAAAGATTAAGAAGAGCGGGAAGCTGTGACGTCAGTGTGCGAGTGACTCTGATTGGTTATACTCGTCATGGCCTCCTTGCAGATAATATGCCTGACAGCGTTGCCACATCGCAAAAAAATATGATTTGCCAGAATAGACTCTTTCACGTTCGTAAGAATATCATGGATAAATATAACCTACCTGTCTTTCTCTGCTCGAAATCTTGAAATATTAGCTTGGTAATTTGGGATTATTTATTTTTAATTTGTGTTCATGGAAAATTACTAACATTTCCAGTGAAAAGTGCAAATAGTGGTGCGATTAATTATCAACGTGACAACTGTGTATAATATTTCAATCTGTTGTTGACAATGTTGACATAACCTATAATACGTTGTAGCTTATTCGATTTTATGTGTTCATTCGTTCAAAATGAGTAAAATAGATGAAGGATTCGAAAAAGCAGGATCAGACAATTTGCCAATGGTAGACAGTGATATGGTAAACGATTTTTTTAAGGATAATGTGAATTTTATCAGTGCTGAAGTTCGCAATGTGAAAACGCAAAGGTTAGTTGTTCATGTTAACTACCAGAAGAGTGGTGAAACTAAACTTGTTTCTGTACTTTGGTAAATATTCTAGGTGATATTGAAGGTTATTTTATTGTTTCAGATCAACCAAGGAGACTTATGGTGATAAAGCCATATCATATGTTCAGTTGAAAAGGAATGGTGATATCTGTACAGTGAAAGCAAAAATCACTCCTGAACATAAGATTCACAAGAAAGCCTACAATGTCATCGCAATTATAAATGAAAAAGAGGAACAAGTCATTTCGAACGAATGTTTAGACTGCCCTGCTTCTCAAGGTAAAAACATTACACTAAGTCATTTATTTTTACAGATGTTGAAAAATCTTAGTTCTTAGTAAAATTAATATATTTTTGTTTGTTTTCATGAGGTTGTAAACATGGTGTGGCTTTTTTATTATGGATCCACCGTCGCAGTGAAGAACCTTCAGTAACTTCCACAGTATGCTATTGGAAAAGCTCGTCTTTATCAAAAGTGAGCAGGATGGATTTTAAGATTAGTTCTGTTCTTCCTGGACAAATAATAAAATGGGACTCTCCAAATCCATCATTCCTCAAGAGAGTTGTGGAGCAGTTTCCATCCAACAATGGAAGTTTATTCAAATTATTTCATGATGTGAAATATGGCAATATTTCTTTACATCAGTTGGCTTTGACGTACAGAGAGATTGGTACTCATAGATGCGTAGAAGAATTCTATGAATTCATCGTCAACAATATGACTGATGGGGACTGTAGAGAGGCTGAACTCAATACAAGAGGACAATCCCTTTGTCAAGATTGGTTTGAACTACGATATGGTAGAATCACTGCATCGGTACTGTATGAAAGTGCTAGATGCAAAACTGAGGCAGGGTCACTGGTGGAAAAAATTTTAGGAGCAAGTCCACCAGTAGAAACTGAAGCTATCAGAAGAGGAAAAATTTTAGAGCCCCTTGTAATAAAGGAAGTTTCTAGACTGAAACAAATTCAAATAAATAATGCTGGGCTATTTTTGAAAAAAGAATATCCTATTTTTGGAGCATCTCCTGATGGAATATCTACAGAATATGTTTTTGAAGTGAAGTGTCCATACAAAGAAAAGACTGCTCAGAGGTATATTAGGCAAGGAGAAATAACAAACAAATTTTATTGCCAGATTCAACTACAAATGTTATTTTGTGGCAAAACTAAAGGACTTTTTTGTGTGGCTTCACCAAACTTTGAAAATGACAAAAAAGTTGAAATACTTGAAATACACCTTGAGGAAGAAAAAGTAATGGAAATAATGGACCAGGCAAAACTTTTTTGGAGCAATGCAATATATCCTCTTTTGTGATCAATTCAAATTGCCAGATGAAATAAAATGTCCAAGTGTAACATACACTCAGTTCAAACAAAAAAATCAAGAGATGCTTAGCTAAAAGTAGCTTCTATACAATTGATGAGTTCCTAGCTGGGAATAATTCAGCATTACTGGGTGATTGACTTCATGTCTCGAAATATGTATAATACTGTTATGACTTTGCATACAGTTAACACTTGAATATGGATTTATATTGGGAGGCAAATAATAAGGCTCCAACAACTGATTTTAACCCCTTTACTTTCAAAGTGAAAATTCAACTTAGTACCTATTCTCGTTCGGTACGACGATAGTTATTTTACAATGTTGTCAAAAGTAAACAGAGAGTGATATATGGTTCAAATCAAAGTCTGTAGATAACCACCTAACAAATACATTTTATTCTGTGATTGTATTGTATTGTATTCTTGTTTTGAAATTATTTTAAATTAAATCAACTAGTATTTTCAATATATATTATTCTGTGAGTCACATTTTATCCACATACTTTATGTAACTCTTTTAAGCAATTTTTTACTATGTTGTGTACTATGTTTTATTATGCTGTACCTTTTTTTGATGACTTGTGCTATACACTGTAGTGTATGTTGCATTAATAAATTACTTACTTACTTACTTAATACAAAATATATTTTGGCTTTCAACAAAATATTCAGATTTCAATCTAACAACTAAAAATTGTTTCTAGAAATTGTCAGTCCTAATTCTTGTTGCACTTCAAAATTATTATACTGGAGTTTTATCCGAATACCAAACCACTATTTTCCTCACCTCGAAACGTGTTTCAGTCACCAAGTGACCATCTTCTGGAGGAAGAATGAAACTGTAATTTTTCCTGCTGGGATAAAACTCTAGTGTATTCACTACTACACCAAAGTTTCCAAACAGTGCAGTGCAAGTACTTCAAAATTAGTTGAGTCTCTCACCATAATACAAAGCTGACGAAAGAAAGCTTAAGTTTTCATCACTATGTTCAGTCACATATTTTGGAGTAGGTCGTAAATAAAAAGAAAAAAAAATCCGATAAAGAGTATACAGTGAGTTTCAAAAAGTTTGCACCTGGGAAACTTTTGTATTTGCATTTGGCAAAAAAATTTATTCTTCATATTTTTCATAAACCTTGGTGCATTGCGGAAAACTTGTATTTGAGTTATAAAAATTCTGAATTTCCAAACGGTGTACAGGGGAGAACAAAAAATAGTAATTTTTATCAAGAGTAAACTACCTTTATTTTCGATCTTATCAAAGTTTATTTAAGAAAGTTGTTCAGAATGAAAAACAATATTTAGATTTAGAATCACAGCCAACTACGTAACAAAATGATTTTTTCTTAATTTTTCATGGTTCTAGCCTCATAAAGAATACTAGTATCTCTTATGCACCCAAGGCGCCTCGCTCATATTCCTACAACGATATTGCAATGCAAAATTTGGTCTAATTTATCATTTGTATTAGAATATCGACGTTTGTTGAAAATTGTGCGAATTTTTACTAGTATTTTGGTGCAAATTTGATGTTTCACTCTCTATTTAAGTCCATAATAACTATCAATGTAATTTCAAGGAAGGAAATTATTGACTGAATCAATTAATTATTGGTATACGATTAAATAATACAAATCTGCAACTTCATCACTTTAATCATAAATGTGATTTTTTCATTTTTTAAAACAACTTTTATCAATAAACTTTTTCGATAATGTTAAAAATAAGGATAGTTTACACCTGTATACTGTTTAGAAATTAAAAATTCTGACAACCTATATGCAAGTTTTCTGCAATACCCCAAGTTTTAAGACGAATAAAATTTTCTGACAAATGGATAATAAACAGGTTTTCCATATGGTGCGAACTTTTCGAATCTCACTGTATTAATATTTATTATTTGTTCATTCTAACAGTGGCGTGTCTAAATTACTAAGTGCACATGCTATTATCACTGTTGGATGTATACATTTTATGAGTTTGTTGTTAACAACAGCATGAGGTTTAAAAATTTGAAACTCTCTTATTCTTCGAATAACTCGTTCAATGTGTATTCGTAATGAAGCTATTTGTTTGCTTTCATTCACTTCACTCTTCGAGCTTTTCTGATTTGAACTAACAGAAGGTGGTCTAATTAGTTTACATTTCTTTTGTTCAAGTAATGTACTGATGTGCTTGAATCCTCTGTCTGCCATAACCTGACATTCTGATGGTAAGCTATCCAGAAAATTGCTTTGCAATACAATATCCTTGTCACTTATTCTCCCAGCAAAACACTCTGATATAAAATTGATGAATCCATTTGGAGTACTAGATATCAAGAATTTCACTGTATTACAATGTTTATATTCAGACCAGGTGCTGGCTTGTGCCACTGGATCGGAGGGTTTTTCAATTTCTATTTCAAAACAATCAATTATACATTGTACTTTGGCATATCTGGCTCTGAAAGGTATTGGTAATAGTTTCATCACAGTTTGGGCACTTGGGAAAAAAATTAGATTTTGTAATACACTAGCAATTTTTGAAACATTCTTTACAAAAATTTGTTGAATGCGTGAAACACTCAAACCAAAATCTAATGCCAAACGGAAATAAGGATCATTCAATCTGATTTTTTTCAATGTTATGAAAACATGTTCTATGGGCACTTTGCACTCTTCACTTATCATTTCAGTAATTTTATAGGTATTCTTTGGGACACCTATGAAAAATTTCGGGTACTTCTCTATAAGTCTAACAGTAGTTTTGAGTCTCTTTTGTTTTATCTCACTTTCATCCGTAGAAGTACTGTCTGAGGAACTAGGTATATATTCCACTGTAGATATTGAACTTCTAGAACTTGTTGGTGATGGAGAATAGGTAACATTTGATTTTATATGTTTTTCTTTGAATAACGGAGAACTTGCTTCATCAACCATATTCTCAGCTTTGAAACGGACTTTCTTTGTGATTGTTGATACACTTCGAACTTTCACTTTACTTCTCAAGTTTACTTGAACACCTAATGAACATGTGATTCTTTCATATGAATGATGCACTTGAAATGAACCAGATGGAGAAGGTACATCAGGTCGTATCTTGGGTTTTTCCAAATCAGGTGATTCTTCATCAAAGAGTTTTTTCACAACAGCTTGCTTTGAAGTTGACGCCACTGGACGGTTCATACGTTGATAGCAAGAATCCACTAAGGTGTCTAATTTTCTTTTCTTTGTCGACTCACTCAAATCACTAAGCAAGTTAGTTGGTGGTGGGCTTTCCAAGTATTTATGAGGTACCACCACATGTTTTAGAAATAACCTTTTGCCGATGGTTTTGTAGTACATCCAATTCGCTGCATCTTTTTCTAGCTGTAAATTATATTGTGAACACAACTGAATAATTGAAAGACTCTGATAATACTTACATCAAAATGGTCTTCGCAGGCAACATAGTTACTACTGAGATGAATTGTTTCTGGAAGTTTTAAAGCTATCCTCCAGTTATTTTGTACGCCTGAATTTCTTGGCACATGGACAAATATTTTATTCGGAGTATCCGTCGTATTCCGACAAATCGGAACTAAACATTTTTTTGCGACCATTGTCAAAATCACAACCCAAATTCACAATAAACGAACAAAATTTTCAAACAATACGTCGATTGTCGAATGTAATGACTAATAAAGAGGTTATGTTCTTGTTTTGTATACATGGTTGCCATCAGCGAAGAATAAATTCAGATCACGATGTTTTCATAAGTAATAAATTATTAAAAATGTAGTTCAATTTGTTATTACTCTTAATTTATCGGAGATTTTGCAAGGACTTGGCAACTGCGGCCTCCCTCCGTCACTCTCGGCTTTGTCCGCGTCATCACAAACTTCAACCAATCATATTACAAGAAACTTCAGCCAATCATATTACGAGACAACACTGACGTCACAGCTGAGGAGCGTTTGAGTTTATGGATACTGAAATCGCGTATTCAATATTGAATAATAAATCAGTTTTTCAAAATTTAGAATAAATAACTAGTTAGGACTATGTTATACACTGCCCTCCTTTACGTCTGCAGTTGTAAATTATGACGAAACTAACTTCACTGACGATCCAGGTCGCGTAAAAGTAATCGTCCGTAAAACGTGTAAAAGAGCAGAGAAAATGATGGATTCCTCGAAAGCCGCAACCTCAGTTATGTTCGCCTGTGCAGCCTCAGGATCCTTACTGCCCGTCTATATAGTTTATAAAGCCGACCATCTCTGGTCCACGTGGACGGAAAATGGGCCACCTGGGGCTAGATTCAATCGTTCTCATTCAGGCTGGTTCGATGGAAATATTTTTGAGGATTGGTTTATCAATATAATACTGCCATATTTTCGAACTTTAACACCTGGCCCCTCAGGTACTCATCGGTGACAACCTGGCAAATCATATTTCCATAAATGTTATAAAAAAATGTGAAGAAAACGAAATTCGTTTTATACTGCTGCCACCCAACAGCACCCATTTAACGCAACCTTTAGATGTTAGTGTCTTCTTGCCAATTAAGAATGCCTGGAGACAGACACTTCAGCAATGGAAAAAAATAATAGGGGAGTGGTGAGGAAAGATGTCTTTCCCCGATTACTGAATCAAGCATTAAATCACGTTGTCCACTAAATAGGAAGAAGGTTCTGGATAAGTTACCGAAAACAGACGAACCTGCATTATTACAAGGTGATATGGCGCAATCATTAAAAGAGATCTGCGAAAGTTCAAGATTCAAAACTGCAGTAACTGTTGGAAGAAAAAAGAAGCTGACTGTACCAGCGGGCAGAAGCATATCTCGACACGACGTTGAAATGCCACGGACATCTTCAGGTAGAAAACCTATGCAAAATCTAAAAACAAAGTATTTATCGTCTTCCTCATCTGAAAGTGATATAAGTGAAAAAATATCAACTGTCGATAGTGATGCGGACCCTGAATCATTCTCGGATGTAGAAAACGGAAGTGACATGGACCAACATAACGAAAAAGAAAATGACATTCCACAAAGTGATTTAAATGATTTGAAATCAGGTGATTATATTTTCGTTGGTTTAAAAACCGAGTCAGACACTTTTGAAAACTATCTTTGCACATTTTTGAGACAAAGCTCTAAAATTTCAAACGCCTTTATTTATCCTGAGGTAGAGGACGTTGGTATTGTGAAAAAGATAGAAATTAGGCAGAAACTTACGGAATTTGAAACATCAAGGAGGGGACAGATCAAATTTAAACATTTGAATTTTTAATTTTTTTACGATTTGCAGCTAGGTACATGTAACAGAATACTGGCTAGGTTTTATATTTTTAACTTTGTCGATATAGTATATTATTCTGTTTTGAGTTCCTAATACACCAAAGAATGTAGGTAGTACCTACAGATATTGTTTTTTACGTTTATTATTTTTAGAGTTTCGTTTTTATATTTCCAAATAAATTCTTAAATACAAATTCAATGTTTTTCATTAGCAAGGTTGTTGGGGTAGGCAGGTAGGTACCTATGCTGAGAACATGTGACGCTCTGTTGAGGTTTGAAATGCTAAAAAAAGAGTTAAATTCAGGCATTCATCAAGTCGCCCCACTATGGGGTGACTTGATAATCTACATATATATATATATATATATATATATATATATATATATATATATATATATATATATATATATTGCACCTTAGATGGGACACCAATTTTTTTTCGACTTTGCATTGGATAATAATCACTAGCCCAAAGTTATCTGAAGTATTTTTTGTTTGACCCCAAATTGTCTGGTAACAGCTGCACAGCAATCAATTTCCGAAAACACTGATCAAGTCGCCCCGTTTTACGGTACACTATTTTCCATTCATTATTTTGTAAATGTTACGTCTGAGTGATGAAACATTTTGGCAAACGAAAAATGTATTGTAGACATTTATAAAAACCATCCTATTCAAAAATACTCCAATTACACCAGTTACCAAAGATTGATTAGCAGAAAAAAAAATGTATCATAGATCAAAAAGAAAGAAAAAAAACTCATTAACAAAAACCATCGTAGTCTACAAATTGAAATATTCAACATTATGATAATAAGGGCCTTCCCTTACAAAGATTACATCATCTCTCACTTGTTTGGACTCCGTCCATAAGCTTCAACAGGTGCTCGATGACATGAAAATATGCAGGTATAGGTATGAGTGGCAGAATAAAATAATATTATGAAGAATTCCAAAATTCAAATTCGATTGGGTAAACAATATAATGCACATGTAATCAACACAATAAAGAAATCGAAGGTTTTTCCAAAATCATTATTGTCTAGACTGTTTCAATAATATTTCTACAGACATTAGAATGAATAGAGGTTACTCAAGTATCTAAGTTCTTACATCGAGTACACGTGAATTGAAACTGATTATCATGCACAAACAAACAAAAAGTTGAGAATTTCCTTATTTTTGTGAGGAGAAGGAAGTTTAGAGGAAGTGATTTTTTTAAGTCTATGCAAAAAGAATACTAAACTTATATGAAGAAGTTGACAAAATATTCAGGAAACACTCTGCGGATGATGTGTATATCATTCATAGACGATTGAATAGTTCACAAAAAGGAAGAAAGAGTCTAAAATAGCTACTCCTCCTATACGGCGCGACGGGTTACTTTTTCTTGCTCGATTTGTGCACCATTCACTCGAAATTTGAATCAAACAGATACCATTTACAAAATATTCATACACAAATTGAAAGTAGTTTGCAGAAAAAATCATTCAACGAGATAAAATTTCATTCTCACAACTCCAGACAATCTTGATTTGCTCAAAGAAAAATATCTCTTGATGTAATCAATCGATCAAATACTTTGTCTTTTGAAAAATACATCTTGTGACGGTAAACTACCTTTTCTCAGATTTCAGAAATCCTCAAAAAAAGCAGTCAGCTGACACTTGCACCGGCGGCTTACTAGTCTCGTGAGCAATGGCCTAGGTAAGGATTTTTGTTGGGCAGCCAGAGGCCGCCACTCTATTTAACCAGTGATAACAGAGAAAAAGTACGTGGTTGTTATACGAAAAAAAAACACCTTGTAGACTCATGTGGAGTTTAATGATATATTATTATGAAACGACATATATGACTTGCTAAATGTTTCTATGGTAGTATTGACGAAACTTTCTTATATTTAGGTGTAGAACAATAATTTCCAAATATAGTTACTGATATGTAGACATGAGAACCTTACACAGAATGTAGTATATCGTATGATACCATTGCAATAATTTATTTGATACTCAGAAAATTAATACTCAAGAGGTAATCCATTAAACATTCCGTTGTAGGCCTACAACAAAACTCACAACTGTAATACCTTCACAGTGAAATTAAAATTGGTACCTTGATTTAATATTGAAAGGTGAAAAAGAGCATTTTCACTGGTTGTTTCCCATACCGTATACTTTCAGGCGTGGACTCTGTTGATATACCAGTTTGGTGTGAATGTGACAATGTGACAAAACTTACAGATGTCCTTACTCAGGAGTTCAAAACGGGCAATACAACACTGCAAGGGTGGTTTGGCTGCAGAACGTGCAACCTGAAGCTCTACTAGACCTGCACCTTGTGGTAGAGTAGTTTATCTCTGGTGGACTGGTTGGATGGGCTCGTAGTAGTGTCGCTGACTTGTACGACAATGGTAGCAACCAGACAAGTACCCCTCAGGTAGAAGGAAACGGACTGAGGGTGTAACTCCTGAATTCACAGACAGGGCTCGTCTCCCGAATAACAGGTGGCAAGACACTACTGGAGTGGGCTGGATGAGATTCAAAAGCAGGTTCCAGAATACATGAAACCGGAGACTAGAGACTATGTATAGTAAGTAGAACAGGTGGCAAAATCTTCGAAGGAAGAAGGCCCTCAAATCAAAAAGAAATGGATTTGGGTTCAGATTGTTCCTCTGGATACCTATAAAGACCCTGAGTAAACTCGACTCACCTCCAAGCTGGATGGCCTTCCCTGGTATCAACAAATTGCAAATGAACTTCATGTTGGAAAAATGTGCTCGAGAACTTCACTCAAATGCCATGAAAAAAAAACGGCTTGGCTTCAGTTTAGATAAAAACCATAAAAAAAAAACATTTGAATTCCTACGTTTCCTTGAGAATCATGAGCACTATAAAACAGTCGAACAACAAGTGTAAATTTCTGATCGGTGATAATTCTCTGATATATGACAGGCATTTCCGGGCAATTCAAAATATTCGCGACCTAGGCTTCGGAGAGAAAAGTTAAGTACAGAATTATACCTACCTATGGCGAAATCTACGGAACGGAATACGCCGAAAACGGAACTGTCAAGTTTATGCCACCAACAGATAAAATTAAGAAGAAGACTGTCAGTGGACGAAATCAAAACCCTGAAGATATTTAAATACATTTGACAAGAGAAAAACAAAACAATGCAATTGAAAATGTTTTCTAGGAGATTTATTCTGCAAGAAGCTGAGTTCAACTATCTTGTCGGCTCTGCACGAAACTTGAATAACCCAGAATTGTCTTTTCAGATAGATAAGAGACCATCATGAACGCGACTAGGCTAATACAATGAACACTATACCCGATTAAATCGTAGTGAACGATGAATTAAGTTGCTGGTGATCTCTAAACACAACCATAATTATATCCTTTTTGTCTTCAGGTAACAATATGAAAGTTTTATAGCATGTTTTCGAATATTTAGGTTCAGTCTATAAAGAAAGCTGCTGCAGAAACACTGAAATTATTGTCTACCCCTACAATGATTCAGCTATTAGGCATTGATACTCAAGTAACGAAAAATGGTAAAATTTTCACGTTACAATCTTATAGACAAAGATTCATAATTTATGGTAATAATGATAATTTTACAGGTGAAAATCCTTTGAAAGTATGCAAGTAGATTAAATGAACACAATATAAATAAAAATGATGACGGGAAATACTTAATTTCGATAGGGGAATTATAACTTTGATTCAGTTGCCACATGGATATATTATACAGGGTGTTTGGTAGCTGGGTGCAAACCTTTAAGGGGGTGATACACTAGCCCATGTAGAACATATTCATACAAACATTTTTATTGTCTAGCGCGTTTTTGATTTTTAAGGGAACTTTTACGATTTTCAGTACAATAATCCAAAATTGGTCAATTAAATGCTAATAACCATTCCCACCATTGTATCCAAAAAAGTTATGTATAGAGCATTTAAACTTTACAAAAAAAAAGACAGAAAATAAAAAATCTGATCTTTGATGCCAATTAAAAAAATAAATAAAATACATACAGGTATTCAGACACTTTTAAAAACATGCGTAGTTATTGCTCTTTCGTTTGAGGTATCATTTATCTAGCTGAGTCCTAAACTTTTTTAATTAGGGTACCTGAACCCGTTAAAGGTCGTAAATATGGATTTTTTTGGAATTTGAGAAAAAAATGTTTTGTACTGTGAAAATTTATTGTTGGTGTTCAAAATGTCCTCCACCATTGCACACTTTCTACAACGATTTCGTACTTCAGTTGTGGTTACTTTCATTTGCATTTCCTCTTTCATAATTTCAAACGCTGCCTCTATTCGCTGAAGTAATTCTTCTCTCGTGGTGATTTCTGTTTTGTATACGAGCTCTTTCGCCCGACCCCACACAAAAAAATCCAACGGAGTCAGGTCGGGCGATCTTGCAGGCCAGGTAATGGGTTCGTCTCTCCCGATCCACTTGCCAGGAAAACAGCGGTTCAGGTGTTCGCGGACGCTTACAGCCCAATGTGCTGGGCATCCATCTTGCTGAAATGTGATCGGCCTGTCCATGTCCAATATTGGCACTTCGGCATCATAGAGTAACATTGGCAAGTCGTTCATCATGAATTCGAGGTGATTTTGTCCATTCAAATTGTCAGCCAAAATGTGTGGGCCAACCAATGTGCGTCCGATGATCCCAGCCCACACATTTATTGAAAATTGTCTTTGGAAAGAAATCTGAAACAAAAATGCAATAAAATTAGTTGATTTAGGTAATCAAACACGTGTAGAACATGGGTAATAAAATAATAATAATAAAAATCATTTATTTACCTGTTTTTTCCAATGTGGATTGCTGTCCCTATCAGCCCATTCATGGAGGTTGTGGAAATAAGTAATTCCTTTCCTGGAGAACTTCGATTCGTCAGTCTAGAGGATGGACTTCAAGAAACACGCGTCGTCAATATCTGCGTTTATCAAAAAACGGCAGAACCGTATCCGTCTCGCCGGATCCGTTTCCTCCAAGCCTTGCACACTCGTGCCGTGAAACGGATATTTCTTTTCGTTGTGCATCGTACTCCACACTTTTTATATCGAAAGGTTTAAATTTCTCGCTACAACTCTGATGCTGGTGGTGGAATCCGCTAAGAATGCTGCGAGAATTGACATTATGTCATCCTGGATTTACGGCAGGTTCAGCATGATGAATACAAGATTCAGACAGCCTACGATATGTGTTGGAAAACACACGGACATTAGGCACCCTGCAATAAAATAACTCATTTTTAACGTCTGTTGAAGGTGAAAATGGCAAAATTCAACTGCCGCTAGAATTAGAAATTAATTTACCTGCGGTTCGGGTAACGTTCTTGGTACAAACGTCGTGCCAGAGATGCGTTTCCATCAGCTCTGCCATACATAAAAATGATATCGGCTTGTTCATGACTCGTAAACTCAGCTATGGCAGCACACACAACAAAAAGTTCGATAGTCTAAAATAAACAACACGTGCAGGAGCGAAAGGCTACAACTGAATATGGTGAATGGGGAACACAAAACCAACGTCTACTCGCAACTCGAACGGGCAAAGCAGTGACTAGAGAACTTGTTTGGCCAACCAAATCGACCCGGCGAGGGGTCCAAAAAAACTCAACTCAGGTACCTAAAAATTGATAAATTCAAAAGCAACTTTATGGCCCCAGCATAAGGTCTAAATCATAACGAAAGAATGCATTCCAATTAATGACTAACTTCAGGTCGAATTCTTTGTTGTAAAATGCCACCGCCACTGGCCTTCGTTCAGTTTTCTCTTCTTTCAAGTTGGGCTAGGTTTCTTATTATTCCATGTTAGTCTGAAAATAATATCGCATATTGCTTCAGGATTTCAGTTTGAAGGTTTTCGAGCTAAAATTCATTTAAATTACTTTTTTTTAATTTTTCAAATATCCATATATACAACCCTTAACTGGTTCAGGCACCCTGATTAAAAAAGTTTAGGACTTAGCTAGATAAATGATACCTCAAACAGAAGAGCAATAACTACGCATGTTTTTAAAAGTGTCTGGACATCTGTATGTATTTTATTAATTTTTTTAATGGCATCAAAGGTCAGATTTTTCATTTTCTTTTTTTTTGTAAAGTTCAAATGCTCTGTACATAACTTTTTTGGACACAATGGTGCTTCAAACTACTTTGGTACGATTGGGGACACAAAAGACTACTAAAATAAATGAAAAAAAACGGACATTTCTGTTATGATTAGAAGTTATTAGCATTTAATTGACCAATTTTGGGTTTTTGTACTAAAAATCGTAAAAATTCCCTTAAAAATAAAAAAACGCGCTAGAAAATAAAAATGTTTGTATGAATATGTTCTACATGGGCTAGTGTATCACCCCCTTAAAGGTCTGCACCCAGCTACCAAACACCCTGTATATTCAATTTATCCGTATGCCCACTGATGAGCGAAACAACCTTATCTAGGTTTGAGAAGAAAATGTGATCATGATGAATGGAAAACATATCTCTATACTTGAAGAAATATCCAAAAAATATAAAATTATGAATACAAATTAATAATTGGGAAAAATTGATTTCTATGTGCTCCAGCGCCCGTCGCGACACATAGGCACGAGAGTGACTATTCAAGATGAAATTTCTTCAAAAATCAGATCATTATCAATAAAATGTTTCGAAACAATGACTTTACTAACAAATGTCTTGACAGGCACCGAGTTAAAAGTTATTTTCAGTTTGTATACCAAACTATCGTAAAATGTTCTATTCCTATTCTATCCTATTCCTTTCAATGTGAACTCTTGCTTTTGCTATATTGGCATTCAATGTAGCTTCTTCCTTCGAAAATTGACTTTCATTTTTCAAAAAAGGTGGTTGAATAACTTTAATTCCATATTCATCTGTAATATCTGTAATTTTAAAACCTTTATCCACCATTATATGATCTTTGAATGTATCAAGCTATTCGATTACTCTACTCCTAAATTTCCTCAACAGAAGATCGTCCACCATATGCTTCACTTAAAAAGGTAATAAGACCACTAGGTGAGACTCCTAGCATTACACTTACAGTATGTCTTTTCTTGTACTAGGAATACGTTTTTATTCTATAACAAAGGCATTTACTATGCTCAACTGGTATTTCAGTAGTCAATTATAACCCTGACATTCTGAAAAGAAGCGAGGCAAGTTGGCATATTGTTCAATATTTCTCCGTTAGATGACCAAATCAAAACATTTTCCAAAATCTTTGCCAACATAACTAGTGTTTCATGAAAAACAATTCTACATATATTTTCACTTATTTTGAAAAGCACTGACGAAACAACATACTTCATACCTGTTTTCAATTTTATGAAAGTGAAAATGAAAGATTCTCTTAGTGAAAGTTAAGCTTAGCCGATCGATTTATAAAAATATCCCCGCATAACTCTACAATGGTGTACAGAAGTTGAAATGATGATATCCCTGTCATAATTGACAGCTGCTCATCAGTACTTATAATACTCACAAATGATGCCAGTAAATCACCACTCTTCACCTGGGTACCCTTCTCACTTGTGTTTTCAATATACCGTCAAGTGGGGTAACTTCGGACAGTATTGGTAATTTCGGACAATACGACGGAAAATCAAAGTTACCTGCAGTGTCATCTCGTGATGGGTAGCTGAACATGTATATCCTTGCAAATGTGTTCACTGTAATACAAAGTTTGAATCAAAGTAAAAATCCGTTGTATTGGTCGTGTTATTTTGTCTCACAGGTGAGTTTGATTATAAATAAAAAATATTGATTCATACAAATCACACTTTATAACTAGTACAGACCCTTAGCACTGGTGGAATAGATTAAAATAACAATTTGCCATGAACTGAGGTATAAACTACGCTCTGGCCAAATTTGAGGTTGATATTTTTCTTACCAACTATGATACATATATTTTTCTGAATAATGGTTCTTTTGTGAGGTAAATTCGGACACTTACAAAATGGTCAGAAATTACAAGAGAATATTGGGAGGGAGGCCATATGAGTATTATAATGCCGAAAACTGTGATTTAGCGGTCAGAGACGTTAAAAGACGCAAGTTGAGTATACGGGAGGCGGCCGAAAAGTATGGTGTGCCAAAATCTACAATTTTCACAACTCAATCTCTGAGCGTCCGTCATGTAGTTCTCAAGAAACCTGTAGTTGTACAGATGAATATTTTCAAGATTCATACACGACGTGTCATGGAAACTGTTTGGATTTTGTTTTTCGACTATAAATAATTGGAATTTTCATTTGTCCATTCCTTAGCGTCCTTTCATGGAGCCCCCTCTCAGCGTCCAATATATTCAAGAATTTCCGCTAGCTGGCGTCCGCTTTATATATTTTACTTTCGTCCTTCCGATTCATAAGCGCCCGGCGATGATGCCAGATTAAACCATAACGGCAATAGGTAACTTTAAGATGCTTCTCGTGGGTTGACTTTCTGAGCTCTGATATTTTGCTTTGATACTATTGTCTCAAAATCAAATATTTGAAGGCTCCTCGTATATAACGTCTGTTTCACCGTATTTTGTTGGTGCATATTCAGTTTCAGGGGATGCACAAACTTTTATCAGGAATAACTTTTTGTCGAAAGACCCTTAATAAATGAGTTTCCCATATGGTGCATACTTTGGGGATGACACTGTATAGGGCTAGAATTGGTAGTCTTTTTTGATTAAAAAAGGTTACTACAGTTGCCACTGTACGGATGGATATAACAATGACAACAAAAAAAATTTTCATGATTCCACGCCAATATTTTTATAAGAAAATACGAAGTTCTGAGACACTGAATGATATTAAATATTTTTTGTGGCCCAACACACCCGAAAACAGACGTAGCAACTTATCGCACCAAAAAAAAATCATGCAACTCGAAAAACCTGCATGAATACATGCAATTTTCTGGAGTTTTAGGTGTGAGTTTCACAACAACAGCAACAAAAGCATAACCAAACCTTCCCCTAAGTGGAGCGTTAGGCGTTAGCACTCGAATCATTCAGAAAGAAGTAAATGAAATGATAACTCTTCAAATAAGATATTTCTCGTTCAGAAAATATCGAATTTCAAAATTTCAACACTACCTTTGACGAAAAATGCAAGAACCGATTTTATTTCACCTAAATACTGACCGTTTTATTCCAATAAATTTATTCGAGAGGTTTCTTTGTTTTTTAATGCTGTGCATATCCTTCGCATATTTTTTTTTTAATTTTTAGAGTGATGTAAATTTGCTACTGTTATCGCAGACTTCCATTGTCTGAGTTGTTAGTATCAGCACGACGCGACGTTTCAATCGATTCAGAATTTCCGATCGTTATTGAGTATACTGACTGACCACCTGAGGTAATAAGACAACATTCATAGGGCTTGAGATTATTGGCAGAACTCCCTGTTTTTCTGATGGGACCCCACCTAGCTTGGTATTATTCAATAACAGGTAATTTTCATCGTGTGTCCTGTATCTGGATTCACTACAAATTGCCATCGATTCATTTATAACAAATGTCATAGAGAATGATCCTGCATGTGATGCACAAGAAATATTTTTTTACAAAATGGAGCTCTCCCCCATTACTTGCTGAATGTACGCAATTACAAATATCATATAGAATGACAAATATCATGGATTATGACCCTGCATGTGATGCACAAGAAATATTTTTCCACAAAACGGAGCTCCCCCCATTACTTGCTGAATGTACGCAATTACTCGAATGGCACGTTTCCAGGTCCCTGGGTAAACGAAGGGGTGCAACTGAGTGGCCCTCTTGGTCGCCCGACTTGAGTCTTTTAGTTTTTTTTGAGCATATAAAACCAAAGTTCACAGCACTCCGAAAGATCCAAAGATAAGCGTTCAACAGTGTGCACATTCACTTAACTAATACGGTATGTTTTTGAGTTGAATCAAATAAAATTTTAAATTTTTTGTCAAAAATTGTCCTTCTGACGTGTATTCGGATTTTATCGAAATAAATTTTCCAGCCTCTAATGCCTTGCGATATATTTTCGATGAGCCACCCTGTATATGATATTACATCGCGTATCCGGAATGAAAAACAAATGGTTTTCAAACCAATTTATTTTTACCACTATGTATCAAAAATACCGATTATGAATTATTTAGATTCATTCAATTCATGGGGGCTAGTTGATGAATGATCTCTTACACAATCCATAAAGGTTGTAAATAACGAATTGAAATTAATTTTTTGTTCTCCCTGTTGTGAGGTTCAAACCAAATAGTTGTAAAGGATATTGGACACACACGACATCCTATCACCACTCTGGCATGATATCCTTAAAGGAAAAGCCATCTGTATCACTACTTTTGTTCGGGTTTGGAGGTCGTCGTTTCTTGGAATTTCTTCCTGACGTTTTGCTGGCGCGAGTGGCTAGCCTTTGAAGAAGCTAGGAATGGTGTGGTTTCTCGCTTAGTTCGCCTTGAGAAACCCCCTACTCTAGGTCTGTGCGTTGATGAACTCAAGCAGAAACAGCGAAAGAATACAAAGTAGTCATGAGTGTGTGTCAAATAATACTGCGTTTTTTAAAACACGCTGCCTTCTGAAATCAGCCCCTATTCAGCGTTGCCTCTTCTTCAGAAATTGAAAGACGCTTGGAAATCGACGGTCCGAAAGTAATATATACCTTTCAATGAATATTCAGAAATGCTCCTTGCGTCGCTGGCGGCAAACCTGATGAACTAATAATATACAAAAGTATTCGAAAAATTTGCACAACTATCAAGAAGGCGTCCAACGAATTTTCAAATATGTGAACTACTCTGGTGCTCTGAGTTCAGATTCTACACAGTTTCTTCAGAGCGTCCATATATGGACGCTCTGTTGGAGCCGGACGCTTGGAAGATAGTAATTTGTTAATGTACGGACGCTCGGTAGATAGTGGTATGCTTATATATATATATATATATATATATATAGAAATAGATGTTTTCACGGATCTTCGATATGCAAGATGGATTTTCTGGGTTTTTTATCCGTTAAGTATCTTCTGATTTGTTCGACGTTTCGAATTCCATTTTGAATTCATTCTCAAGAACTGTGAGACAAATATCTGTCCATACCGTCCTGGTCAATCACCCCCCTTACGAAGTAACCAAGCAAGAGTAAGCGAAGACTTCAATTGTCTGTTCTTCATGGAAACTGGTATTTATAATGATTCTCTCCAGTTATTATCCGCCTGGGTCCGATATTATTGATGATTATATCGTCAGCCGCTCTCTAAGGTTGTATCCTGCCCATCCAGGTATTATGTAGAAATAGATGTTTTCACGGATCTTCGATATGCAAGATGGATTTTCTGGGTTTTTTATCCGTTAGGTATCTTCTGATTTGTTCGACGTTTCGAATTCAATTTTGAATTCCTTTTCAAGAACTGTGAGACGAATATCTATCCATACCGTCCTGGTCAATCACTCCCCTTACGAAGTATCGAAGATCCGTGAAAACATCTATTTCTACATAATACCTGGTTGGGCAGGATACAACCTTAAAGAGCGGCTGACGATATAATCATCAATAATATCGGACCTTGACGGATAATAACTGGAGAGAATCATTATAAATACCAGTTTCCATGGAGAACAGACAATTGAAGTCTTCGCTTACTCTTGCTTGGTTACTTCGTAAGGGGAGTGATTGACCAGGACGGTATTGAGAGATATTCGTCTCACAGTTCTTGAGAATGAATTCAAAATGGAATTCGAAACGTCGAACAAATCAGAAGATACCTAACGGATAAAAAAAAACAGATATCCATCTTGCATATCGAAGATCCGTGAAAACATCTATTTCTACATAATACCTGGATGGGCAGGATACAACCTTAGAGAGCGGCTGACGATATAATCATCAATAATATCGGACCTAGTCGGATAATAACTGGAGAGAATCATTATAAATACCAGTTTCCATGGAGAACAGACAATTGAAGTCTTCGCTTACTCTCGCTTGGTTACTTCGTAAGGGGAGTGATTGACCAGGACGGTATGGACAGATATTCGTCCCACAGTTCTTGAGAATAAATTCAAAATGGAATTCGAAACGTCGAACAAATCAGAAGATACCTAACTGATAAAAAACCCAGAAAATCTATCTTGCATATCGAAGATCCGTGAAAACATCTATTTCTACATAATACCTGGATGGGCAGGATACAACCTTAGAGAGCGGCTGACGATATAATCATCAATAATATCGGACCTAGTCGGATAATAACTGGAGAGAATCATTATAAATACCAGTTTCCATGGAGAACAGACAATTGAAGTCTTCGCTTACTCTTGCTTGGTTACTTCGTAAGGGGAGTGATTGACCAGGACGGTATGGACAGATATTCGTCTCACAGTTCTTGAGAATGAATTCAAAATGGAATTCGAAACGTCGAACAAATCGGAAGATACCTAACGGATAAAAAACCCAGAAAATCCATCTTGCGTATATATATATATATATATATATATATATATATACACTGGCCACCAAAATTAACGCACCACCTATATATATTGGATTTTTTTTTAAAATGTAGCTCACATCGTAAATATATTAGTATATTTTGAACGCCTATGGTCTATCGAATTAAAAAACATATAGCTGTATTTTGTTCCGAAGTCCGTTCATTTTATCTTAATTTTTTTTTGAAACTGCGATGAAACTTAGAATAACATGTGAAGGTTGTTTGATTTGCTTTCTTACACTTTCTCAGTTGCAATAATTCTTTGCTTTTGTACTGATACAGTGTTTATTATGGAACGTGAATCAAGAAATTTAACCGTAGAGGAATGTGCCCAGGCAGTAGTTTTACTCGAAGAAGGATGGAGTTTTCGTAGAATTGGTCAGAGGTTTGGGGTATCGCACACATCGGTTTCCCGTATGATTCAACGGTATAGGGAGACGGGTCAGCACTCAAGAAGACCTGGTCAAGGCAGAAATCGTATAACAACCAATGCCCAAGACCGTTTTATTAGACTTTCTGCATTAAGACAACGGTTCGTAACAGCAAGATTGCTGCAGGCACAGCTACAGGAAGCAGATAGGATCCGGATTTCAACAGATACCGTGCGCCGACGCCTTGCCGAAGGCGATCTAAGACCAAGAATACCTGCTCGAGGACCTGCTTCAACCCCTGCGCATCGTAGAGCGAGATTGAATTTTGCCAGAGAGCATATTGAATGGTTTGATGAGGATTGGGAAAGAGTTCTTTGGTCAGATGAGACAAGATTTTGTCTATACAATTCAGATAGACGTGTTAGGGTATATCGAAGACCAAATGAAAGATATGCTCAATGTAACTTCCAAACGACCCATGCTTATGGAGGAGGCTCAGTCATGTTTTGGGGAGGAATTTCTTCGACTGCTCGTACGGACCTGGTGGTTATTAACGGACGACTAACGGCACATCGGTACATAACGGACATCCTGCAAGAACGTGTGGTACCATTTGCTCCCTATATTGGTGAAAAATTTTTGTTTCAGCAGGATAATGCCCGACCGCACGTTGCCAGGATTGAGCAAGATTATTTTAATGAGGTTGGAATAGCAACTATGGAGTGGCCTGCAAACAGTCCGGATCTTAATCCAATTGAGAATGTTTGGGACTTGCTTTTAAGACATTTGGAGCAACTTCCAAACCCTCCCGCTACTCTAGATCAACTTGCAAGGGTTCTGGTTCAAATATGGAATGCCTTGGATCACGATGACATAAGGCCTTATATTGTAAGCATGAATGATCGCTGTGCAGCTGTTATCCAAAATAGAGGCGGAAATACCCGGTATTAATTACTTCTTGTGGATTTTTTTATTTGTTTATTCCTTATAAAGTGTGTTTATTTCTTATTTTCTTTTGGAGTTACATTTTTCATTATACATTTTTGTAAAAGGTTGAAAATAGAATAAAATTCATTAAAACAACACAATTTGTAGCAATCTTTATTAAATAAAAATTATTTATTAAAATATCTTAGTGGTGCGTTAATTTTGCTGGCCAGTGTAGGATGGCAATATGGCGCCGACTGTGAAGGTTGACTCAGATGTAGCTCTGAAAAAACAGTGCAAAAGGTGCAAAAATACTGCTCAAAGTGGTTATAAGTGCGTGAAATGTGACACAATATCCCATAGTGGATGCGTTAAGCTATTGAAAAACATCAAATTCATAAATGAAAGTGAAATTTTATGCTGTGATACGTTCGAGAGCGATGACCTTGACGAATCTTTCGACAGTGCAAAGGATCTAACATTGAGTGAGAAGTCAAATTCCTTAAGTGAAATCGAAATAAAATACCTCAAGGAACTGCTGAGACATAAAGACATTATCATACAAAATCAACAAACAACAATAAATTCACTACAAGATCAGATTGTTCTCCTCAAAGAACCATCACAAAAAGCAAATCGAGTTATCGTACCCAAAGCGACATCGTTGAACGATCTCTCGAACAAAAGCAATACTCTCAAAAATCCTTGTGAAAAGCAGCTCGCTTCTATCTCTGAGCCAAATGAATCGCAAAGTGGTCAACATACGGCGCCACCGAAATCAAGACTAAACTCCCAAAATGGAAGGTTTCCAAAAAATAAACAAACCTCTGACGAGGCTGGAAATAGCCAGGTCCAGCAAATTACCTCCGAACAGGTTTCGAATGGTATCAAAGCTGCTATGGATGGCATGGAAAATGGGGATACTTCAGTGCCTCCCAGGGATGAATGGACTATTGTGAGGCGTACCTCAAATAAGAAGCGCACAATAAAAAATAAACCCATAATTGGAAGCATGTCTCAGTGTTCGTTAAAGGCAATACCTCAAAAATCCTATCTTCATGTCTACAAGTTAGATGTCAACATGAAATCTTCAGATGTCTTAGACTTCCTCAAACCCAATTTTCCGGAGGCTGAGGTAGAACAGTTGAATTCCAAATACCCTCAGCTGTACTCATCCTTCAAAGTGGGCATAAATGAATCAAATTACGATAAAGCTATGAACCCTGCTGTGTGGCCAGAGGGTGCATTCGTAAACCGTTTTTTACACAGGAAGAAAATTGTAAACAATCTCACATGATGAAATTCAATAAAAAAACACATTCACACTCAGCCAACATAGAGGAAGGGGTGAGTCTCTTTCATTTGAATATAGGTTGTCTTACGAATAAAGTAAATCAGCTATTATTATATCTTGATAAATTTCGTTACGACTTGATCTGCCTAACCGAGCACTGGTGTAAGGAAACTCATCTCAAAACGGTAAATCTCAATACATTCGTACTTGCTAACTACTTTTGTAGGTCGGAAAACGCGCACGGGGGTGTCTGTATATTCTTAAGGGCTGGAATTTCCTATAAACCTATTGATCTATCAGATTTTTGTAAAGAATTCCATTCGGAATTTTGTGGGGTCGAACTGGTAGATAGCAAAATCTGTATTGTTGCTTTATACAGATCATGTGCAAACGGTGACCTGTACATTTTTTATGAACAATTCAGTAAACTAATGGATAAACTCATAAAGAAATACAAATATATAATAATGTTTGGTGATTTCAATATTGACGTAATGAAAAATGATCGATGCGTAAAAGAATGGGTTGAAATTTTAGAATCGTATGGTTTACATATGGCTATCGGTGACTATACTAGGGTTACAGCCAGGTCAGCCAGTTGTATCGATAATATTGTGACCAACATCGACGAAATTAATTACTCTGTCGATATCGTTGAACCTTGTCTTTCCGACCATCGAGCTCAGTGCATGAACTTGAATTCATCGAAGAGCGTCGGGGGGGATTTTGATCTTGTGAGGAACTTAAATAATGCTGGTTTTCAAAAAATAAATCAAGCACTAACAGAATTAGACTGGAGCGCTTTCAATCCGTCATTAGAGGTCTCTAATCAGTGTAATCTAATGTCAGATTATATAGTAAAAAACCTGTCATCTCTTGTGGAAGTTCATTTCCCACTGAAAAAAAGGAAACGCAAACTCTGCCCACCTGTTGATTTTTTTGACGATAATTTACGCACAATGCGAGATTCTCTCTCTGCCCTCAAGATAGTTTGTGATTCGACAAATGATCCAGAGGACAGATTAGCCTACAATAGTTATAGATCACAATATAAAAAATCTTTAACTTCTACTAAAAAGCTTGCTTATGACAAATATGTCCTGAATTCATCTAATAAATCGAGAGATACATGGAGACTGATAAACTACGAAAGAAATAAATATGCAAAAAAATCACACGTGTCAAAACTACGTCCCGATGATTTTAACGACTTTTTCACGACTGTTGCAGAAGACATCATTAAAACGCTGCCTGATATAAATCATTACACTGGTTACAATTTTCTAAACGAGCTTCCCAAACCAAGAGACTCTCTTTTTCTTTACGCAGTGAGTCATGAAGAGGTAAAAACTGCTGTAAATAAGTTGAAAAACTCAAACTGCTACGATATTCATTCCCTCAATAGCAAAATTTTAAAGAGTACTATAGAGGTACTGTTGGAACCCTTAGTAACTCTCATAAATCTCTGTTTCGAAAATGGGTGCTTCCCTGACAATTTAAAGGAAACGAGGGTTGTTCCAGTTTTAAAAAAGGGTGATCCTGACCTGGCCACAAACTATAGACCGATCTCTATTATACCTATATTAGGTAAAATTATTGAGATTATTCTGAAGGAGCGGATGGAAATTTTTTTTGGTATTCATAGGACATTAAATAAAGGACAGTTTGGATTTCGTCCAAAATGCTCAATAGTACAAGCAGTAACTTGTGTTGTTGATAGGATAGTCGAGGGGCTGGAGAGAGGCGAGCACACTGAAATAACAATGTGCGACCTCTCGAAAGCATTCGATTGTGTGTCTCACGATATTTTGTTAAACAAGTTGGAATTTTACGGTGTACGGGGAGTACCTTTGAAATTGATTCACTCATATCTCAAAAACAGAACACAGTGCGTGGTCACTGATGGTATTTCCTCTGAATTCAAGGAAATCAAGCATGGTGTTCCCCAGGGAAGTGTGTTGGGACCGCTATTATTTATTATTTATCTGAATGACATTTTTCATTTTATGGAAACTACCGAATGTATCTGCTTTGCTGACGATACAACCCTCCTGCATTCGCATGCGAATCCTGAAATTTTAAACACTCTAACAATAGAAGCCGAAAATAAAGCCAAAATATGGTTCACATCAAACAATCTCAAGCTAAACCAAGAAAAAACTCAAAACATTATCTTTTCATCAAATAAAAATATTATAAATGGTTCCACCGTCAAGTTGTTGGGTATAACACTTGACGACAAATTAAACTGGGTTCCTCATATAGATCAGCTTTGCAAAAAACTCTCCACTCAACTATTCATACTGAGGAATTTGAAAAAACATCTCAGCTCTTCAGTACTTTTGAATTCCTATCATTCACTTTTTCATACACACCTAAATTATGGCGCACTCCTCTGGGGAAACTCTACTCATTCCATCAGAGTATTTAGGCTACAAAAAAGAGCTATGCGCATTCTTGATGGGGCAAGTTATCGTGACCACTGCCAACCAATATTTAAAAAACATAAGGTGTTACCAGTACCGTGTATTTATATCTTTCAAACATTACTCGAGATTTTTAAAAATAAAAAACGATATGTAACTAATGCTGATACGCATAGTCATTATACCAGATATGCAGAAAACCTAAGATCAAACAAATACAGGCTAAATGTTAGCCAAAAAAATTCATTGAATATTGACCTGTTCAACAAAGTACCGATAAATGTAAGATGTCTGAAGGACGGCTTGTTTAAAAAAACAGTGAAAAAATACCTCTTGCTACATTGTTTTTACTCTGTTGAAGATTTCCTCAACACACTCTGGAGCGAACACTCACCCCAGCCTCTATGAATGGAATTTAAAATTTTAATGGTTTCTGTGCGAATCATCACATTGTTTATGTTTTATTGTTTATTTGTTCTAATGTTAGTCTTTATATGTTCTATTGTTTTTGACTTATATTGTTTACTTCACACAGTTATTTTGCTACATTGTATACTTCTACACTCCTCAAATCGTTCATGTAAAAATACTTGAGAGTTTGCCAATGTTTTAGAGAAATAGGGCAGTTATTTCTTGTGCAAACTGATGTTTCTGTGACCTGCTACAAATGTTAAAAGCATAATGTGGTTAAATAAAGATCTATCTATCTATCTATCTATATATATATATATATATATATATATATTGTAACATGTAAATTTGCCTTATTGAATTTCCAACCAACATCATGAAAGATTTATTTAATGTAAGCTCCACAATTAAGCAAATGACATTGGTAAAACAGGAGTGCACTTGTTAAAATCGCTTTATTTAATATTCATCTCCACAACACTGGTCAATTCAATGTTTCATGCCCAACATCACAGCGGTGGTAACCTGAAACAAGGAATGATATGTTATATTTATCACTTGATTACACTGTTACATTTACCG
Source organism: Zygogramma bicolorata (assembly GCA_032362365.1). Taxonomy (NCBI): domain Eukaryota; kingdom Metazoa; phylum Arthropoda; class Insecta; order Coleoptera; family Chrysomelidae; genus Zygogramma; species Zygogramma bicolorata. The sequence goes on from JAVJAQ010004993.1 coordinate 471,373, forward strand.
TGGGAGGATCCAACGTTTTTCAGTACTTTGTGGGGGTTGTTTCATGGGGATTACTTCGTAAGATCGACATTGCTATATTTTGCCCTTGCCAGATTGATCAGCTGTTTTAACCTGAAAGGAAGGAGATATTATTTCACATTACGTCTCGCAATATAGGGCTGTTCATGAAGTTCTTGCCATAAAATATGGGTTGTACTTACCATAGTCAAATGTGGTCAATTTGTTCTCCGGAGATTTCGATGTTTTGATGTTTGTTTACACTGATTCGCATTTGGGAAATGATTTGGCATTTTACCCAGTGTTGTCAGGCCAACGAAAAATAATTTCCCAGACCACCTCACAAATTTCCCCAGATTGGGAAAAACGTCACAGGAAAACAAAAGAATATTATTATTGTAGCTGAATGTAAGTTCGCTTCCTCTTATTTTTCATCTGTCAATTTTGGGTTTGACCTTCGGCAAATTTTAGTTGTTGCGGCTGACTTGACTTGGACGCTTGACGGTTTGATGTTTGACATTTTGACATCATGCACGAACACTGATTTCTGTGAGTTGCGAGGAGACGGAAATGTCGGAAAGGCCATCAGAGTAGGAATAGGCGGCGAATTTGAATCCCAACCAATCACCGTGGGATGATTGTTTCGTAGAGGGACTCGCTGTGCGCACTATGCTCGATTTAGTTAGATGGAGTTTTTTCTAAATGTCTTTTCGAAAAGTACGGTCAGCTTCGTCACATTTACTTCTTTTGTGCAAGCTAACAACGATGAAGAGGTTCACTAAAATGGTTTGTCTGCTTTTGATCCTTTTATGGTGTTCATCGGTGAAGTGGCCATCCCTCTGGAAGGTGAGTCGAGATGTGTGGTGTTAGGACGTTTTGGAAATGTGTTTTTCATTACTAGATCTGTTGGCATCCTTCTTCCGATCTGATTTTTGGCTCGGCGTCGTGGTTGCCCATTCGCCATTTTGAAGAAATTCTAACTGATAACTTGGAAGCCTCTGAACACATCCCTAGGAATAGAGTTGTTCATGCTATTCTATGCGTTCACGCAGTGCTGCTGATCCATTTACTTACTGTTTCTTGTAAGAAGGCATTCCCAACGGAGCCCGAGAAGACAGTCCACCACCTACCGGGGCCGACATCTTGCTCGCTCGTCCCAAGCCCCACAGTAGACTTTGATTATGGTCCATCAGCTAAGCGTAAGCTTTTCGGCAAGTGGAGGAGAAGAGAGTCCTTGAAGGGGACATTCTGAGGTCGGTAGACACCTATTACCAGCGTTAAAGTTTTTCATGTCATGCGTCCATGTTCTTTTTCATGTTCAAAAAAAAACATTTCCTGAATCGTACCTTACCGCAAAGTATTTGTGAGCTAGATCACCACTTGCTTCATGACTATTGAGTGCTACAAGAAAGTAAATACTTAGTTATCTAATATTAGTAAGCAATTGTTTCATAACTCCACCCTTTAGGGTAGTCGATGTTTTGTTGGTGTCATTTGGTGTAAAAGAAATGTACACCCCGATATAGGCCTATAACGCGGTAAAAATCCTTCTCTAGGATGTACTTTGAAGATTAGTTCTAGTGAACTCATTTTTAATTCAAATAATTCCTCGTGGTTTTGAGACCTGCTATTCGAAAATTAAATATAATTGAGTTACGTTGTTGTTTTCCTTTGAAGTGAACAATTGCAGTTTTTCTCTGTTTCCAATAAAACAAAATTGAGTGGCGCTCCCCGGGATCACTCAGCACATCTGGAGATCTTACCCACACCCAGTGCTTCCAGACGAACAGCTGCCGGTGACTTATGCTTTCAATTTTCAAGTACAAGGTTTGTCTGATTAAAACAATTGTGTGGCATAAGAAATTGACGCCCATAGCGTGGGGCCAGATTTGCTGAGTTTTTTTTTTATTTCTTGTAGCCTACTTTGACATGTCAAATGGTAAATTTTTTCATTAATGCTTGCTGCAGAATAAGTTTGAGGAAGGTGAGGGTACTGATTGACGTTGGAACCTCTTGGTATTGTGCATAGTGTTGATTTAATTGAACGGTGTTGTTTTTTAAAATGGGGGAATTTCAGTTTGAACCTAGACATTTATTACTCTATGAAATAGACTATGAACTAAAAATTAGAGGCATTGTTACTAACCGTGATATGAATGATAAGAGAAAAATCCTAGCTAAAGCTATGTCAAAAAGTAAATCAGAGATTACAGATCCCAATTATTCATTTTCTGATGATAAGTTGCAAATTGATAAAACATTGGAAAGTATAAAAAACTCCATCCCAGATTTCGAAGGTTCAACAAAAGATTCTTTGTATCAAAGGTTAAAATCGAGGTTAGGGCACGTGCGTGCAAGAATTCAACGTATGAGAGCTGATCCTAGTGTTTCTGATGAAATCTCTTATAAAAATGAGGCTTATGCAACTTGCTTATTTCTTGAGTCGGAATTGGAGGATAAAATATTGAAAGATCAGGACATTCAGGTACTGTTCAGGTTTTTCCTTCCGCTTCTAAACCAGCTTCAATTTATAAGTGGGATATTAAATTTGATGGTTCGAGTAAAACATTAGGTGTCAAATCCTTTTTAGAAAGAGTTGATGAACTGGCAGTAGCCAGGCATGTGAGTAAACAACAACTTTTCGAGTCCGCTGTAGATTTATTTTCAGGAAAAGCTTTGTTATAGTTAAGACATATTAGGGAATCTGGTAATGTCAAAGATTGGGATTCTTTAGCAGAGCGTCTCCAGTTAGACTTTTTAAATAAAGATTTTGATGAGGAACTCTGGGAGTCAATTAAGCACCGCAGACAAAGTTTTCATGAGCCAATAGTCATTCACATTGCCATTATGGAACAACTATTCAATCGACTTAGTTCTCCTCCTGCATCAACAACTAGGATCAAGTGGATAAAAAAAAATATGAGACCAGAATATGTGGAACGATTAGCATTAAATGATTATGATACCATAGATTCGTTAGTGAAATATGTTAAAATTTTAGAGGAAATTTTCAAAAATAGTGCAGGCCAAAGTTCTGTTAGAAGATCTGAAATTAGTTCATTAGAGTATGAGTTGGGGTTAGGTGGTGATAATTTATCTCAGGGTTCAGGGGAAAACGCTTCCAAAAAGTAATTCAGGGGTTCTAGAAATGATGAAAGGTTAAATAAAAGATCATCGAGTCCAGGTCATAACAGTAATCATTTTTCCAATCACGATAATCAGATAGTTTCGTCCACTAGCAATCCATCTTCAGGTCAGGGAATGAGCAAAAATAATAGAAATAAGTTAGTTATTTGTTGGAATTGTAGGTTAAGCAACCACACATTTAGGAATTGCACCCAGAAACGTAACTTATTTTGCTTCGGTTGTGGTGAGCCAGGAAAGAGAAAAGTAGATTGTGAAAGGTGTTCGGGAAGAAAGGGAAAGGGGAGGTAAATTCGAATTTTCATGGCCGCCCTTTGCCTCCAGAATTTGAGGCCACTGATTCCGTAATGACTGAAGTCCGTAATGTTCGATACCCAACAAATGAGCAAAAATCCATTGTAAATTTTGTTAAAGAAACGCTTGGCATGTTTAAACACATAGAACAATTGAAAACTACTTCACTCGCTCCTGTCTCGACTCATAAAGAATATGATAATAGGCCGTATATATCTGTTAACTTATTTAATAAGGAGATTATTTCGCTCTTAGACTCTGGCGCGAATAATTCTGTGATAGGGTGCTTAGGCATGAGAATTATGGAATCCTTCCATTCAAAAATTAGAAAAACTTTCAATAAATTTGTGACGACTGCTGATGGGGTGAAACAAGCCGTTCTAGGTTCGATAGACCTGCCCATTTGTGTAAGAGATATTTGAAAGATAATCACATTTTTAGTAGTACCCTCTCTTAATTACTCATTCATCTTAGGAAGCGATTTTTGTAATAAGTTTCAGTTGAAAGTTGACTTTAAGGAAGATAATTGGGAAGTTTGCGGGGATGATGAGGTTAACATAACTTCTATAGAAAATCTTGAGATAAATGAAATCTTGAAAAATCAAATACTTACTTTGGAAAATATGTCAAGGGAACAGTTGAAATTAGTTGACGAAGTGATTGCAAAATTTAAAAGTTTGGATGAAATTGGAAAACTTGGGAGAACTAATAAAATGATCTATCACATAGACACTGGTGATGCTCCACCAGTAAAACAACGGCAATATCCAATGTCACCCTAAATGCTCTGTCACCTTAACAAAGAATTGGATAAAATGATAGAATTAGATGTAGTGGAGCCATCGTCTAGTGATTGGTGTTCACCAGTGCTACTTGTTAAGAAAGCCAGTGGCGATTTTCGTTTTTGTTTTGATGGAAGAAAGTTAAACTCCGTCACGAAAAAAGATAGTTATCCTTTACCGGTAGTAGACAGAATCCTATCCATGTTAGGTCATGCCAGTTTCATAACCTCAGTAGACCTCCGAAGCGCTTTTTGGCAGATCCCTTTGGATGACAGTTCCAAAGAGAAAACTGCTTTTTCAGTTCCGGGTCGGTGACTATATCAATTTAAAGTTTTTCCTTTTGGGCTTGCAAATGCTTCTCAGTCCCAACAAAGACTAATGGATGCGATTTTTGGTCCAGAAATGGAACCTAGTGTATTTGTGTACTTAGACGATCTAATAATTGTGAGCGCATCGTTTGACGAGCACATCAAAGTACTGAATGAAGTAGCTAAACGGCTTGAGGAAGCAAGACTTACGGTAAATTTTGAAAAATGTGAATTTTTTAAGCCTTCACTAAAATATTTGGGTTTTGTTATAGACAGTTGTGGACTCAGAACTGATCCTGACAAAGTAAAAGCAATGGTCAACTTTCCTAGACCTAATACTACCACTGAGATTAAGCGTTTTGCGGGAATGTGCAGCTGGTATAGGCGTTTTATTCCCCAATTTTCGACCCTCATAGCTCCCATCAATGCACTATTGCACAACAAGAAAAAAGGGCAAAAAATCTCTTGGTCCCGCGACGCAGAGAGAGCGTTTGTAGATATCAAACAAGCACTAGTCTCAGCTCCCATCCTAACGAGTCCTAATTTCGATTTACCATTCATCATACAGTGTGACGCTTCGGATACTGGACTAGGTTGTGTTTTAACTCAAATTCAAGGTGATCAAGAGAAAGTTATTGCTTTTGCCTCACGAAGCTTATCTAAGAATGAAAGAAATTATAGCGTTACAGAAAGGGAATGCTTAGCATGCATTTTCGCTTGTGAGAAATTTAGAGCCTATATAGAGGGCTGTGGAGGAAGTCCATTGTATCTCAAAGTGGAGTGTAGTAGATTTATGATGCAGAAAAACTCAAAGTCGTCTCCACAATTTAATATTCGAAAGATGTCAGTACATGTTGCGAACCTACATAGGTTCATCATCAGCCGAATTTACATTGAATTCTACAATAAAGGAAGAGTAATATAATATTAGTTGAAAAATGAAGTATAAAATTAACTTACATTGAGATGTCAACTCTTCAAAATTCAAACTTACTCCCATGAACCCTACCACTCCTTTACTTTACGGACTACCCAAAATACATAAAGCAGGCACCCCTGTCAGACCTGCTGTTTCTTATTGTAACTCTCCAGCTTCCAAGCTAGCTTCTTGGCTCAATTCACTTATCAAAGACATCACTCATTTCAAAAACCCCCTTGCTTTGTCAAATTCCTTTGACCTTACCCAAAAAATCAAAGATGTGGTAGTACCACCTAATTCCATTTTGTTGTCTTTCGACGTTGTCAACCTGTTCCCTAGCATTCCTCCAGAAGATTGCATTAGAGTAGTCAGGGAGTTACTGAACAAAACAGATACTCCGTCATTCCATATCCTTAATTTGTGTTCTCTCTTGAATGTTGTTTTACAACAGAACTTTTTCCAATTGAACAATGAACATTTTTTACAGATTTCCGGTTCAGCTATGGGTAGCAATTTGTCCCCTCTGTTAGCAGAGATCTTTATGGCCGATTTAGAAAAGAACCTTCCTTTATTTCCTCTATACAATCAAATAGTGTTTTGGTATAGATATGTCGATGATTGCATTGTGCTTTTCAACGGCAGTCTCCAAGAAGTAGAACTCCTACTAGATTTTCTAAATTCTTTACACCCTTCTATAAGTTTCACTATGGACTTAGCGAAAGATAACTCTCTCCCCTTTCTGGACCTGTCGATTAATGTAAACGCTTCTAAACTTGAATTTTCTATTTACAGAAAACCAACCCATACCGATTCAGTAATCCCCTTTTCTTCTTGTCATCCTTACTCCCATAAATTTGCAGCCTTCAACTCACTATTCCATAGATTATTCAATATTCCAATGTCACTTGAAAATTTTGATAACGAGTTGAATATTATCAGACAAAAAGGTCACAATAATGGTTTCCCTGCTCATATAATCAATAGAATCTACAATAAACACAGTACAAAATCTCTCAACCGTAGCCTGATCCCTACTACCAACTCCAATAAATATTGCTCTATCCCTTATCTAGGTAAAGTTTCACAAGATATTTCCAATATCCTAAGACGACATTGTAATGATACAAATTTTTCTTTTTATACTATAGATTCGACTTCCAAATTGCTACTGAACACTAAAGATAAAGTACCCTTTTTCCACAAATCAGGAGTTTACAAAATTTCTTGTTCACAACCAAATTGTTCTGCTCAATACATTGGACAGAGTAGTAGAAAAATAAAAACAAGAGTTCTGGAACATGTTAAACTTATCGACGGTTCCAGAAATCTACAATTGGATGTATACAACACAAAACGTTCTTTTGCTTATCATATCCTCAATGAAAACCATAGCTTTGACATTGATTCAGATCTGGATATTTTACACATATGTCAAAAAGGTACTTTACTCAATCTTCTAGAAATTTTTGAAATCAATTCCGCTGCTAATAACCCTAATGTTGTTTCTCTTAATGAGCAAGTACAGTTTGACTGCAGAAAGTTTTTCAATTCCCTTAATTTCAACTAAAAATTCCCCCCCCCTGCCTTGATCTTCCATAAATAATTATCATGGACTCTGTATAATGTTTGCTTGATGGTTGGCAACTCTTGTTCATCCCAAGAATGGATGATAGATGTCAGTGTTAATCATGGTTGTTGCGCTCCCTACCATATTGTAAGCCATTTAAAATTAATCTTCTAAAATATTTTACTTTGATTTTTGTAACGAGAGGGCCTGTATGAGGGGTGTTGGATCTGTCCACCCGGGACATGACTCGAAATGTCAGCTCTTCGATTCTCGTTCCGTGTGTACCAGACCCTGTGCCGCATTTCCATGTCATCTCGACAATTGGAAAAATTTTCGACAGTTGACAGTTCTCTCAGCTGATTCTCCTCCATTTCCTACTCAATCTGTGAACGTTAGTGTTTTCCAAGTATCCTTCAATGTGGATTTTTCAAATATTACATATTGGGCACGAGGGCTCCAAGCCCCCCAATCTTTAACGTATTTATGGTTTTAGGGATGTCCCAAATTCCCCTAATATCAACTTTTTCATAAATCTCATTAAAAAAAATTTTTATGTCCTTTTGACTTTCACCATGTGATTTTGCTATTTTTTCATCTCCATGTAAGTAAATTTTATACTTCATTTTTCAACTAATATTATATTACTCTTCATTTATTGTAGAATTCAATGTAAATTCAGCTGATGATGAACCTATGTACTGAATCACCGTACTGACATCTTTCGAATATTAAATTGTGGAGACGACTTTTAGTTTTTCTGCATCGTAAATCTATATAGAGGGTGTTAGATTCACTTTAATTACGGACCACGCATCATTGAAGTGGATGTTTAAAATCAATGATCCAATTGGGAGAATTGCCAGATGGTGTGTCCGTTTGAGTCAGTTCGACTTTGAAGTAATTCATAGAAAAGGTAAATTCAATGTGGTACCAGATGCGTTGTCAAGAAGTCCTGTCGACGTTCCATCTGACGATTCCAATGGAAATAAAATTACGGTGCTCAACGAGACAGTTAATTGTATCACACTTGATATTGATTTAAATAACCTAGATTCATTTTACATAAAAATGCAAGAAAAAATTTCTCAAAAGCCTGACAGCTTCCCCCAGTGGCTTGTAAAGGAAGGTTATGTATATAAGTTAGTCCCCTCAAAAATACCTTTAGAGACAAATATTTCAGAGTGGAGATTACTGGTTCCAAAAAATCAAAGATTAAAAATTTTAAGGTCTTGTCATGATGCCTCAACTTCAGCTCACACCGGTCTTCTAAAAACATATTCTAGGATAATTGCTACTTATTATTGGCCAAAAATGCGTAGAGACGTTTATAAGTATATTAAAAGTTGCAAGGTGTGCGCTGCACAAAAATCTCCAAATCATGCTAAATTCGGATTAATAGGTTCTGAAAGAAAAGTTCGGTATCCATGGCAAGTGATTATGCTAGATTTGATGGGTCCATTACCGCGTAGTACTTCAGGACATCAATATATTTAAGTAGTGAGTGATTGGTTTACGAAGTATCCGCTCATCTGTCCCTTAAAGAAAGCGACCTCAGGTAGTATCATTAAATTTTTAGAAAATTAAGTTTTTTTGGTGTACGGTGTTCCTCAACATATTGTGTGTGATAATGGGAAACAGTTTATCAGTAAGGCTATCAAGAAATTGGTGAAATAGTATGATTCCAACATTTTTTACACGCCCTATTATCACCCTCAAGCCAACTTTGTGGAAAGAGCGAATAGGAGTATCAGCACAGCTATTCGTTGTTATGTGAATGAAAACCATAAGACGTGGGATGAAGAGTTGCCAAAAATCGGGTACGCTTTGAGAACATCGATACATGAGGTGACGGGTTATAGCCCCGCTCTCTTAAATTTTGGTAGGGAGATTCCGTGTAGTGGAAAATATTATGCAACGCAGAAGTTGACATTGACTTAGTAGATCGAAACCATTGGATACAAAATTTGGGGAATTTTTCAGAAATGTATGAGAGAGTTCAAGATAAGAATAATTTGGCTTATCAAAGGAACGCCAGGTATTATAACTTGCGTAGGCGAGATAAAGAATTTTTTGTTGGAGACAAGGTTTGGAAGCGCAATATGGTTTTGTCTAAGGCCGCCAATGATTTTGCTAGAAAGTTAGCTCCACGCTACGTACTGTGCACGATCAAAAAAAAGAAATCAAAGCTTGTATATGCCCTCATTAATGAAGATGGCAGCGATGCTGGTCTGTGGTATATACAAGATTTGAAGCCTTTTCACGGATCTGTGTCTGACATCTCTGTTACCAGTGAGGAATTGGGATCTGTATCAGAAAAACAGGAAGAACCATAGTTGTCACATTTTTAACTTTTGGCGATGTTTCGGATTTGAACTAGAGCAAAAAACGTCTAGGTTGTAAAAAAAATGTAAATGAAGCAAAGGCCTTTGTTTAGTCAAAAGTTTAGGTAAGTTCATAGATTATAATTATTTAAAATGGTAAGTCGAGTAGTATAAGATAGGGCGCGCCAAATTACAAAAATATATAGAAGATGAAACTCGGTTGTCTGGTATAAAAATTGCAGACTACGTCTACAATTTTTATTTCCCAAGGAAAGGGGGTGTAACATGTAAATTTGCCTTATTGAATTTCCAACCAACATCATGAAAGATTTATTTAATGTAAGCTCCACAATTAAGCAAATGACATTGGTAAAACAGGAGTGCACTTGTTAAAATCGCTTCATTTAATATTTATCTCCACAACACTGGTCAATTCAATGTTTCATGCCCAACATCACAGCGGTGGTAACCTGAAACAAGGAATGATATGTTATATTTATCACTTGATTACACTGTTACATTTACCGTGGGAGGATCCAACGTTTTTCAGTACTTTGTGGGGGTTGTTTCATGGGGATTACTTCGTAAGATCGACATTGCTATATTTTGCCCTTTGCCAGATTGATCAGCTGTTTTAACCTAAAAGGAAGGAAATATTATTCCACATTACGTCTCGCAATATAGGGCTGTTCATGAAGTTCTTGCCATAAAATATGGGTTGTACTTACCATAGTCAAATGTGGTCAATTTGTTCTTCGGAGATTTCGATGTTTTGATGTTTGTTTACACTGATTCGCATTTGGGAAATGATTTGGCATTTTACCCAGTGTTGCCAGGCCAACGAAAAATAATTCCCCAGACCACCTCACAAATTTCCCCAGATTGGGAAAAACGTCACAGGAAAACAAAAGAATATTATTATTATAGCTGAATGTAAGTTCGCTTCCTCTTATTTTCTATTCGTCAATTTTGGGTTTGACCTTCAGCAAATCTTAGTTCTTGCGGCTGACTTGACTTGGACGCTTGACGGTTTGATGTTTGACATTTTGGCATCATGCACGAACACTGATTTCTGTGAGTTGCGAGGAGACGGAAATGTCGGAAATGCCATCATCAGAGTAGGAATAGGCGGCGAATTTGAATCCCAACCAATCACCGTGGGATGATTGTTTCGTAGAGGGACTCGCTGTGCGCACTATGCTCGATTTAGTTAGATTTTTTCTAAATGTCTTTTCGAAAAGTACGGTCAGCTTCGTCACATTTACTTCTTTGTGCAAGCTCACAACGATGAAGTGGTTCACTAAAATGGTTTGTCTGCTTTTGATCCTTTTATGGTGTTCATCGGTGAAGTGGCCATCCCTCTGGAAGGTGAGTCGAGATGTGTGGTGTTAGGACGTTTTGGAAATGTGTTTTTGATTACTAGATCTGTTGGCCTCCTTCTTCCGATCTGATTTTTGACTCGGCGTCGTGGTTGCCCATTCGCCATTTTGAAGAAATTCTAACTGATAACTTGGAAGCCTCTGGACACATCCCTAGGAATAGAGTTGTTCATGCTATTCTATGCGTTCACGCAGTGCTGCTGATCCATTTACTTGCTGTTTCTTGTAAGAAGGCATTCCCAACGGAGCCCGAGAAGACAGTCCACCACCTACCGGGGCCGACATCTTGCTCGCTCGTCCCAAGCCCCACAGTAGACTTTGATTATGGTCCATCAGCTAAGCGTAAGCTTTTCGGCAAGTGGAGGAGAAGAGAGTCCTTGAAGGGGACATTCTGAGGTCGGTAGACACCTATTACCAGCGTTAAAGTTTTTCATGTTATGCGTCCATGTTCTTTTTCATATTTAAAAAAAAAACATTTTCTGAATCGTACCTTACCTCAAAGTATTTGTGAGCTAGATCACCACTTGCTTCATGACTATTGAGTGCTACGAGAAAGTAAATACTTAGTAATCTAATATTAGTAGGCAATTGTTTCATAACTCCAAAAAATTTTATGATACCAACTATTGATGATATTCTTCATAAGTTGAACGGAAAAAATATTTCTCAGTTATTGATATGAAGGATGGTTTTCTGCAAATACCCTTAGATGAAAAAAGTTCGGATCTTTGTGTTTTTGGTACACCTTTTGGTATGTATAAATTTTTGAGGATGCCTTTCGGAATCTGTTCAGCACCAGAGGTATTCCAGAAGCAAAATATTCGAATGTTTGGTGATCTACCGGGTGTTGAAATTCATTTTGACGATATCATTATTTCAGGATCGAATGAAAGAGAACATGATGTTAATTTGAGGAATGTTCTCGATAGAGCACGCAGATTCAATATTAAATTCAACCCGAAAAAAATTCAATTCAAATCATCAGAGGTTAAATTCATGGGTCAGATATTTTCTGAGTTAGGTGTTAAGGCTGACAAAGGATATATTAAGGCCATTATAGAAATGGGATCTCCTCGAAATAAAACAGAATTGTTGCGGTTCTTGGGTATGACGAAATATTTATCCAGATTTATTAGCAATTTGTCTTCGTTAACTGTAACTCTACGTGAATTGACTAAAAATAATACTATTTGGAGATGGACATCAGTAGAGGAAAATGCTTTCATCAACTTGGGAAAAGTCATAAGTAATAGTCCTGTATTGGCATATTTTGATCTGAACAAAGAAATTGTCATACAGACGGATGCATCCAAAGATGGATTGGGTGCGTGTTCACTACAAGAAGGTCATCCAGTTGCCTACGCTTCTAGAAGTCTTTCTCAGTGTGAGCAGAAGTATGCTCAAATAGAAAAAGATATGCTTGCAATTTGTTTTTCTGTGGATAAATTTTCAACTTATAACTATGGTCAGAAAAATGTAATTATTTGGTCTGATCATAAACCACTAGAATCTATTTTCAAACGAGATCTAGATAAAGTACCAAAAAGCAGATACACTATCAAGATCCTATATTATAGAAACAGAAACCGATACTAGTAATGAATCTAAAATATCCACTGGAAGGAAAAAAGTCCTCATAGGAGATAATCTCTCCAGTCATGTTTCCGACATGGTTTTGAAAAAAATGTATGGAACATAACATAAAATTTATTCTACTTCCACCCAATTCGACACACTTGTGTCAACCTTTGGATGTTGCGTTCTTTCACCCAGTCAAGAATGCTTGGAGAGAAGTTTTATCCGAATGGAAACGAACCAAAAGAGATGTATTCCCAAAGAGCGAATTCCCTAGACTTCTGCACGAAACATTACAGAAAGTGGGAGCGAATGTTGAAAAAAATATTAAAGCTGGATTTTCAGCTTCAGGGCTCATACCCCTGGATAGACAACGTATTTTGAAGAAATTACCTCCCGATTTATCTGAACAAACCTTGAATGCTGAGACATCTTGGATGTCGGCTTTCGTCGGTTTCCTCGATAAAGTTAGAAATACGAACGCACCTTCAAGAAAAAATCGTGGTAAAAAGTTAAACATTGTTCCTGGAAAAGGAATAATTCCTGATAATGAGACTGCTGATAGTGACAATGATCCCAAAGAATCTGACTCAATTTCTTCCGACAGTGAGTCTGAAATTCACAGTGACAATCCTGATATTTCTAGTGATGATTGTGAAGAGATTTTGGGAACTGGAGAAGAGCAATCTAGAGCTTCCACTAGTACAAAAAGTGACAACAATCACGATAATAGTACGACTGAAACTGAGAAATGTGATATTTTTCTGCCAAATGAGTTTATTGTAGTAAAATTCGAGACTTCCGGGAAAAATCGAAGAGCCTTATATTACATGAAAAATTATCGAATTTTGTGAAAACGACCTTTCTGTTGAATTTTTGAGAAAAACACAGAGTAGCAAGGTAGGGACATATTTTGTGTATCCGAATATCGAAGATAAGACAATTGTTGCAAAAAAAAGGTAACGAGGTTTTGGATGGACCCAAGAATGTAAGAAGAAATAGTGTTATAAAGTAATCCCTCATTTTATCATTATTACTATTATCTCTTTGACATTTATCTAGTTCACGAATTGTTTTGCTGTGCATGCATCTACATGCATTTATTTAACTAAATCAACTAAGAATTGAACTAATTATTTTGCTGACAACGTGTTATGAAGTTCCTTGTCGTTGTGTCACCTCATATAATTTGGCTAATATCAATTGGTTGAAAAGCTAAAACGTGTAAAGCGACTAGCATCTACTGTCACGTGACATGGAACTGCAAAAAACACGCTTTCCCTATTTTTGGGGGGCAGATTACACATAGTTAGTGTCATAGCAACTTGTACCCCGAAGAATTAATTCACCTATTTCGGCAACCTGTTGTGTTTTTCTGGTGATTTATAAGTTATTTTCTATCAATACGTTTTTCATTCCAATCATTCCCAACAAAATTTGGTGGCAGCGGTGGGATGCTTTGGAGTGTTGTAAGCCAAAGTTTTTGTGCACTTTGAAGCTGTCAGTGACATTTATCACTGTTTTTGAGCAATCCTGTGCCACAGTCAACAATTGGAAGCAGCGAGTATACCGAGAGTAACCGATCCACTCAACTAGTGCTCAAAACCCATACATTCAAGGAGAGGTTGAAGAAAAACACAGAAGCCAACAGGAAAAGCCGTCTAGCAGTCCAGTTCCAGATTCTACGTCAACTTATACCACATCAGAATTCAGATTTCAGAATCCTCCCAGAGCAGACACTCAACATCGCAGACACCCTCAGCATCGCAGACTCACCGGTTCCACTCAGCATTCCAGACCAACCTGTCTCACAAAGCAGATTCAGTCATCCTGAAAAAAATCGCCATAGTAAGATCTATTGTAATCTTGTGATTTCGTTTTATTTGTGTTCGCTATTTTGATGCTTGAAGATAATCCTCCAGAAATTGAGAATAATCCTGACGAAATGGTATTTCAAACTGATTTAGCGTTGAAAATGATTCCCGAATTCAATAATAGTAGAGATGATGTTTATAAATTTTTATCATGTTGCGATGTCATGTCAGACACCGCGCTAACACGAGAAGACATTGCCATGTTTTTGAATGTTATAAAGTGCAAACTCTCTGGTTCAGCTTATAATCACATTAAATATAAAACTTTCAATACATGGAATTATTTGAAAGATATTTTACGAAAAAAAAACTATTGGTCAACTCCAAACTGAACTTTTGAATGCTAGACAGAATACTTGTGAAAGTGTGAGAGACTTTGCAAATGAAATAGAAAGAACTTGTCAAGATTTGACGGACGCTTGCATCGCCAGTGGAGGCGTAGCAGCCGCCCAAACTATTCAAAATTTAAATGAAAAGTCACCATTGAAAGCTTTTGTAGATGGCCTACGAGATCCGATTAAATTAATTATCGAAGCAGCAAGATTTGATGATCTCAGTGACGCGATAGAAGCGGCATGTTGGGAAGAGAGGAACTTGGAACCAAAAAATCATTTCAATAAAGATTTTGGGAAGAATCGAAAATGTTACAAATGTGGTAAATCAAATCATTCAGCAGCTAATTATTATTCCAATGTAACAAGTAATAAATCATCTCAATCTCAATATTTCTCGAGAAACCCGAACCATTTCTCAAATTTTTCTCCTGAAATTAAAACTGAAAACGTTCATAGGATATCTCCTGAATGCCGATACTGTCATAATTTAGGGCATACCATTGAACAATATCGTAAACGTCAATTTAATAACCTAAGAACACAAACTATCCAAAGTACCTCGAATCGAAGGGGAAATCAACCTTTCAATGGGCACACTAATTCTCTCCAATCACAAAGCCAGAATAATTATGTAAGATCAAATTCAAATTTTGTACGATCAGATTCCCGCTCTAAAAACCCGGTAAACTCCCAAGGACCTTCTGTGACCGGCACCACAGCCAGGGTCCGCGAATTTCAGGATGCCGAAAATTAAATTGTAAAAACCCTGTTTCGTTACGGCTCATCATCGCCTTCTGTTGTATATATATTTATTGGTAATATTATCTCTTTCTCACTTTTTATATTAATTACATTGTATGAGTTTTCGCGCTTTGCTGTGATTTCGTTATTCTCCCCAATTGGCCTCAAGAATGGAAATCACAGTCAGCAGTCAGTAGCTCATGAATTGTCAATCCGTTCACGGTTCGCTCCGATCGAGTTCTCGTTTTGTTTCGCTCTCTCTCTCTTACGCACTGTGTCAAGCAAGAAAAAGGATTCAGTTTTTCTCGTACCGGCCGGTTACCCAAGATTGGATAATCACCCGTCCTACCACAAGCATCGCAGCTCAATCAACACCGATTTGGATTTGGTAAGCGAAATCACAGCTCGATTAGATAAATTACATAGTTTTCGATTCAAACGCAACAATTATCAACGAATTATACAGTCCACTCTCTGTCGCTATCGAACATTATGGCCCTTCTCAGCCGCATTCTTCCAATGCATTAACATTATTCGTTGAAAATTTGTTGAAAATTGAGAAAGAGATATTCGCATTTCAATTGTTTCAATTTTCCTTATCTCTGCCACAAACCCGGTCGTTTTTTTTGTCGAATTTTTTGCTCACTCGAGTTTGTTTCGATTTATTTTGCACCTCATTCTTTTATTCCGATAAAATAAATGTTCTGGATGTTATTGGAAGTAAGAAAACCGAATCACCGATTTGTTCGTTTCCTTCAATATAAAGCGAATACCATTTGAGTATATTTCTCTTTCAAGACTGGGGAATTGTTTTATTTTCGTTCACTCATTTCAAGTAAGGGAACTTCTCTAATCCAGTTACCGTTAATTAATCATGAGTGTCACTAGTAAAATCAAACAGATGAAAGCTCTGCGTGAAATCCCAATTGAACGTATACAAGATTTGAGAATCATTGCTGAAAGTGCTAGAAATGACAAAAAATTTGTTGCTCAATTGAAAGCTCGTTACTCTCAAATAGATACTATTCAGCGTGATTTCGAAAAAAATCATAACTCTTTGTTATCACTCGCAGCCACTGTCGAAGATTACGATCTAGTTGCTGAAAATGCAATCAGAAAGCAATTCGATGAAAATTATTACGTGGCAAAAGAGATTTATTCCGAATTATTTGATTCAGAAGATTCCAATAGTTCTCAAGGAAGCTCTAAATCTTCAAATGTTAAATTACCTAAAATCGAATTGGTTAAGTTCGATGGTAATTCAAAAAATTGGAGAACATTCGTGGATACTTTTGTATCTTTAGTTCATGAGAACGATAATCTATCGAATATCGAGAAATTTAATTATTTAATAACATCTCTCACTGGTCCTCCTTTAACGGTGGTTAAGTGCAATCGCTTGACTGATGCAAATTATATCATAGCATACAACGCTCTCAGATTGAGGTACGAAAATAAACGTGATTTAGCTACCGCTCATTATTTAGAGTAGGTTCAACAGGAATATGCTGAGATACCTAATTATCAGTATAAATAATTGAAACACTCAAATGATCGGTATTTGCATATATTACTCACTGGCGCACAGGTGAACATCGTGAAAAGTATTTCTTAGAAAAATCACGACATGCGCAAAGGGCATGCTATCGATACTGATACCGATATACCGGGATACTCAGAATTGCTTAATATATTACACTTTTTCCCCCTACAAAAATAAATCTCAAATGATCACTTATACCATTTCGACTATATTAACTATTTACAACTATGTATATACAAGCCTATCTATTGGTTTGATGTTCCTTCTTGGTCTTCCAACATCACTAACACTGTCACTTCTCTCATCCTTATTCACAGTAACAGTTGGTTTTTCGGCACGATTAACGTGACTCTCAGATGTCAAATCCATCTCTTTTGTTACATTTCCACCTTCGGGCAGATTGTTTTCATTAATCTTAGAAATTTTTAATTGATATTTGTTAATTTGATTGAGATGTCTTTTCCAGGTAATATTGCCCAACTCGGGAATCTGAACAGTATAAGTGGATTTGCCAATCTTTTTACAAATAACAGCTTTTATCCAACACGGATTTTGTACTTTCCTATAATCTTTCACACTTACAATCTCTCCAGGTTCGAATACAACAGATCTATTTCCCCCGTGATAATATTTTTGTTTTGCCTGTTGTGATAGGACGCGACTTTCAATATCTGTTTGAAATTTAGTTGTTGTTGTACATGGAGGCTTCAAATTATCGAAACGAGTTCGCAATTTTCTTTGAAACATAACTTCAGCCGGGCTCAACCCTGTAGTACAGTGCGGAGTATTTCTATAATCGAAAAGGAAATTGCACAAAACTTTATTTAATGAAATACTCTTATTTGTTCCTAAACTATTTTTTAGCCCATTTTTAACGGTTTTCACCGCATTTTCTGCCGCACCATTTGCTGATGGCAGATAGGGCGGTGACGTGATATGCGCAATATCGTTCTTTTTCAAAAATAGTTGAAATTCATCAGATAAAAATGAGGACGCATTATCAGATACAATTTGTTTCGGTAAACCGAATCTCGAGAAAACTGATCTGAGAACGTCAATGGTTGCTTTGGAAGTTATTGAGTTGAGTGGGAAAACTTCCAACCACTTCGAATATGCATCTACAATTATCAAAAATTGTTTATCTAAAAATGGTCCCAAAAAATCGATATGCAAACGATGCCAAATTCCAGATGGAAATGGCCAATGCTCTAAAACGGCTTTATTCGGCGACTTCTTGAAAACCATACAATTTTCACATGTTCGACATATTCGCTCAATATCTTTGTCTAAACCGGGCCACCAAAAGTATGACCGGGCTAAACTTTTCATCTTGACTATACCCATATGAGAGGAATGCAAGTCATTTAAAATATCTTTCTGTAAAGCTTTAGGTACTATTAATCGACTGTTCCACAACAAACACTCAGAATCGACAGTGAGTTCGTTTTTAACCCTCAAAAAAGGAAATATTTCGGCTGAATCAATTTTTTTAGGCCAACCTTCGTATAAATATTTTTTAATTTCACACAAAGTATCATCTTTCAAAGTTGCTGATTTAACGGTTTCGAAATTGATAGGAAAATCACAATTTTCGGAAAAATATGTTACATAATTTATGTCTACGTTTTCAACGGTGTTTTCATCAGTCTCAATAGGCGATCTTGATAAAAAGTCAGCACAGTTTTTTCCTGATTCGACAAACTCAATGTCGTATTGATAATTGGACAAAATGACGGCCCATCGTCTCAACCTGTTGGCAGAAAATTGTGGAATGCCTCTCTGAGGGTGGAAAATCGTTGTGAGCGCCTTATGATCGGTCACAATCGTAAATCTTCGACCCCATAAAAATTGATTGAATTTACAAATTCCAAAAATGATAGAAAGAGCTTCTTTCTCAATTTGACTCATTTTCTTTTCCCTGTCAAGTAACGTTCTTGAAGCGAAGGCAACAGGTTTTTCATCACCGTTTGGCATTTTTTGTGCTATTACTGCCCCAATTCCATAGTCACACGCATCAGTTATCAATTTGATGGGTAATTCCTGATTATAATGTGTCAAAATAGGTGCTGATGTAAGCAAATCTTTAATCGTTTGAAAAGCTGTTTCACACTCAGGTGACCAATGCCACTCCATCTTGGCTTTCAACAAATTATATAGGGGATGTAAGACCGCTGCTAAATTTGGGACGAATCGCCCATAATAATTAACAAGCCCTAAAAAAGATTTGAGGCTGGTTATATTTTTTGGTTGAGGTGCATTTTTTATTGCCATTATCTTGTTCTCATCGGTGTGTAACCCTTCTTTATTTATTATGAAACCTAAATATAAGATCTCATTCATAAAAAAACTACATTTCTCGTGACAAATTTTTAGACCAGATTCATCTAAAATAGTCAAAACTTTTTCTAGTCTATCTAGATGTTCGTGTCTATTTTTGCCAGTAATCAAAATGTCGTCTAAAAATACGACTACCCCGTCTAAACCAGATAAAAGAGATTCCATCACCTTCTGAAATTTAGAATTTATTCCGAAAGGGGCCCTATTATATCTGTACAAACCCTTGTGAGTTGTTATGGTTACCAACTTTTTTGACTCTTCATCGAGACAAAACTGTTGATAAGCGTTTGATAAGTCTAACTTTGAGAATTCAGCGCCACCTTGCAATTTTACAAATAGCTCATCAATACGAGGTAAAGGGTATTGCTCTATCTCAATATGAGGGTTAACTGTCACTTTAAAATCGCCACAGATTCGTATGGAACCATTTTTTTTTAATACCGGAACAATGGGTGTACCCCATGAACTGTAATCTACCGGCTCAATAACTCCCAAATCTTGAAGACGATTCAATTCCGCCTCAACTTTTTCTTTCATCGCGAATGGAAGTGGGCGTGCTCTCATAAACTTTGGTTCAATGTTATTATTTTTCAATTTAATCGAAATCAGACCTTTAGTGAATTTGCCTAATCCGGGTGCAAAAACCCTCGGGTATTTTTCAACTAAGAAATTCAAGTCATCAGGTGTTTTCAGATAAGATAATTCGGATATGTTGAGCTCAAATAGATTAAAAAAATCGCGTCCTAACAATGGGGGTCCAGCCGCGTTTTGAATAATATAGAAATCCATCAAATGTTGTTTTTTACAAAATTCAATATTACAAGTAATTTTACCAATTGAAATGATTTTATTACCATTATATAAATTGAAAATCTTATTCGACTCATCCAAATGTATTTGTGGGAAATTTTCCAAATAATATGTTTCTGACATAACACTGAAACTGGAACCTGTGTCCAAAATGAATTTATAATCTAGGTTCTCAATTTTCAACTCAATAAAAATTGGGTTAACATCAAAATCTAAAGAATATATCGAATATTCATCCGATTCCAAATAGTTCTGGGAATTAGCATGAACATATTTTTGCGTGGATTTAGAAGGCTTTCTATCTAATTTTTTAGTACAAACCGAAGCCAAGTGGCCTTTTTTCTCGCAAATATGACAAAAACATTCTCTGAAAGAGCACTTATCT
Organism: Zygogramma bicolorata; assembly: GCA_032362365.1. Taxonomy (NCBI): domain Eukaryota; kingdom Metazoa; phylum Arthropoda; class Insecta; order Coleoptera; family Chrysomelidae; genus Zygogramma; species Zygogramma bicolorata. The sequence goes on from JAVJAQ010004993.1 coordinate 491,684, forward strand.
GAATAGTGGTTCTTCCTCCCACAAACAGTGCATCTCCGTTGCTTGTTTGTTGATTGGTTCCGAGCAGCTGCGACGTCTTGAGGAATCCTGTGCGTTGAATCGTGCGTGGCGGCTCTACTTTTGTGCCGAGCACGCGCATAGAATACATCTGGTTCCTTCTTGACGAAACTGGCGGGAACATTTGAAAATGGCCGTGAAGCAGCCTTGGCGGCAGCAACTTCAATAGCCTCTGCAAATTTGACAGTCTTCTTTTCTTCCATCAGTCGGTCTTGCACTGCGCCTTTATCATAGGCAATGATGAATATGTCCCGGAGCACTAGTTCTAACTGCTGAGCCGAGTCAAAATCACAACTCGAAGCCATGTTTCTGAGCCTAGCTCCCCATTCTTTCGCAGACTCACTTGATGTCTTTTTGGCATTATAGAATTTGAATCTCGACGCAAACACACTTTGAACTGGCTTGAAATGAGTGCCTAATAACTGAACTAATTCGTCGTAGGTTTTATTTTCCGGTTCTGCCGGTAAACATAAATCGAATATCAGTTGATAAGCATCTTCGGTTAATAAATTCAATAGGATCGCCCTTTTTCTCTCCATTTTGTCGATTGCATTTGCAATAAAATAATTTTCCAGGCGTCTTCTATATATTGTCCAATCAGAATTCACCGGGTCAAACTCTCGTAGCCGACCAACATTTTCACCGAGATTTTCAGTGTTAACACTTTGCACTGCCATTTTGTTTCCTCAACAGAAAACACAACTCGACAAAAAAAACAATGTTTGGGTTCTCGTCCAGGTGTTAATACACTTAGATTTAATTTGAAATCCAATACGACACACTAAACGTTTCTACCTCGTCGCCACTGTGATATATTAGGTTCAACAGGAATATGCTGAGATACCTAATTATCAGTATAAATAATTGAAACACTCAAATGATCGGTATTTGCATATATTACTCACTGGCGCACAGGTGAACATCGTGAAAAGTATTTCTTAGAAAAATCACGACATGCGCAAAGGGCATGCTATCGATACTGATACCGATATACCGGGATACTCAGAATTGCTTAATATATTACAATAGCATACAACGCTCTCAGATTGAGGTACGAAAATAAACGTGATTTAGCTACCGCTCATTATTTAGAGTTGAAAAGGGCTCCGAAAATTCTTGAAAACAACGAGCGCACTCATAGTTTACGCAATCTTCTCGATATATACGAAGAAAATTTATCTGCACTAGCTAATATGGGATTCCCTACACAGGAATGGGATTTCCTAGTTTTCAATATGCTCTTGAACCGACTTGACTCTGAAACTGTCGAGAAGTTTGAAACCGAATATAATTCGGATGAGATTCCAAAATATGAGGAGCTGACAAAGTTCCTTCGAAAACAGTGCAATGCATTAGACCGAACCCTTGAAGTGTGTCCTTCGAAACGTATTCAAAGGACTGATAACTCAAGAGGCAAGGAAAAATCGCATTTTTCGACACAGCGACGGTCAAGTTCGACGTTTTTCGCTCGCACCAAGGATCCTCAGAATTGTGCATTGTGTAAAAAAGATCACATGATTTACAAATGTCCAGATTTTTTGTCGTTTTCTCCACAAGAGCGTTATAATTCTGTCAAATTGAATAAGTGGTGCATAAACTGTTTAGGTTTCAAACATTTATTGAAAGATTGTACCTCAAAATCCTCTTGCTCGTTGTGTAGACAGAAACATCATACCCTTCTTTATTTAAAAAATGCTGCTAAGAGTAATAACCCAGAGATCACTCCAACTCAACCTCAATCGAGTCCTCTCTCTCACAAACTTGGTTCCTATGAAAACATCAGTACTTCTGTCTACAGCTCTGATTGAAGTTCTCGATTCTCGCCACAACTTTCAAGTCGTTCGTGTCCTTTTAGACTCTGGTAGTCAAGCAAACTTTATTTCCGAGAAATGTTGCAATAGATTAGGAATTTCTCGTTCCAATATAACATTATCCATTCAGGGACTTGGGCACATGCATTCCAATGCTTCCAAATGTACCTCTCTCACTATTCGATCGCGTCAAGCGAATAAATCTACTTTCCAAATTGATGCCATTGTTCTTCCTAAAATTTGTGAAAACATGCCCCAATCTCTCGTTAATCGAAATTCTTGGTCACATATTTCTAATTTAACATTGGCAGACCCTAATTTCGATGTCCCAACTTCGGTGGACATTCTGTTGGGAGCTGATATTTTCCCTCTAATTCTCGAATCAGGTCGTTTAACGGGAAATTCCGATGAACCCGTTGCCATAAACACTGTTTTTGGATGGATCCTTATGGGAACCGTCACATGTCACTTGGCATCCCTCCCGCTAAATTCTTTTTTTTGTTCTTGTGACACGTCTCTTGAACAGACCTTGAAGCGCTTTTGGGAGCTGGAAAACATACCTCAAAAACCTACTACTAATCCTGATGATGATTTATGTGAAACAATTTATCGAAAAACAGTTTCTCGTTCAAGTTCCGGTCGATTTATTGTTGCTCTCCCTTTTAAACTCGAAAATCCCCTTTTTCCGGAATCAAAAATGATAGCTCATAGGCGATTCATATCTTTAGAACGCAGACTGACCAAGGATCCAACTCTTCGAAAAGCCTATTGTGACTTTTTACGAAATTATCTAGAAAATGGTCATATGTCTCTTTTATCTCCCCAAGAATCTCCTTGTGATCAATCCTCTTATATTCCCCATCACAGTGTCATCAATGTCAATAGTACAACAACTAAGCTCAGAGTAGTATTCGATGCTTCATGCAAAGCCGCAAATGGTCTTTCTTTAAACGATACCCTTTTCACTGGACCCAAACTCCAGAACGACTTGTTCGATATTCTTCTGAATTTTAGGAACAATCCAGTCGCTTTAACCTCTGATATCCACCAAATGTATAATCAAATCCATATCAGAGAGTCCGATAGAAGGTATCAGAAAATTCTTTGGAGATTTTCTCCCGACGAGCCCATACAGGAATACGTTCTCAATTCAGTGGTGTTCGGAATTTGCTCTTCTCCCTATTTGGCAATTAAGACTTTGAATAGATTGGCAGACGAAGATGGTTCCTCATTTCCTCTCGCAGCCGAAGCAATTCGTTCTTCCACTTATGTTGACGATTTTGTCATCAGTGTCGAATCTTTAGAAAAGGCTCACAACTTGAAATCTCAGCTAATTGATCTCCTTCACAAAGGAGGTTTCAAGCTCCATAAGTGGGCTAGTAATGAATTTTCATTAATGGAAAATTGTATCGATTCTTCTTCCCTTTCGTTAGATTTAGAGAACAACATTGAAAAGGTTTCAGGTTTGATATGGAACCCTCGCTTCAAACATATTTTCTTTCGATATCAGTCCCATCGAATCTCCTTGCACGAAGCGTTCAATTCTTTCGGAATTAGCAAGAATCTATGACCCTCTTGGCTTCCTTTCTCCGCTTACTTTATTAGCATAAGAAATAATTCAACACCTATGGACTCTGTCCCTTGAATGGGATACAATTGCGCCAATGGAAATTGGCTCCAAGCGGGTTCAGTATAAAACTGAGCTACCTTTGCTCAATCAGATTTCTATTCCTAGACATATATTCACTTCCAATTTCTGTTCCTTCGAATTACATGGGTTTGCTGATGCCTCAGAAAAGGGATATGCGTGTGTCATTTACATGAGAACAGAAACCCTCGATGTGACCCTCGTCTGTGCCAAATCGAAAGTCTCTCCTCTCAAAAGAATTTCCATCCCTCGGCTGGAGTTATGTGCCGCCCTTCTTTTGTCAGAGTTGCTACAAGTCGTTCTTCCTCTCTATCAAAACCGTGCTCAGTTCAGACGAGTTGTAGCGTGGTCTGACTCAACAACCACCTTAACTTGGATTAAGCCTCCCCCCCCCCCATGAATATAAGGTTTTCGTTAGTAATCGTACCAGTCGGATTCAAGAGATCCTTCCCATATCCGTTTGGAATTATGTTCCATCCGCCGAAAATCCGGCTGATTGCGCATCGAGAGGTCTTATGCCATCGGAGCTTCTTGACCATTCTCTATGGTGGGCGGGGCCTCCGTGGCTTAAAGATACCTCTTCTTCTTGGCCAACTCTTCCTAGTATTATAAGGAGTCATGAAGAGGTGGAAGAAGAAAAACGTCTAGTTTTCACAACAATCATTTCTCCAACAATTTTTGATCACCTCCTCGAAAACATATCTACTCTCACAAAAATACAACGAATCATCGCTTTTGTTCGCCGATTTATATTCAATTGTTCACATCCTTCTCAGAAAAACCGTGATTATCTCACTTCGACGGATTTAGATAACGCATTACTCTCTCTTGTTAGGCATGTCCAACAACAAACATTTTCTGAAGATATTTCTCGAATAACAAAAAATAAGGTACTTCCCAAATCTCTGAGAAAACTCAATCCATTTATTGATACTCAAGGAATCTTAAGGGTAGGCGGAAGACTCTCCAATTCAAATTTCTCTTACGATAAAAAATTCCCTATTCTACTCCCAAGTAAACATAGATTTACAACTCTCCTTATCGAGACTACCCATCAAAAATATTTGCATCCTGGCATTCAGTCCCTTCACTTTTTACTTTCGCAGAAATATTGGATTTTATCTGCGAAAAAGATAATTCGAAATGTCCTATCCAAATGCTTCAATTGTTGGAAACTTAAACCAATTCCGCTTCAACCCCCCATGGGAAATTTACCTACACTGCGTATTGCCTCAGTTAAACCTTTCTTTTGTGTAGGCGTAGATTTTGCTGGACCCTATTCAATAATACTTGGCAAAACCAGAGGTGCAAAAACCCTCAAAGCTTATATATGTGTTTTTGTGTTTTACCATTAAAGCACTACACTTAGAACTGGTATCAGATTTATCCTCTGATGCTTTCTTAGCCGCTTTGAAACGTTTCATAGCTAGAAGAGGTCGATGCACCTACATTTTTAGCGACTGTGGGACAAATTTTGTCGGAGCATCTAAACAGCTCGTTCAGTTGATGAAAACTGCCGCTCACTCCGAAACTCTTCATTGGCATTTCAATCCCCCTTCCGCACCTCATTTCGGAGGCTTATGGGAGGCAGGGGTGAAATCTGTGAAAACTCACCTCGTTCGAGTTATAGGAGATCAACTCCTCACTTACGAAGAGTTCAACACCATTCTAATTCAAATAGAGGCAGTGCTCAACTCACGCCCACTTTGTCCTCTTAGCTCAGACCCGAACGACCTTTCAGTTCTTACGCCTGGCCACTTCCTGACATTAGAACCCTTAAACTCGCTCCCCGAAAACGATTTGCAAGGTTTGAAGTTGAATCGGTTGAATCGGTGGCAGTTACTCCAGCGTCTCCATCAGGATTTTTGGACTCGATGGTCAAAAGAATATTTACACACTCTCCAACAGCGCAGTAAGTGGTTGACTTCTCCCGTCACCGTGACTCCTGGAACAGTAGTTCTCATAAAATCGGATAATTTACCTCCCTTGCGCTGGGAGATTGGGCGCATTGTAGAAACTCACCCAGGTGCTGATGGTGTCGCTCGAGTAGCATCAGTTCGAACATCTCACGGAACATTTAAACGTCCATTGGTAAAGCTATGTCCTCTACCCATGGATAGTCAAATTATGTAAAATATTTTATATTTTAGGTGAGCGGTATGTTTCGTTACGGCTCATCATCGCCTTTTGTTGTATATATATTTATTGTTAATATTATCTCTTTCTCACTTTTTATATTAATTACATTGTATGAGTTTTCGCGCTTTGCTGTGATTTCGTTATTCTCTCCAATTGGCCTCAAGAATGGAATTCACAGTCAGCAGTCAGTAGCTCATGAATTGTCAACCCGTTCACGGTTCGCTCCGATCGAGTTCTCGTTTTGTTTCGCTCTCTCTCTCTCTTACGCACTGTGTCAAGCAAGAAAAAGTATTCAGTTTTTCTCGTACCGGCCGGTTACCCAAGATTGGATAATCACCCGTCCTACCACAAGCATCGCAGCTCAATCAACATCGATTTGGATTTGGTAAGCGAAATCACAGCTCGATTAGATAGATTGCATAGGTTTCGAATCAAACGCAACAATTATCAACGAATTATACAGTCCACTCTCTGTCGCTATTGAACAAACCCCATACCTGCTGTTTCCACTGATTCCATTTTCACTGATTCTACATTCACTGATTCCACATCCGCTGATTCTCGATATGCAAATATTCAATCCACTGATTCTCAGTTCATCCGCTCTCGATGCAATATCCAGCCCACTGACTCTTCCAATACCATTTTACCAGCTACTATTTCTTATGATTCAATTCATCACATGAATTTGCCAGTTCTTTCTACTTCCTCTAAATCGATTTCAAGCAATAATTTATCTGAGCCTAATATTACAGAAAATGCCATTTCATTTCAACCCAATTATGATAACATCGCACAGAATACTATCTCTCAAGTTCATGCACCTTCTAATTTTTCTCGCGAAATAAACACTAACAATAGAAATCCTCTGAATAAGCCTATTTCGACGGAAAGTGAAAAAGACCTCTACACGCATTTCTCCGAATCAAACAGCTGTAAAAAGCATGAAACAAACATTTATACAATCAAAAACAAAAGTAATTCTTCTTGTGTTATGTTATCGCTGAATTTATCAAATACTGTATTCGCGAACATGCTAGTTGACACGGGTAGTGATGTTACAATTCTCAAATTACAACAGACAGACAGCGACAGTATCATTTACACTGACAATAAAGCTCGTTTAGAAGGAATCACTAAAGATTGTGTTTACTCTTATGGAATTTGTTTTGGTGACATATCATTGTCGGATAGTGTTTCTATTTCTCATAAATTTCATATTGTTCCAAATGACTTTCCAATTCCCTGTCATGGAATTCTGGGAAAAGATTTTTTTTCTTCTCATAAAGTGACCATTGACTATGAAACTTCAACTCTTCCTATGTAGGATAGTTTGTTATTAGATGGTAGTTTTAGTAAGGATATCTCTGTATATGGCAAGAGGGTTGTCACTAACGAACGTCAAAGGACCAGAATTGTAAATTGAGATCGAATAAAAGCCATAAAAAGTAAAACACATTGCTTAAATGATACATGGTGTCAGGTGTTAACATAACCAACTAAATGGACGGAAACAGCTTGAGAGGTCCAGACCAAATGGTATTTGATGACAATATATGTGAGAGATGGAAAAAATTTCATCAAAAATTCGAGTGTTATCTGGAAGCTGCAGAACTCACAGAAAGTAACGATAAAAAGAAAATTGCTGTGCTGTTGAATTGCATAGGAGATGAAGGCTTGGATTTGTATAACACTTTTTCATATGAACAAGGAGAAACTAAAGACAGTTTCAAAACTGTCATTGACAAATTTGACAAATTTTGTGCTCCCAAAAAGAATATCGTTTTCCAAAGGTTCATCTTCAATAGCATCGTACAGAGAAATGGAGAAAACTTTGACCATTTCCTAATTGAACTGAAGAAGGCGGTAAAAAGTTGCGAGTATTCTGATGAAGATTCTTTAGTACGAGACCGAATCGTTTTTCGAATTTTTGACAAAAGTGTACAAGAAAGGTTACTGAGAGAGTCAGATTTGTCGTTAGAAGCCACGATTAAATTCTGTAAGTCAGTTGAAACTAGCAAAAATCAGTTCAAAACAATGCAAAATGTCAAACCCGAAAAAACTCCAATGCAAGTGGAAACGATTCATTCAACCAGAAACGATTCGAGAACTCCGGCGAACATGTTACAATCAACGAGGATGATTCAGAATTGTAGAAATTGTGGATTCAGTCATAATATTAATAGGTGTCCAGCTTTTGGAAAGATGTGTAATTCTTGTAAGGCCAGAAATCATTTTGCAAAAATGTGCCGGAAACAAAGAGCAATAAATCAAGTGGAATCCGCAGAAGAAACGAATCTGGAAGAGGAGTTATATGTGTCTAGTTTGGAAATTGATGCGTTGAATAGTTCTGAGAAGAGTACTAGTTGATCAGAAGACATTATGGTAGGAAACGCTATACTGAGAAAATTTGACAATCATACCAACAAATATCACTTTGATCCCTTATGGAAATTTCTCTAGAATTATACCGTTAGGATATATTATGCTCAATTGTGAATTTAAAGATATAATCGTCAACTTTAAGCTTATGATTGTAGATATCAAAAACCAATTACCATTATTAGGACTTAGGGATTGTGTTGCTCTGAATCTTATCGTTGAAGTCAATCAGGTAGAATCAGAATTTGACACTTTAGATAGACTGATTGAAGAGTACAGAAGTGTATTTACTGGAATCGGTAGGTTTCCAAGAACCCATACTATTGAACTGAAAGAAAATAGCATTCCTAGGATAAAGAAAATCAATAGGGTTCCTTACAGCTCACTTGACTAATTAAAACAAAAATTATCTCAACTTGAAACAGACGGTATCATCGAAAAAATTGATAGACCAACGGAGTGGTTCAATTTATTAGTTATCATTCACAAACCTAATGGTGATATGAGGTTATGTTTCGATCCACGTTATCTGAATAAGTGTATCAAAAAAAAAATTTTATGATACCAACTATTGATGATATTCTTCATAAGTTGAACGGAAAAAATATTTCTCAGTTATTGATATGAAGGATGGTTTTTTGCAAATACCCTTAGATGAAAAAAGTTCGGATCTTTGTGTTTTTGGTACACCTTTTGGTAGGTATAAATTTTTGAGGATGCCCTTCGGAATCTGTTCAGCACCAGAGGTATTCCAGAAGCAATATATTCAAATGTTTGGTGATCTACCGGGTGTTAAAATTTATTTTGACGATATCATTATTTCAGGATCGAATGAAAAAGAACATGATGTTAATTTGAGGAATGTTCTCGATAGAGCACGCAGATTCAATATTAAATTCAACCCGAAAAAAATTCAATTCAAATCATCAGAGGTTAAATTCATGGGTCAGATATTTTCTGAGTCAGGTGTTAAGGCTGACAAAGAATATATTAAGGCCATTATAGAAATGGGATCTCCTCGAAATAAAACAGAATTGTTGCGGTTCTTGGGTATGACGAAATATTTATCCAGATTTATTAGCAATTTGTCTTCGTTAACTGTAAATCTACGTGAATCGACTAAAAATAATACTATTTGGAGATGGACATCAGTAGAGAAAAATGCTTTCATCAACTTGGAAAAAGTCATAAGTAATAGTCCTGTATTGGCATATTTTGATCTAAACAAAGAAATTGTGACACACACCGACGCTATACGTCACTCAATTCCCTTGACTTCTAATGAACCTGTTTTTGTCAAACCTTACAGAATTCCTGAATCTCAAAAAGAAGAAGTGCGAAATAAGGTCAATAAAATGTTACAGAATGATATTATTGAAAACAGCAATTCTCCATATAATAGTCCGATTTCAATCGTACCAAAAAAACCCGATAGTTGAGGAAATAAAAAATGCAGATTAGTAGTTGATTTTAGAAAGTTCAACGATATCACTGAGGCCGATGCCTATCCTTTACCCAATATAACAGAAATTCTAGATCAATTAGGAAAATCAAAGTATTTTTCGGTTGTCGATTTAGCACAAGGATTTCACCAAATTCTTTTGAGTGATGAATCAAAACCGTGTACAGCTTTTTCATTCGAAGGTCATTATCACTACAAACGTTTACCGATGGGAATGAAAGGGTCTCCTTCCACTTTTCAAAGGTTAATGAACAACGTTTTAGTGGGACTTACAGGTTTGAAATGTTTCGTTTATCTAGATGATATTGTTATTTATGGAGAATCTTTAGAATCACATAATTCAAAATTAATAGATGTATTCTCTCGATTGCGTCAACATAATCTGAAACTACAGCCTGACAAATGCGAATTTCTTAGGAAGGAAATTACATATCTAGGTCATGTTATTTCAGAAGAAGGAATCAAACCAGATCCAACTAAAATTAGTGTTGTTAAAAATTTCAAGACACCAACCAATCAAAAAGAATTGAAATCATTTCTAGGTCTGGCATCTTATTACAGAAAATTCATAGAAAATTTTGCAAAAATATCACAACCTTTGAACAAATTACTAAAAAAAGATTCAATTTTTGAATGGAGCGCTATATGTGACGAATCTTTCGAAACTCTCAAGGAAAAGCTTACAAATCCACCAATTTTAAATTATCCAGATTTTTCTCAACCATTCATTTTAACAACGGATGCGTCTCAATATGCTATTTCGGGAATTCTGAGCCAAGGTCCAATTGGTGCAGATTTGCCTATAGCGTATGCCTCACGTACGTTAAATCGAGCAGAGCAAAATTATAGCACTATTGAACGTGAGCTACTTGCAATAGTGTGGAGTTGTTCCCACTACCGTCCCTATATTTATGACCGACAGTTCAAAATCCTGACAGATCATAAACCATTGGTTTATTTATTTTCCATTTCGAATCCATCAAGTAGACTGATGCGATTTCGGTTGAAATTAGAGGAATTTCAATTTGAAATTAATTACAAACCCGGTCGTAATAACACGAATGCCGACACACTTAGTCGAATTTACAAGATTCAAAACCCAGTTCCGTCCATAAAATCACCATATCAACAATTTTTAGATACCATTGAAGGAAACGTAGTGAACACCAACAATGTTATCGATTCAGATGAAAATATTAACACAGTGTCCAAAGAGTATAGCATAGTTCATTTTACCGATCAAACTTTCTCAGTACCTATCGAATACTACAATAGCCTCTACGAACTAAAGGCACAAGACAAAAATTTACACGAAATTGCCTACTTGAAGTGTGATGATAGATTTTTTATATACCTCATCATAAAACGTGAACATTTCCATAAGGCTGAATACGAGGATATTTTTTCCTCTTTACTAAACCTGAAGTTTTTTTGTGAACAACATTCTATAGGAAAAATCGCGCTATCTAATATCACTTGCAAAATTGATAAACTAAAACTAGAAACGATTAGAATTATGTTCAGATATATTTTTCAAAATTCATCTATAGAAGTTTTAATACTTCATAATAATATCATACAAGATTTGAGTCAAGAAGAAATCAAGAAAATTTTAGAGGAATTTCATGTCACACCCAGTGGTGGACACCAAGGAACAAATAGAACTTTCAAACGAATTCGACAATATTATAAATGGAATAAAATGCATCGAGATATAAAAAGGTATATTCGATCGTGTGAGAGTTGTCAAAAGAACAAAATTTCAAAAAAAACTCGTCTCCCCATGACCATTACTACTACATCAACTTATCCAATGGAACGAATATTTCTAGACATAGTTGGACCACTGAATCAAACTGACAATTACCCAATAAATATATTTTAACTTTCATTGACGATTTGACAAAATATTTAATAGCAATTCCAATAGAAAATCAGGAAGCAACAACAATTGCGAGACACTTTGTTGAAAAAATAATTTGCCAATATGGAATACCCAAATATTTGGTTACAGATCAAGGAGCAAATTTTTTGAGTAACATATTCAAGGAAACTTGCAAAATTCTGAAAATCAAACAAATATCTACCACAGCATTCCATCCACAATCTAATGGAAGTTTAGAGCGCACTCATCGCACTTTAGCAGAGTATCTGCGGAATTTTGCAAACCACGATATGAATACATGGGACACTCAGATACCTTACGCACAATTCACATACAATACGACACCCCACACATCAACTGGTTTTACGCCTTTTGAACTTTTGTTTGGCAGGAAACCTGTGTTACCAACAACCATCACTCGAGATCCTGAAACATTGTATAACTTTGACGATTACTACAACGAATTAAAGCTTCGAATGCAATTCTCACACCAAGCAGCAATAGAAAATCTTGTCAAAAACAAGAAAAAATCCAAAAATTATTATGATAAAAATATTCATATTCAACATTTTGAAATTGGAGATAAGGTTTTATTAAAAAACGAAGCAAGTGTCGTAGGCAAATCAAAGAAACTTCTACCTTTATATAAAGGCCCTTACGAAGTAGTGGAAGTTAATTCCGAAGTAAATGTTACAATATTAGTAAACAGAAAGAGAACAAAAGTTCACATAAATCGTTTGAAAAAATTTGTAGAATGAGTTTATATACCTATATAGATTGTCACATTGACAAATAAATTTTGTGTTACAGGTTATCGCCAAAATGGTTTTCTTGAAGACTATTTTTTTTCTTTTATTCCTGCACTCTACAACGAGCACGAATATTGAATCATTGTTTGAAATTTCACCCCTGCACTCAGGTCCGGGATTGTACTATGAAAAAATTGGTACACTGAATTTATACAATGATGATTGGAAAATGATTGTTTATTTAGACTTGTATGACTATTACGATGAGTATGAACTTATACATTTCTATGCACATCAAATCAAAAAAATCTGTTTAATTAGCCTGAAACAAAAACTTTCGGTTCCAGAATGTAATTCTATAGAAAAAATTATTATTTATACCCTCCAAGATATACGTAATCAGGAAAACCTGATATTCGAAATACTAGGAGTTCGAGAGTCATCGAAAAAAGCTAAAAGAGGTTTAGTTAATGGAATAGGATCTATCTCAAAAACATTATTTGGCACACTTGATGAAGACGACGCTGTTTATTTCAACTCACAAATAAATTCATTGAAAAGAAATCAAAGTCACCTTAATACACTATTGAAACAGCAAACATCAATAGTGCGAAATACTGTTCATTTGATAAACAGAACAACCTTAAGTCAGTTTGAACATATGGGTACCAAAATGAATAAAATCATAAAATCAGTAAATGATCTGAATGAAAATATTTCAAATTTTGAGATAAAGGACCGTGTCACTTTTGAAGTTAATGAACTAGTGACAATATTCGATATCATTTTAACCAGATTCAAATTGAATCAGAATAACTTAATTGAAATAATTTCATTTGCACAAAGAGGAATTTTACACCCTTTAGTAATTAGTCCAATGAAATTTATACAAGAAGCATCCAAAATCCAGAATTATATCAGTGACTTGACATTTCCAGTTACGCCTGTTATCGAAAATATGCATATATTATTCAGTTTGATCAGAATAAATATAATATTTGTTGAAAATAAATTAACGTTCGTTCTGTACATACCCCTCATTGAAAAACGTGATTACGATGTATTTAAAATGTCTAGTTTTCCCGTACCTCTAGGAAATAATACGTTTGCTTTCATTTTTCCTCATGAACAATTTTTTGTGACAGATTTTAGCAAACAACATTTTTTCTCTATGAATAATATAGAATTGTCTAATTGCAAAAAGTTATTAGTTGATAAATATATTTGTAAACAGAGTAAACCAATTTATTTATCACACCTACATAAAGATTGTGAATCGAATTTGTACATGCCTACTACATCTATTCCAGATTCCTGTGATAAAAGAATAATAGAAATGGAAGAAACAATATTCATTCAGTTAGCAAACAAAAACTCTTGGCTTTTTGTGGCACCACACAAAGAATATGTGGATTTGAAGTGTAGATCAATTGAAGGTAGACAAACAATTACTTTAAATGATACTGGAATTTTAAGTATAAACTCGAATTGCTCAGTATACACAAAATCTATAATTCTTACACCACATAGTGAATTCTCTAGTGAAGTCATTACTCACTATATTGCTCCTCTAGATCTGAAGAAAGATATGGAAATAAATTTGTCAAATTTAAATTTACCGAAAATAACACCAGTTGTAACGCCTCTCGTTATAAATTCAAGAAATTTTGATGATTTGAAAACAATAAGTCATAGTTTGCAAAAATTGCAACATATGGAAAGTGATCCGTATGTAGTAAATGAAACTGACCTACTTCACCAAGGAATATTATATTTCATTGTGTGTTTATTGTTTTGCATTTCGCTATGCTACGGTTTTAAAACATTGTATAAGCGCTGTAAAAATAAACCTGATGTCTTTTCAAGTGAAAGTGAAATTACAGAGGGAGCACAAAAAGTTGAAGAGAGAGAAATTCAGAAAGATAAATGCGAATCGGAATGTAGTAGTAGAGCATCGCGAGTTAGCGAAAATTGCACCTTACCCAGGTACAATTTTCAAAATTAGGGGGAAGGTGTTATAAAGTAATCTCTTATTTTATCATTATTACTATTATTTCTTTGACATTATTCTAGTTCACGAATTGTTTTGCTGTGCATGCATCTACATGCATTTATTCAACTTAATCAACTAAGAATTGAACTAATTATTTTGCTGACAACGTGTTATGAAGTTCCTTGTCGTTGTGTCACCTCATATAATTTGGCAAATTTCAATTGGTTGAAAAGCTAAAACGCGTAAAGCGACTAGCATCTACTGTCACGTGACATGGAACTGCATAAAACACGATTTCCCTATTTTTTGGGGACAGATTACACATAGTTAGTGATAGCAACTTGTACGACGAAGAATTAATTCACCTATTTCGGCGACCTGTTGTGTTTTTCTGGTGATTTAATAGATAATTTCTATTAATACGTTTTTATTCCAATCATCCCCAACAATATCAGCAATTTCCTGTAAAGCCAACTGGGAAAGGTATTCTGGCAACAGATTATTTTTAACATATTTGACCTTGGTTGTTTCATGGGGTGGTCTGCTCAAACGACTGAACATATTTTCCATATGTGCAATGAAAATGGTGATTTTTTCATACTTTTTCTGTTTGTAAAGCTTAATCTGTTCCCAGATATCATCATCAATATCTGGTGGCAAAAAATCTTTCTTCAAAAGATCGACTAGAGCTTTCCAATCATTGACTTTATTTTGAATGCTCCGATACCATATGAAAGCATCTCCAACAAAAAATTCAACAGCAGAATTAAAAAGATCCTGCTCATCAACCTTACGAGATTTTGCTAATTCTGAAACTTTTTCTAAAAATGGAAAAACATCCTTAGGATCCCCGTTAAATTTTGCACCCCAATCGGAGATTGGTTTGGACTGCGAAGCATAGGTCACTACAGGAGCAGGGACATGGATAACTGGATTCATAGTGCTATTAATGTGATCAGCAAGAACCGTTTCTGAGGGTGGTTTAGCTTTTTCATAAAGTTCCCCTTCTAATAAAATACAAGATGTGTAACTTTCATTTTGATATTCTTTTCTAGTTTTAAATTCTACAGATCCGTCATCTACTAATGGTATCCTTTTGATACGAGCAGCGAGGTGAATAATTCTTGACTTCAATCTCAAAAACAAATTGTCACTAGTTGTACTTTCAAAATCTGCCATGTTAAGTTGTATGCTTGTCATAGTAGCTTCTATGGCAGTCTTTTCAGTTTCGAAATCAAACTCATATGTACTCATATTAATTAAAGCACCTACATTATTCTTTTCTTTATCTGAAAGACGAGCTAAAATATTTCTTTTATCATTTTGGTTTCTGCTAGAAGTGACTTCCCTGATTTTCAGTTCATAGTCCAGTTCTTCCGACAGTAAATGATTAGGCTTGAAATACTCCTCCATTGTGAATAAAATTGTAGCTATATAACCCTGAGTAATTCAAAATCAGATCATAAGTAGTTCTTGATAAAGAATATTGTGGTCGTACAGTCAAATAGAAAATCTGACAATGTTGGAAACTCCAACTTCCTCGCGAAAAAAGTTATTCTTTAAAATTCCCTGAATTGTTTACTACCAAATACTCACAAGCTATTCAGATTCATTATCTGTCGGATTTTTTTTCTTTGTTTAAAACAATCAAAAAAAAATACCTCAGGCCCCACGTTGGGCGCCATTTTCTGTAACTTACTTTTTTTTCTTTAATCTAAACTTGGGTTACAGGCACGGTGCTTTTCATCAATGAGCAATTTATGGGTCATAGGTGAGGTATGATGTTATGCAAAAAATGTTGAGCGCCACCTGGCCATTTTAAACATGTGAACTTACCTAATTCAACCAGGAAAACTAGATGATATATAATCTGATGTTAATTATTTTCTGATAGATTGTGAGTACTGTAGTCAAACACTTATTCAAATTTCAACCCCTTTAATGAATGTATTCACTTATTACCATTATAAATTTTACCAAGTATCAGGTACCAATACCGTCATTAATTCAATTGAATAGAAAATAAGAAAACTTAATCAGTTCCTACCCTTGTCATAGTACTATGCTTCGGTTTACAGCTGTAATCCACTCAGGAAAATATTCAACTAATATTCATGAATAAATCTTACGAAGAACACCCCAAAATATTAAATACTTATATAAAATACATTCTTATATAAAACCATATTCATTCGTCTGCATGGCAGTGAGAGTGATTTTGAAATTTAAATACCGTTCACCAGTACCCGACGGTATGGTGCAAAACAAGTCCATTCCTCTACCAAGACTACGACTAGTTGAACAGAACAGGGATACTGGGCTTGGGCAGTCGTCAAGGGTTCCAGTTTCCAGGTTACTTTCCAATATAAATCTAATATAGAATGGTGGAAATTGCCCACAGATACCACAATAATTAGGCCTCCTAGGTCGACTCGAGGGCTCCAAAGGAAAGGACTCCCATTCAACTTCCTCAAATTATGTTTGTGAATGTCTATAGCATCCTTGAATTCGAAATACAGCAAACTCAGGCATGGATGATGCCCATGATAAAAACCCTAAAAAAAAAATGTGGTTCGAACAAGAGAATTACATGGAGTGGAGAAGAGAATTGTGACATCCCTAATCCCTTGTACTTTGAAAATTTCTTTGAATAACTCACCTCACCATCGTGGAGGGTTTGAAATTTACTTTTAACTTCAATGGCTGATTGAAATGGCGGCGTTAGCGAACCCACGCCGGTTCTTTTTCGGCATGTCGCTTCTTTACAAGCATAGGTCATGCAACACAGTACCAAAATTATTAACAGGAACATCAGCCCTCAGCATTCCCACAAGCAATTGGATATTTCTGTATATTCCAGAAACAACATGGAAAAATGCATTGATATTTCAATCTGCTCAACGCCTATCTTCGAACCTTCAAACTTCACTCAACTAACTATTCTCCCCTTTTTCGGTTTTCTATCCGTTAAACTTGCGCATTTCGAACTTAATTAATGTGTTGAAACGGAAGGCATGCGCCATCTATTGGCGACTAGCGCAAGGCCAGTACAGCTCACTGCCGAAGTACAATAATTCAAACCCAAACATCACTATCGAACGAACATGGAATATGAGTAATTTGCAAAGTATTCAATAGGAATATGGGCTAAAGGTCAATGTAAAATTTCAAATTGGCTACTGCCTACATTTTGGTAATAATTCCAAAAGGAAAAGTAACTATATTAACAATGTGGCATTTTGAATGCTACAAGGTATGCATTTTTCAAATCAATAACAGAAAATACTTTCCCCCAGAAAGTGACGCAAATATCTCATCCGTTGTTGGTAAGGGATAATATTGATTTTCTATACACGAAATAATTGTTTTCCGAAAATCCCCACAGATACGGATCTTTACCGCTGATTTTGGTACCACCACAACCGGACTTGCCCACTCAGGCGTCTCCACTCTCTCTAAAATACCCTCATCCACCAATGTTTTAATTTCCACTTCCACCGCATCCTTCAAAGCGTATGGAATCTTGTAAGGAATCAATTCTTCCGTGTTCAAATTGTTGACAAAAATCTGTGACCTATTTGACTTCAGTAAATTATTTTTCCAATTTGGTAATAAGATATCTAACCAGTACCTGCCTAACAGACATATACTACCATTGTAGTCTACAACCTTTAGCTCTAACTTATGATCATTATTTCTAAAATTTACATCAACCAAAGCTTTATAAACTGGATTTTTTGTTTTCCCAAACAGTGTATTTATTTTACAATTTTGTCTGGTCAATTTAACCTTCCCAAACATTGACTTAAACATTTGTAAAGGCATAATGGAACTATTAGCACCTGTATCTATTTCCATTTCCACTAACTTCTTATTTATAAGTACACTTACTTTGGCTGCACTATAATCACCTGTGGTAAACAGAACGAAATACCTCTTCATCTTCGTAAATTCTGGACCAATAAGCTAAATCTTCATACACATCTTCCTCTACAATTTCCTCTTGATCCACCTCCTCTTCTGTAAAAAGAACTTTATTTTTGGGACACCACGGTGACTTTGCAGTATGCCCCGTTTTATTACATGGAAAGCATTTCCAATTTATAGCGGGGCACTTTGACAGGTCAAAGTTGTTTCTCAGACAACGTTTACATTTTTTTCCTTTCTGACTCTTTAATTGACTCGACTGACTATCTAGTTGACTTGACTGCGACTTTCTCGGAGTCAATCCTGACTCAAATTTCTTTTTCACTTGAAACTTGTTCACCATTTCAGCGCCTAATGTTCTTGCTTGCCCTTCCGCCAACTCCATGCCTGTGGCAATAGTAACAGCCTTTCCAAAGTCCATCTGGTCTTCTGTTAACAACTTTTTACGAACAGACTCATTTCTTATACCACAAACAAATTTGTCTCTTAATGCTTCATCTAAAAAGTGACCAAACTTGCAATTCTTGACCAGATTTTGTAGTTTTAGAGTAAATGCTGATATATCTTCGTGGCTTTCCTGTCTAGCACTATAGAACTGGTACCTCTCTGCTATAACTAACCTCTTGGGACTGTAGTGTTGCTTTAGAACATCTTTCAATTCAATATAGGATTTATTCTTTGGTAATTCCGGGGAAATTAGATCTTTCAAAACTTCATACGCCTCTGCCCCAATCAGTGTCAGGAACATGCATACTTTCTTCCCAGTTTCAATGCAATTGCATTCAAAAAGCTGATCCATGCGTTCTAAATATGAATTAACATAATTTTCTTTCGGCCTGAATGGCTCAATACTTCCAATTAACATTTTGAATGACAGAGAAAAAATAACTTCACCAGACTTTTTTGCAGATCACGCTGCCGGACTCCATTTTTAGGTGTTTTTTTTTCTCAACTTCACTTCTTGCGTTCGATTTTCTTAGACAACCTTTCACTGTGATTTGTTGAACATTCTCGTCGCCATAATGTTGTGTATTTGTGAATATGCGAATAACAAATAAAACAACTGGGTTCGTTGTTCACAAATGTAACATGTGCTTTATTTCAATTCTCCATTTTTAAGTGACCCTCATGACATAGGACAGTTCTCTCCTATGTCTTGACAGACAACTTGTGGCATATCCTCGTAATACAATTATTCCACCTATTTGGGGGTAACATTTCTTAAAAATGAAAGATATGGACATATACAACAGACCGCTTTCTCAATCCTCTACCAGGTGAAAGCCGGAAAGACGATTCTTTGGAGAAAATGGTTCAGCTGTCTTGGTAAAATTGGGTTGCAAAGTTGGGTTAACTTCCGGACAAATCTTAAATCCTCATGACCAGGTGAAAGACAGAAAGACGATTGGAACTGGGAAAATAATCCATTACTGGAACTCTGAAACTAATCCAAAATATTGGGAGTAACAAATTCAATTGTTACTGACGAAAAATGGCTGCTTTAACCAAACAAAAAATGGCCGTTGCTAGTCTTCAACTGGAACCCGGTACAGGTAAAGTCCATATCCAAATAAAATATTCTTCCAACTGGAGAATTTGGGATGTCCACTCCAAGGGCTTAAAGCGAACTCCCTCCTTGAAACCTTTCGAAAACGAAAGAGAAATTAAAAATTTGCTAAATGAAATTTTTACACATACCTCTCGCGGAGGTTAACCACCTGTAACAGCCTTGATAGCTGCTTCATAATTAAAGAAATATTTTCATGGAATATCCAGAAACAGTGGCAATAACATAATTCGCTTTAATGTCGGTGAAAGACACATAAATCGAGCAAATTCAGACTCAAAATCACTTAGAAATACTTTTTGTCGAAGAAACTAATCTCGACCGATGGTCGTTCGCGTTTCGAACAGAAAAGAAGGGGACGCCAAAATACATAGATACAGGGAATTGAGAAAACTATTTACTTTGACAAAATAGTTGAGGCTTTCGCGGCCGAGGTTTTCAGTATCACTACTTTTATTCGGGTTTGAAAGCCGTCGTTTTTTGGAATTTCTTCCTGACGTTTCGCTGGCTCGAGTGGCTAGCTTCTTCAGAGGTTCATTCATCTTGGAATTCACTCCGATGACTGGAGATTGTTTCTTCGCAAGTTGTATTTATGCCGATTCAGGTAGTTTGCGGTGCTAATTATTCCATTTGGATTCGTGGAATTGTCATTAATATTGATTACCTTGTTTACTTCCTGTGGGTTCGGAGAATAATCATCATTAATATCTGAAGAACTACCTGCAGTTATTATCGATTTTCTTAAAATGGGATTCCATATTCGGTTGAGGTTGACAGCTTCTTCTTTTCTGTTGAAATTATCCGTGTGTTTGTGGATTTCTATTGCCTCCCGTACCAGTCGGCTATGGTATCCCTGGTTGGGTGCAATCAGTTTTGCATTTTCAAACAGAATCCTGTGGTTTCCCTCACTAAGTGCGTGTTCCGCCACAGCCGACTTGTCAATTTGCCCTAGTCTGCAGTTTCTCTCATGTTCCTTTAGCCTAGTTCCCATGGATCTTTTGGTGGTACCGATGTATACCTTCCCACAGGTGCACGGTATGCGATAAACCCCTGCTGCAGACAGTGGATCTCTTTTGTCTTTAGCCGATCTGAGGCTCTGTTGAATCTTCTTTGTGGGTTTAAATACGGTTTGTATGTTGTATTTACTCAGGAGTTTTCCAATTCTGTCTGTGACCCTCGGGATGTATGGCAAATATGCATGTGCAACTATCTGAACGTCCTCCTTGTTTCGAACAGTGGAATTCTTCAGTTTCATGGCCCTGTTGATCTCGGGTACACTGTATCCATTCGACCTCAAGGTCACTTGAAGATGTTCCAGTTCTTCCTCCAGATGTTCTGGTTCGCATATTCTTCGAGCACGTTCCGTTAGAGTAGAAATGACTCCTCTCTTTTGGCTGGGATGGTGATTCGATAGCGCGTGCAGGTACCTATCCGTGTGTGTGGGTTTTCGGTACACTTTGTGGGTTAGTCTAGCCCCACATCGTTCGATCAGAACATCCAGGAATGCTATTCGTTGGTCTTGTTCAGTCTCCATGGTGAACTTAATATTGGGGTGTTGAGCGTTCAAGTGGTCGAGAAAGAGTTTTAGAGCGTCCCTACCATGTTTCCAGATGACGAATGTGTCATCCACGTAGCGTAGCCACAAGGTCGGCTTCAATTCGAAGGCGTCGATTGCTTTCTCCTCAAACCGTTCCATGAAGAAGTTGGCTACTACCGGGCTAAGTGGACTTCCCATTGCCACGCCATCCAATTGCTCATAGAAGTTTCCCCTCCATTGAAAGTAACTCCCCGTGAGACATGCTCGGAAAAGTCCAACGATATCATTAGGGAACAAGTAGGCTAACTCCTTCAGGGAGTCTTCCAGTGGGACGTTGGTGAACAAGGACACAACATCGAAGCTGACCATAATATCTGTCGGTTCCAAAGTTAAGCCTCTAATTTTACCCACGAAGTCTGTCGAATCCTTGACGTAGGAGTTTGTTCTTCCTACATGAGGCTGTAGGAGCGAGGCCAGATGTTTTGCCAAGTGATATGTAGGTGAGCCTGGGGCACTGACTATTGGTCTCAGTGGCATGCCGTGTTTGTGCACCTTCGGAAGACCATAGAGTCTGGGTGGAACGGCTTCAGTTCTGAGAATGGTTTTCTTTATGGTTTCGGTCAGTGAGGACGACTTAATGAGTTTGTTTACATTCCTCAATTTTGATTGTGTTGGGTCCCTTGCGAGTTTGCGGTAGTTAGAAGGTTCCAGAAGTTCTTCAATTTTGTTATTATATTCCTCCGTTTTGAGAAGAACCGTGGCATTTCCCTTGTCCGCTGGTAGAATCGTGATCCCCTCATCAGAATTCAAGCTTCTTGAGGCTTAAGTGAGAAAGCCTTTCTACGAGAACGAATCCATCATACACGAAGCAGGCTAGCGGAGATAGACAATGCCTTGCTGAAACAACACCTAGAGCTCAGCAACCGAATGAAACCTGAAGATTGGGATAAATTAGATGGCATATCGTACTCAAAAGTGAGAAATGAACGGGACAGAGTGAATAACAACCACAAAGTGAAGTTTGACAAGCTACACAAGACTAGAAGTTCGGCCACCCCACGCTTAGACTTGTCCAGAGTGGTCATAAACCGAACAGACCGGGATCTCACTGAAGACGAGATGTCAGTGTTAGCACGAGGCGGTAATTTCGCAATCATTCCTCGGCAGGTACCAAAAGAGGAAATCATCGCCAATACGGAAGCAGCAATCAGGAATTTACCGGATGAAAAAGCTGAAGAAATCAGGATCGTGACAGCAAATATCCTGAGCAAGGCACGGCTTCCAAAATGCAATATCCCAAAAAGAGAGATTGCAGCCTTAAGAAGCTTGAATTCTGATGAGGGGATCACGATTCTACCAGCGGACAAGGGAAATGCCACGGTTCTTCTCAAAACGGAGGAATATAATAACAAAATTGAAGAACTTCTGGAACCTTCTAACTACCGCAAACTCGCAAGGGACCCAACACAATCAAAATTGAGGAATGTAAACAAACTCATTAAGTCGTCCTCACTGACCGAAACCATAAAGAAAACCATTCTCAGAACTGAAGCCGTTCCACCCAGACTCTATGGTCTTCCGAAGGTGCACAAACACGGCATGCCACTGAGACCAATAGTCAGTGCCCCAGGCTCACCTACATATCACTTGGCAAAACATCTGGCCTCGCTCCTACAGCCTCATGTAGGAAGAACAAACTCCTACGTCAAGGATTCGACAGACTTCGTGGGTAAAATTAGAGGCTTAACTTTGGAACCGACAGATATTATGGTCAGCTTCGATGTTGTGTCCTTGTTCACCAACGTCCCACTGGAAGACTCCCTGAAGGAGTTAGCCTACTTGTTCCCTAATGATATCGTTGGACTTTTCCGAGCATGTCTCACGGGGAGTTACTTTCAATGGAGGGGAAACTTCTATGAGCAATTGGATGGCGTGGCAATGGGAAGTCCACTTAGCCCGGTAGTAGCCAACTTCTTCATGGAACGGTTTAAGGAGAAAGCAATCGACGCCTTCGAATTGAAGCCGACCTTGTGGCTACGCTACGTGGATGACACATTCGTCATCTGGAAACATGGTAGGGACGCTCTAAAACTCTTTCTCGACCACTTGAACGCTCAACACCCCAATATTAAGTTCACCATGGAGACTGAACAAGACCAACGAATAGCATTCCTGGATGTTCTGATCGAACGATGTGGGGCTAGACTAACCCACAAAGTGTACCGAAAACCCACACACACGGATAGGTACCTGCACGCGCTATCGAATCACCATCCCAGCCAAAAGAGAGGAGTCATTTCTACTCTAACGGAACGTGCTCGAAGAATATGCGAACCAGAACATCTGGAGGAAGAACTGGAACATCTTCAAGTGACCTTGAGGTCGAATGGATACAGTGTACCCGAGATCAACAGGGCCATGAAACTGAAGAATTCCACTGTTCGAAACAAGGAGGACGTTCAGATAGTTGCACATGCATATTTGCCATACATCCCGAGGGTCACAGACAGAATTGGAAAACTCCTGAGTAAATACAACATAAAAACCGTATTCAAACCCACAAAGAAGATTCAACAGAGCCTCAGATCGGCTAAAGACAAAAGAGATCCACTGTCTGCAGCAGGGGTTCATCGCATACCGTGCACCTGTGGGAAGGTATACATCGGTACCACCAAAAGATCCATGGGAACTAGGCTAAAGGAACATGAGAGAAACTGCAGACTAGGGCAAATTGACAAGTCGGCTGTGGCGGAACACGCACTTAGTGAGGGAAACCACAGGATTCTGTTTGAAAATGCAAAACTGATTGCACCCAACCAGGGATACCATAGCCGACTGGTACGGGAGGCAATAGAAATCCACAAACACACGGATAATTTCAACAGAAAAGAAGAAGCTGTCAACCTCAACCGAATAATGATGATTATTCTCCGAACCCACAGGAAGTAAACAAGGTAATCAATGTTAATGACAATTCCACGAATCCAAATGGAATAATTAGCACCGCAAACTACCTGAATCGGCATAAATACAACTTGCGAAGAAACAATCTCCAGTCATCGGAGTGAATTCCAAGATGAATGAACCTCTGAAGAAGCTAGCCACTCGAGCCAGCGAAACGTCAGGAAGAAATTCCAAAAAACGACGGCCTTCAAACCCGAATAAAAGTAGTGATACTATTTACTTTGCCTATTGGAGACCTGTAGGTACAAATAACTATGATTTTTTCAGTTTACTTTCCACTGTACTATTTTCAAATTCTTTTTCAATATTTCCTACCTTCCAGTTAAATACAAAAGTTAAATCTAGCTGAAGTCTTTTATTTCGTAATGAGATTAAGTTGAGTTCGTTCATGATATGCGAGTATTGGTGGTTCTCTATGCGAATATCCAATTCAAATGCACAAAACCTCAAAAATTTATTTTGAACTCTTTCAATTATTGTGTTATGAGCCTGGTAGAACGGAGTCCAAACTATAGACGCGTAATTCACTTTAGAGACGACTAATAATATGAAACCAACTTAAAGTTTTTCACATTTAAACTAAACAAACATTTTTATTTGTCCAGCTTTCAGAAATACACAATACATCAATAGATTATAATCCCCTGAGAAAGCGTTACTGTAGTCAGTTTTATTTTTGATACATTGCATATTTTGGTCCATTACGCTGAAGGTATCCTCTGCTTGCTCCAGCTATTTACTTTTCTGACTTCTTGAAGAACGGAATGTATTTTGCCCAGATTGTTGGCTGCTGTCTTGCTTTTTTGGACCAATCTTAGAATCCGATTCCTTGTCATCTTTCGCCTGATTATTGGATCCGAAATAGAATTGACATTCATCCATTGTGTACATTGTCTACATTGTGTTCAATTTGCAATTTATTTTCAAATTCCTTCGCTTGCTTCTAAAATTTTTTGAATCCTGCTCGATGTTGCACTTTTGTTTTTTGTGTAGTATGGTGATACAGCAAAACCTGAGTTTTTGAAATGAACTGAGTTTTTCATTATTGAACCTCTATATTTGATATTCGTGAATTTTATAACCGCTGGCTGGTTAGCAGTATTACTATTTCCTAATCTGAAGACTCTTTCGAAATAACAACTTCTAGTTTGTTTCTCAATATATTCAAAATATGTTCTTCTAATTCATTGGAATTTTCCTCCTTCTTTTCTAGAACTCCATGAAAAACAAGCCAGTTTTGTTTTGACTGTGATTCTTAAATGTTCAATCGTTTCTCGAGTGTATATAGTTTATTGTTGAGTTGTTGAGCAGTTTATTTTCTTCTCTTAAATTCTTTCCTTCTGCACTCTGCAGATAAGTTATCTATATCGATCGCTGTTTTTACTTATCACTTATTACTTATTAAATTGAAATTTTCAAATACGATAGAAAGTCAAGTCTAGATATATTGACATAGTGTATAATAGAGAGAAATTGATGTTTAGTGTGGCCAAGGCATACAATTTTTTTCCGCAGTACATATGTTACTTTTTCTTCTAACGTAAAGAAATGCAACACTTCTTGTGACTCATAGTAAATGATGAAAATGACATTTTTCACCTAATTTACAACACTTTCGATTAAAAAAATCGGTTTTATTATCGACATGTTCATTTGAATATTGCCGAAATAACTTATAGTACCTATATGGTACAATCATTCTTCTGAAATGCCCCTTTCCCAGAATATTATTGGGCATAATTGCAGAAAGAAATGTATTGTTACCTATGATAATTAGATGGAAAATCTGTGGAAAATGCATGAATCATTATTATGACAAAATCAGTAGTTTCATCATTCTAGCTCATTTCATTTGATCAGCGGCATGCTGAAGGAGATATTCTAGACGAATCAGGTGATCATACATACATTTGGACTACCTATATTATG
This sequence comes from Zygogramma bicolorata, assembly GCA_032362365.1. Lineage (NCBI taxonomy): Eukaryota > Metazoa > Arthropoda > Insecta > Coleoptera > Chrysomelidae > Zygogramma > Zygogramma bicolorata. The sequence continues at coordinate 517,734 of JAVJAQ010004993.1, forward strand.
TGAAAAAACGTCCCTCTGCAACTCATTTCTGTATCATGACAATGAAGGAACAATTATTCCATTACTCAGTGAACTATGTTGAAAAGGAAAACAATCAATTCAACGCGTCATGACTGTCATGAGACGTAAATGTTCAAGACTGATATAAAAATTTACTGTGACACAAATTGAGATAAGTTCTCAAATTTATGCAGCAGTTTCAAGTGAAAATAGATGGAGATTATCCAAGTTTCTGATCACAAGTGCATAAAAGTTCCTAATTGAAACTTAAGGTTGAACTCCTTATAACTGATTATTTAGAGCTCATTACTTATTTCTGAAAAATTCTGTATGAATCCGGTGTCACTGATTCGCGATACAATTATGGGATGCGTCACCGCTGCCTAATTTGTTTGAAAAAAAATGGGACAAAAATCTTCTTCTTGCGGGTTGAAAAACCCTTTTAGGAAAACTCGAGTATTCTAACGGGACATTTAATTAATCTACTTCAACAATGCGTCATTCGTAAGAGAGTTTCAACGTCTGGGTCGTCTGGTAAAAAAGCACTCGAATTGAACGAATACATAATAAATTTGTTTGGTTAGAATGTCAACACTCTTCAAACTCGACGGGCGTTTCTTCACCGGTGTTGGATTCTGACTTCAATGGCAATCGACGTTATATTCTACTCTGCTGAACAGGATTTCACAGAACGTTTTTCAACAGATAATAATTTTAGGCATTATCCATCTTTTTTGGTATTATGATTAAATATATATCCAATTCTGATAACAATCGATATAAGAAGGAGAAATCGAAAATGGAATCCATCAACGAAAAAATTACTATGACTATAAAAACTGCATAGATCGATGTTTTTTCCGATGCAATGCATCTTATCTGTACATCGATGTTTTTCGATACATAGGATAGAAAAATTGATTTTTGAGAAAAACAACAATTCATTGAATAATAGAAGGATGCGTGGAGAACTTATTTGTTACACTGTTGGAAAAATAAAGTTTATGTGGTCTTATTCTTTATTACAAGCAGAAATAATTTTCACAAGCAAAACAATAAAAATGTCCATAGTCAGTGTTCCTTAAGGGGGCTTTGCAGACACAAAAGCTGTTCTGAACGTTTCTCTTTCAGTTTATTCCGTTGCTGATTTACGACTTGTGCTGCCTTAGAAAATAATCATTCAGATGGTACTGAAGTTTTCACCATGGTCAAGTATTTATAAGCAATTGTATGTAGTTTTGGAAGCTGTATTTTCAGATCATTCCAAATTATCAAAGGGTTCTCGTTGGGTCTTCCTACTGGGCTACGTGAGTAAATAGACAGCTCGTCAGAAATAGCATCGACTTTGTAGTTTTCCAAATCTTGTGGACTAATTTGTAGTGATCATCCCGCAAAGAAAAATTATCTTCTGGGACTGATCTGAGGAATCTGATTTCACGGCCTCATTTTGTATTGCAGCTTTCATTAATTCTTTGATGTTTGCCACAGCTGAAGAACAAGCAACTGGGTCTGTGAAATGCATTTTTCAAAATCTCTGATCCAATATTGTTGCTTTGGCGAGGGGAGTTACTGTCTCTATAACACCCATTCTCTTGTCAATCTCTTTCAGGACCAGCGACTGTACTTCTTTGTTTTATTATCAGAAGAAGGCAATGAATGAGTGGTATTACCTTACTGCTGGTGCAATACTTATCACCGGATACTTCCTTGGTTGCAGCCTCAATCGGTCGTAGAACTTGTAAGACTGAAGAAAAAATTGACAGCTCTGATGTAGTGAGCATAGGTGGTGCATTTCTATGACCAATGATTATGTTATTAACGACGGTGCGAAGCTCTGAACATCTTTCGATCATATGATAAGTACTATTCCATCTCGTCATTAATTTGGTTTCCTTCTGGGTGGCTTCACGAAATTCGTTACTAGCTATATTGCTCTGTTTGAATTTGGTTATCAAGCTTCGCAGCTCTGAACACTGTAGCATATAATTTCGTGCCACTAAGTTCGAAGTGTGGGCAGGACATGTTATGGTTTTTTTCCCAAAAGCCAAATTGATAGCCTTTACCATGTTAGCTGCGTGGTCTGTCACTATAGCTGAAACTTCATTGTTGTCAACATCCCATTCTGTACAAGATTTTTACAGCATCTCAGCAATTTCTGAAGTATGACGCTCGTGTGACTCGTACACTCCAAGAGTAATTGAAGATAGTTCATTACTGATACCGAAGTGTTCCGTTACTCTTAAAAAGTTTCTCGTGCTCATTGTTTCAGACCACATGTCAGTTGTAAGAGTGAGATTATCAATAGTTGACAACTTCTCTTTGAAAACTCTGGACAATGCTGCATATTAATCATCAACCCATCGAGTCAACGTTGTCTTACTGGGAAGCTTATAGTGTGGTGCAATAACTTTAATCAAATTGAGAAAGCCTTCATTTTCGACAATTGTAAATGGTTGGTTATCTTTACATATCATATAAATAAGGGCATTATTAATTTTCAAGAGTGTTTTTGTATTCATTGTATTGGTGTTGACATCCTTTTTCGAACTCTCCGGTTCTCGTTCCTGCAGTTCCATTCGTGTGATTTTGCGATTAAATCACCTATGACCACTGTTGGGTAATGATCAGGAAACATTTCAGCTATGTCGATTCTCGCTATGTTATCCCGCGGGGGCAGGTATACAGAGACGATTCTCAGCTGGTCGTGCCGTCTCAACTTAACTCTGACAGCGATTGCCTCGCCGCCCTGAAGTTTCGGCTTCCGGTCTTCGCTTTGCTCTAGGTCGTTCTTCACTAGGATGGCCACGCCTCCTGCTGCTCGTCGGCCTGGTCTATCTTGTCTATATGTGTTATATCCTGGCATGTGAAAGCCTTGCGTGGCTTTCAGTCTGGTTTCATGAACCGCCATGACGTCAATGGATAGACGCGACAGAAGTTCCAGGATCCTATCACAAGGCTTTCCGGTATCCGTTGTACTGCCATTTAACGTTTTCCGGTTTCCTTTATAAGTGCAGATAGTAAGACAAAGGCCATAGTTGTCTGTTCATCTGACAGTTCGCTTAGAATCGCGCTGAGGTCCGCTACGACGGTACCTCGCTTCTTTGGGGCCACGGTCTTCTTGGGAGAGGGGTTGACTCGGTTTCGGGGCCGATCCCGCCTGCAGAAGTCGGTGGGGGTTTGCCATGCCTTGGGGAACATCTTGCAGTCCCTGTGACTTGTCGGAGGTGCCTCTTCACAATTGGCGCACTTTGCCGGTGTGTCTTTGGGTTTGACACACACGTTGCTTTCGTGGTTTTCACCACACTTCACGCAACGAGCCGTTGCGTGACAGAAACGCTGCGAATGCCCTCATAATCAGCACTGGGAGATGACTCCCCTTCTTCGCTTCTGAGGTTCTGTTCTGACTACCAAGTGAACGCAGCGGTTCACTTTGAAGATCCGCCCCTTGGTCCTCGGAACTTTTACGAGTAAGAGCGGTAATTTTCTCCTCGTTCGACGTGACGTCATCATGTGGCACTCCAGGACTGTGAATCCCTGCTCCTCCAGGCTGATTTTTACGTCGATGGCGGCGACGTCTTCTGGTATCCCTCTGATAACCGCATGCAGCGGGATATCTTTCTTCAAGCTGAAAGTATGGACCTCCAGCTTTTGTTCATCCAAGAACTCAGTCAGCTTTCTTCAGCTCGCCTCATCCGCGGTGCTGATGTGTTTACCATCAGCAAGAAGTTTAGCTTTGGTGTACGGGATCTGTCGACTTGACGGTTGTCCCGAGATTTGGTCGCTCTGAGGACGACCGATGACGGCTTCGTGGGGTCCTGGGGCCTGAGGCCTTGTTGGCTGTCGCGGTGGTGGTGGTCTCCACCGTGGGGGCTGGTTCACTGGCCGTGGCCTCGACCAGGGGTGCTGGTGGGCCGTCCGTGTCCTGGGATTCTCGGTTTGCCTGTCTTTCAGCTTCCTCCCTCCTGTGTTTTTCGTTGCGCGCTCTGGTCGGGCCAGGGAGAATTTTTCTTCGCCCGATTCCTCGGAGGAATCGTGGGTTTTTTTGTTGGTCGTCGTGGTCCGTGGTTCCATGGCACCTTGCTCATCAAGTGAGTCGTGTTCGCTCACTTGGTCCATTTGTTGATCGTCGTTGGGGCTTTCGTCCCCGCCTTCGACTTCAGCTCTGAGTTGTTCGAGCTCTTTTTTCAGTCTTTCATCCTCCTTCTGATATCGTTGGAGTATTTTCATTATTTTTATCGCTTTCTTCTCGCTTTCAGCGTACATTTACTCCAGTTTTTCCATCCTGGAGCTTTCTCCTTGGTTTCCCATCTTTTTGGGCCTTTGTTCAAGGCGCCTAAACGTCAATAAAAACCTGAAAGAAAAAATCAGTAGAAACCTAAAAGAGAAATTGTGCTGAGCACATTTGCCATGATGGGCAGGTATTCCTGTGAAGGACTGATAAGTTCTGAGAAGAACTTTATTGAATTCAGTATGTTTTTAATGAGTCCGGTTCCGTAATTAGCCTTGGGATAATCACTTTGCCTTTCTTGATTATACTCGGTGTGTGCTCTTCGATTGCTCGTTGAACTATGACTGAATGAGATTCAGCAGATTTAACGTTTATGAAAAAAGTATTCAAAGTATGGTATTCTTCTTCTTCTAGTCATAAATTAATGATTTACGGACAATAAAGGGTAATTCTCTCACACATTGTTACAAATGTCATTATCTGCAGTCAAATTTCCAATGGCCAACTGGCTCCACAGAAGATTAAAGTTAGATTTTATAACTACAAGCATCTTAATAAGGAAATGGATGAAATGTTGAGAATGGATATCATCCAAACTTCAAAATCTCCATGGTGTAGTCCTTTATGATTAGTACCAAAGAAGTCTGGTGAATTTAGAGTATGTTTTGATGGAAGAAAGCTGAATGAAGTAACTGTCAGTGATTCTTATCCGATGCCCCTGATTGATTCCATACTGAATAAGCTTCGAGGTGCTAAGTTTTTGAGTTCTGTAAATAACACCATTCACCACTAATAACTTTATTTACCATTTATTCGTTGTTTTATGAAAATACATCGATACATCGAATGAATCGAAAGCCTTTCAAAACATCGGGTCGATTCGATGCATCGAGTTATAAACATCGAGTGAATTCGATCAGGCAGCACCCTTTTACGAATTCCATCAAACTGCACTCTCGAATACAAAAACTACAAATTCGAGAACCACAGAGAAAACTTTTGGAAGACCGTTAATCCTACCAAAAATCAACAACGAAATATTGACGAAGCAGACTATAAGAAGGAAACCACTGTTGATAGAAAATGTTCCGTTAGAAGAGATTCATCATCTTCAAAAACGAATCGATGCTACAAACCAATTGAAAATTGATAACATCAATGATTCCCAATCGATAAACTGGACATTGTGGATAATTATTTGCATCATACTACTTGTAACAGTGTACTTCAGCTTCCGATGACAGTCATCGGAGATGAATAAGCCTCTGAAGAAGCTGGCCACTCGCGCTAGCGAAACGTCACGAAGAAATTCCAAAGAACGACGGCCTTCAAGCCCGAAGAGAAGTAGTTATACTGAATATGGAAAATCGAAGAATTCATCATGCTCTCACTTTGTTTCACAAATTTGTTTCATCTAAAATCCCTCCATATTTGTAAAACAAAATATCTTTCAGGATAGATATACATGACTGAAATCTACTATTCAAAGCATTATTATCCCCACCTAAATTCAAAACTGAAAGACCTTCATTATTATTATTATGTCCATTTTTTTTGCAATAATCACACCTGATATTTTGATTTGGGATTGTTTTAATGTTGAAAGCTCTTGTTGTATTACCAGAATCTTGCCTTCGCCCTGAATTTTGCCTGACATTTGTACCTCGTGAAAAGCTTCTATTTCTGATCAATCTTTTTCGAAATTACCAGGTTTCTGACAATTGTAACAAATCATTCTTGCCTGGCTTGCAAAATATGTATTACCCCTAGCGCTAAGTATTTGTCTTTCTTCACGGGCATCTTCTAAATTCACGGGATTTCTTGCTTTCAATTGCAACTTAAGGGGGTCTACTAAACCCTGAATAAAATCAATTGAAAATTGGTATATCAATAAGGACGATATTTCACTTGCGATATTTTGTGGTTTTCCGATTTTTTTTAACATCTACTAAAGTCGATAAATGTACCTCGATCCTACTACTGTAACTTGCTGTATCTTCATTTTTTGATTGAATAAATTCTCGCTCCTCTGAAGAAACTTCTTCTAGAAAAGCTTTGAGTTCATCTCAATCGTTGGAATTCCTATATTTCGTTAAAGATCTTGGGCGACATACAAGTTTGGTTGTTATAAGTTTGAGAAAAAATCTTGAACTATTGGGTCAACAGATTTAAGAGCTATGTCAAATCTACCTATGAAATCATGAACCTTATCACCGTGAGTACTACCATCATACTCTTTTATAATCTATACAGCTGTATCTGAAGTGACTTGTTGATGTGTTTGCTGTAGGCGGCGGTGTATTCGGTATATCTTTTTTTTAACAAAGAAACAGTAATTTTTATAACCAAAAAAATTCGAGAAAAGAAATATTGGCTATTATAGTGCGAAACAGAAATCAACTTACATTAAGTAGGTGAGCATATTAATCCAATATTCAGCTATCCAAAATGATAATCCAAAATTTGAAAAGATTGCACATACGTATCAAATATTTCACTTCACGCATACACCTCGTAATTCCACTATGTTGAAGAAAGGGAACTCCGGAACTCCTGAATCGTAGATTTGAAGCTTTGTAGACTCTTGGATTTCTGCCTTAACTTAGGAACCCGGGAACTCAGGAATTCAGAAAGTCAGAAACGAAGTGAATCGTCGTTCTCGAATTGTTGTTTTCGATTTATTCATCAGGTAACATTGTTCTCCTCGAAGAACTGCTGCACCAAATTCTCAGGCGATTTTCCACAACTTTCACGCAGAAAAGTATCCTCAGATAGGTAGTTGTGTACTAATGGACAAGGAATACTTCACCACTCAGTTGGTTCGTCAAATTGGGAACTGATTTGAAAAAATCCCATCGCTGCCACCACAAAATTTCTGTTGCAACCTGCCTTTTTGTGAAGGGTCACAATTGTTCACAGAAATGTTGAATTATTGGTGGTGAAATGATAAACCAAAATCCCATGGACGCCATTTACTCAAAACTTATAATTTGTGTCGTTGAAAAAAAACCGGTTAATAGTACAATGTTGGTGGTCTCGAACTAACTTATCGCAGGCTTCCAAAATGCAATGGAAGTAAATTTGATAGATGTAAGAACATTCCCGAATACAATACATGTTTCAATAAGTCGACAAATTCTGTACCTCGGATTCTGATAGTAGGCTCCTGCTGAGTTGATTCGCATATGCTTGGAAGTAGTTCAAAGTATTTCATTGCTTCAGCTTATCTGGTAGAGAACGTGATTCTGAAAGCTACGTAACAGATAAGAACTGAAGTTTCAAATGATTGTCTGGAATCTCATGGGAACGTTTTAGCAAATGCAAAGAACCATAAACCATTATAAAATTCTGCATTATAACGAACGCAATTCTCAAAGTTAATTTCAATCTACAAATAGAGGACATATATAAACCATCTTATGACCTATATTTTGCAAATAGAATGTTCACCGGGAGGCATCTGGCTAGCTCAATAGCTCGTTGATATTCCCAACTACTCACAGGACGCAGGTTGTTTACATCGATTAAGTATTAATCGGTGTATTCTACGGTTGCGTTTTCGCAGAGTACCGGACAGGGCAGCGGACCTAACTTTTTTATTTGAAGAGATAGAGGCATGGTTCCTTTGGAGAAAATGATCAGCGTCGAAAAATACGTCGATTGAGCCCAACTTGATTTTTTTCTGTCTGTGTGTGTGTGTGTCTGTCTGTCTGTCGTTGGAATTTATGAAACACGATATCTCTCGAACGGAAAGAGATATCGATTTGAAACTTGGGTCATTTTGAACTCTCGTAGAGGTGCAGAGACCTATTGATTTTGAGAAAAATTGGAAAATTGGAAAGTGGTTTTTCCGGCATTTTTTCGACGAAATTTGGCCTTTCGGTTGAAACACGTTTCAGATCGCAGTTTTGACCGGAAAAATTTTTACTTGCCATTTAAGGAGTCCTTATTCTTTCCTACAAAGACCTATTGTTGGGGAAAAATTAAAAAAAAATACTTTAGATTCTATAGTTGTTTTTTGTCTACCATGTCGGTTTTTTTCGGACACTCTGTAGACCATACCATTGCTCGTAATCGAAAAAGAAAAAAACTTTCGTATAGGTCTCGTGATACTCTACACTTTTCAGTTGAAACATTTTTTTCTAAACCGATCGGAAAATGGAAAAATCGGGAAATTTCTGAAATTCAAATTTGTCTGGAGATTTTTTTGAGAATATCTCGGAAACGGATGAGAAAATCAAAAATCACCGAGAGTAAAAAAATGATCATCTCAGTGTATACTATGAAAACCCCAATACTTTTTTTCTAAAATGAACAGTACGGGAAATATGATTTTTTTTAAGAAAAACTATATATCTCCGAAACCATTCACTTTCAAAATTTGTCATGGAGTGAAATTGTATATCTCGTCGAATACTATGAAACCTGAATTCATCTTTCCTCTAAGATTGATAGTTTAGGAAATATCGACGAAAAGCAAAATTCAATCGACTCGAAAACGACAAAGTACGAAAAATCGTAGTATGACGTAACCGTCTAGTCTCCCGTTCGTCGCAACCACCAAATTTCATAATAGAAAATTACTCAAAGGACGTAAAATCAGAAAATGAATGGAATTTCGTCAAACAGAAAATTCATGTAAAGTTCAGTGAGCATCGTTGATAGCGATGAAATATTTAAGAGTCGTGTAATGGAGAAATTGAAGATTTTAAACAACCGATGGCATAGAATCGCTGTATTCACACCATTGGTTTCCAATAATAGTTTCGAGACGAATTTCAGAGAAGTTAGGTTGAATATTAATTGATTGGTGATAAATAGAAATACTCACGGGAACTATTGAAAACAAATGAAAAGTTGAAACGAGTGACTGCATAGAATCACTGTATTTACACAATAAGTATCCGATGATAGTTTTAACATGATTTCCAGAGGGAATGAGTTGAATTTGTATTGATAGGTGATAGAAAAAAAATACTTTGTGGAACTATGAGAAAATATTGAAAAATCCAAACAATTGACGGCATATAATCGATGTATTCAAACCATTGGTATCCAATGATAGTTTAAAAAAAAGTTGAGTTGATTTCCCTACAGTACGAGAAAAATTGACAAAAAAATTTAAAAGTGACGGCACATAATCGATGTATTTATACCATTGGTTTCCAATGATAGTTTAAAAAAAAGTTGAGTTGATTTCTCTATAGTACGAGAAATATTGAGAAAAAATTTGACAAGTGACGGCATATAATCGATGTATTCAAACCATTGGTTTCCAATGATAGTTTAAAAAAAAGTTGAGTTGATTTCTCTATAGTACGAGAAAAATTGAGAAAAAATTTGAAGAGTTGCAGCATATAATCGATGTATTCAAACCATTGGTTTCCAATGATAGTTTAAAAAAAAGTTGAATTGATTTCTCTATAGTACGAGAAATATTGAGAAAAAATTTGACAAGTGACGGCATATAATCGATGTATTCAAACCATTGGTTTCCAATGATAGTTTAAAAAAAAGTTGAGTTGATTTCTCTATAGTACGAGAAAAATTAAGAAAAAATTTGAAAAGTTGCAGCATATAATCGATGTATTCAAACCATTGGTTTCCAATGATAGTTTAAAAAAAAGTTGAGTTGATTTCTCAATAGTACGGGAACAATTGAGAAAATATTTGAAAAGTGACGGCATTTAATCGATGTATTCATAACATTGGTTTCCAATGATAGTTCAAACAAAAAGTTGAGTTGATTTCTCAATAGTACGAGAAAAAATAAGAGAAAAATTCAAAAGTGACGGCATATAATCGATGTATTCAAACCATTGGTATCCAATGATAGTTTTGAAAAAAGTTGAGTTGATATTTCAATAGTACGAGAAAAATTGAGAAAAAATTGAAAAGTGACGGCATATAATCGATGTATTCAAACATAGGTTTCCTGTGATATTTTGGGATGGAAAAGCAGACTGGAGTACTTCTTAATAGTGCGGGAAATGTTGAGAAAAAAATAAGAGTGAAGCATATAAGAGGAATTCTAGGCTCTAGCCTAGGTCAGTTCGTTTGGGCCTTGTCAAACTCCACTTCATCTGACGAACCCTTTATCACCGCGTATTCATACCAGTGTAGTAGTAGAACCGTTTTCTATTTCTGTTCACAGCTCACAAACTATAAAAACAACCACAGAAATACAATGTCGTGCTACTATACCTCCTTTTCAATAGAAAGTTCTGTGTACTCATCATAAGAATGTTGGATAATTTCTATATCTTATTACCTGAAGCGTGTCACGTAACTGCTATATAAATCCAATTGAATTCAACAAAATTTTTCTTTCTTCGCTTACTTTCTTTTTATAATATCCGTCGAAGATGCCTTCCAGATTTGAGAATATTAACTTGAATAAAAACCCCAAACAAAAGATAAATTCAATCTGTACCCAGATTTGTTTTGTCTATACAGGGTGTTTTATAATTAATGCGCAGGACTCCACAATATGATAGCTCTTTCAAGAATATGAAAAAAAGTTCCTATTAACGTACCCTCTAAAATGCACCATTTTCAACATACAGGGTGTTGAATTAAAAAAACAATATAGTTTTTTGTGAATTTCTCTGGAGCTGTTTATCGCCGTTTTCTATTCATAATAAGCTATGTTTTGTGCTGATTTTTTATTTATTTTTAATCCATAATTGGTGAACATTTTGAAGGGGTAGTGGGTGTTTTTTCCTCCAACTTCTACGCCACTGGAAAAGTACAGTTTTGAGCCAGCTTATTTAAACCGCCAATGTTTTCTACACAAGAAAGGTACCCTTGTTCATAAGCTCTAAAGTTGACCGTTTTCAAGAAAAATCAACTTTCATGTTGAAAAACATGGTCAATTTTTTTCATAATCATACAAAATTTATTTAAACGTTAGAACAAGTAACAAAACAAACCGGTAACCTCATATTTGCAAAATGAAAAAAAAACCAAATCATAATCAGTTGAATTAAGTGTTGGAAATGTCCGCCGTTAGCTTCAATGCACGCAGCAATTCTTCGATGCATTGACTGTCTAACACGTAGGAAAATTCCCGGAGTGTTCCGAATTATGTCACAAGGAGCAACAATGCGCTCTCTTGAATTGGCGACATTTTCAACTGGAGTAGCGTAGACTAGGGTTTTGAGGAAGAAGAAAGAATCTATACAATTAAGTTCGGGAGATCGCGGATGCCAAGGGTGCGAACCTCCTCGACCGATCCAACGGTCTGTGTATTCGACGTCCAAGTATTGGCGAGCACCCAAACTAAAGTAGGCCGGAGCTCCATCATGCATAAATAACATGTTTTATCTCAACTGAAGCAGTAGATCTTCCAGCAATTCTGGCAGTACATCTTCTAGAAAGTGTCGATAATTTGCACCGTTTAATCTGTTCGGTAAAAAATGTGACCTATCAATCGATCACCGACGATGCCAGCCCAAATGTTCACAGAAAATTTTTGCTGATGACGACCTTCTGAAATTTCATGTGGATTTTCTTCAGCCCACAAATTGTTATTGTGAAAATTTGAAAACACCATCTCTCAAGAAACATGCTTCATCGGTAAACAGAACTTCGGCTCCAAACCAGGGATTTCGACCTATTTTGTCTTGCATCCATCTACAAAAAGACATTCTTCGCGAATGTCTCTTAGCAATAAGGCTTGTACTTTTTGAATATGGTAGGGATACAAAAATTGTCTCTTCAAAATCGCCGAGTGAGATAGGTTTAAATTGTGAGCAATTTTTCTGGTACTTGTGGTCGGATCTTCTTCAATTTCGTTGAGGACAGCCTTTTCTACTTGGGAAGTTGCAACTTCCATAGACCGCCCACTATCAGCAGAATTTTTTTTGAAACTTCCGTTCTCCCATAGTCGTTGGTGAATGCGTTGAAACAAGTTATGGTGTGATACTTGGCGATCAGGATGTCTTTTTTGATACAACCGCCTTGCTTCTGCCGAATTACCGCTCGCCATTCCGTAGAGGTAATGCATTTCGCACATTTCAGCGTTCGTGTGGATCATTTTTGATTTTGTAACACAAATTAACTGTTTACAGGTACAAACTAATTGTTATTTAGACAGGAGGTATAGCTTTTGTTTTAAAATTTGAAGCCTATTTGATAAAAAGAAATGTAACGTGTAAGGGCGGTTTCACATGCAAGCTTTTCGCAAATTAGCTTATTGCGTATTGCTTTCTCATTGGCTGTATTCTTAAAAAAAAACAGGGTGCGCCTTAAATTTGAGCTCTCCGCAAGTTAAGCGAAAGCTGGCATGTGAATACAGCTTAGACAGCTAACGGCGGACATTTCCAACACTACCCACTACCCCTTCAAAATCTTGAGCAGTTATGGATTGAAAAGAAATCAGCACAAAACATAGCTTATTATGAGTAGAAAATGCCTACAAAATCTGTTCTCTGTGCGATAAACGGTTCAGAGATATTCGCAAAAAAAGTTTTTTTTTAATTCAACACCCTGTATGTCGAAAATGGTGCATTTTAGAGGGTAAGTTAATAGCAACTTTTTTCCATATTCTTGAGAGAGCTATCATATCCTGATGTCCTGCGCATTCATTATGAAACACCTTGTATTATAAATTCACTTGACTTGTTCATCATAATGATGTGTGAACAATTATTCTCAAGGGAATCCTCAAATTGGGACAACTACCACAATTGGGTCAAGTCTTTCTGCGAAGCAGAATATGATGAATCACCGTCGCATCTAAGACACAAATGTCAAAATAAACATGTGTTCATAATTTATTAATATAATACGGGATCAAATACAATCTACGAATCAAGAAAAGATGAATCTTCCGTCAACGAAAAATGTTTTTCATGGTATATCTTACACAGTAGAATAATTTGAGTTCCAATATGCTGCATGTTCAACAACACCGATATTTTCAAAATTAAAGGTCCTGTTCATAACAGTATTTGTATGTATAGTAAAACACATTTTTCAACAAATCAAAGAAGGTGTATCTTCGTCAGCCTGTTCACAATTGTCACAACTGAAAAATATTTTTATTATGTTTCTTGTGTAATGGAATAAATCATTTATTTCTATGATATCATTTGTATGAATAGTGAGAAATATTTTTATACGAACGTAAAACATCATGTATCTTCATCAGTTTCAGTACAATCGTCATATGAAAAATGTTTTTGTGATATATCTCACGTAATAAAGCTATTTGAACTTTGATGAGTTGTTTGAAGACGTCACCGTTATTATCACAATATAATGTCTGAGTAAAAAAAAATCATAAATCAAGAAAACATATATTTTCGTCAGCTTGGGTAAAGTCTTCACAAGAAAAATGTTTTCATGATGTATTTTACAAAATGAAATGAATCTGGGGAAATCAAAGACATTTACAATTATTACTATTATTACTATCTCAAGTAGCCAACTATTTGGAATCCAGTAGACTGAAATAAATAAATTTGAAACGAAAGCGATGATAGCAACAACAAATACAAAAATGGTGTGAGCCTTGATGATATTAATCTCAGAATGAAACAATTGGAAACATTCCTCAAAATAGTGATGGGAAAAAAATACAAAATTCATTGATGTACGCCAAAGCTACTGTTTCACGACAGCGTTATTTGAATTCGAACGTAGAACGAATTAACATATAATTGTACATACCTACCATACTAGGAAGAAAGAAACTCATCATAAAGCTCCTCTTGAATTGAAATATATTGGTAAGCGCAGTGACTCTTATTTGGCCCAACGATTTTAAAATTTTCAACCATCTGAAATGAATACTATTAACAATTCTATTCAACAGAGAGAAAATCGAAATCCTGTCCACGTGATTCAACTAGACACGAGATCCATAATTTGTTTCGGAAACCTTCAACAAACTTCAGATATGTATAGGGAAACCTTGGACCCTGTTGTACCCCGAACATAATCTGTTTAATAAGCAGGAAACTGGTTCGGTTGGTTGCATATCTTGTAAGTTTCTTCATATAGTCATTCGTCAAATATGACAATGGTGTGAAAGTCGCGGTGTACAAGTGTCACACTGTTATATGAATTATAGTCGTGAAATGTAAGTATTTTTATTTGTCTTCTAGGCTTATTGATATTTCCACGTGCATTTTCATGGTATGAATTCATAGTAACATAAAAAATATAGTTAGTTTTTTTTATAGAAAAAGCGGAGTTGCATAAAACTAACTTCAAAGTATCATTTTTTAAATTTTTTTTTCATCATAGTACACCGGACACAAACAACCAGTTGTACCCTACACCTGTCCAGGTTACAACCGGGAAATTGATGCCTCATAACAGCGAAATATTGGGAAATGAATGAATTACCTTGCATAGAGCTGCTAAACATACTGCTATTCTCAGAACCACTCTCAGAAGACACTCAAAACAATGTGTCGAAACTAGCAATGATTTTAGCACTTTGCACAGCATGTAAGTGACTAAAAATGTATCAGAAGATGAGGAAGAGCCCATGTTGCTCAGTTATATTCGCCAAGCTGCAGACCTTCAATATGTATTAACTTTAGAAGATGTACAGACTATTACCAGATTGCAAAATATAATAGGAAGAAATATCCTGTATCGTGGAATGTACAAAAAATTGCAGAAAATTATTGGCTGCGTCTCTTTCTTGGAAAATTTCATGCAGGAATTTCATTACGAAATCCTGAAGCAACAGGTTCAGATCGCTCAACAGCATTTAACAACACAAATATTGCGTCAGTTTTTACAAATCGAAGAGCCGCATTGGCAAACTGTCCAGCAAATATTGCGCCTTTCGAAATATGGAATCTAGATGAGACTGGTTCACGTTGAGACAATGATTATAGCGTCTAAGGGTGTTAAACAAGTGGGCTCTATGACGAGCGCTGAACGAGGTACAACTGTCCAATGATCCGCAATAAATGCTGGCGGAGACTTCTTACCACCGATGCTGATTTTCCCTCGCGAAAACTCCGAAGACTGGTACTATTGGTGGGGCAAGTCCTTCAGGTTGGTCTAACGAAGACTTATTTTCGCAGTTTATACAGCATTCTGTTGAGAATGTGAGACCTTCCAAATATTCCCCCTGTAGTGTTCTTCTCGATAACTATGACAGTCACATGAATGTTCCTTGTATTTCACTAGCCAAGGAAAATTAAATTATTTTAGTCAGATTTGATTCCCACACAAGCCACCTACAGGCACTTGATAAAGCCTTATTTGGACCTTCCAAAAAATATTACAACGATGACTCCAGGACATGTTGGAGAACCTCTGAACATTTAAGATATGGCTCAGTCAGTGCGAATAAGCTTTTCCTCTAGCTTTCACTCCATCGAATATAATGCAAAGATTTGAATCTACTGAATTTTATCCAGTTAATGGAATTACGAATAATGAATTACGAGTTTTCGCCGTCCAACGTGACTAATCGCCCTTTATCTGACCATTGAGCAAAGCCAGAAGAAATCATCGAAAACACTAATTCAGTTCCTATTCATGGAGCTGAAGCTATGCCGTCCAAAGTTACTGATCGCCCTTTCAGTGCTACGCCTTGCTGTTACATAATATAACTGTTACTGCAGATCTGCCAGGCTAGTTTGGTGGAGATTGGCATGGTGTTCTTTGGACTGACTTGCCAGTTTCAAATTTATGTTGGTTTCAAGCAAGGGTTTTGAATTTAATTTGGCTGCACGCCAGAATTTTTTTTTTATTAGAAAAGATAAAAGTTCAAACTTCCCTGAAATAGATGAAGAAATTTTTCTTCTATGTTGAACGTTGAACAAAACAAAACAACACCAAGTTAATGTATATGATGTATAATAAAAAAAATTAAACTTAAACAATTTGAATAGTGACGATTGAATCAGAGGTTCAGTAATAGAATTATCAGACTATCTTGCAATCAGATAGACTATTCATTTCTGAAAATATTTTCAAATCTTCTACATAGAGAAGAAATTTAGTGTTAAATCTGGAGGAGATTTACTGGCAATATGACTATTCAAGGGAACAAAGGCAACTGCAATGACTCGCTATGTGATTCACTAGCATCGTCGATATCGAGTTGTATAAGTAATAAGTGAATAATAGTAAGTCTTGAAATAAAACGGGAACAGTGAGGATCGTGTCTTATTTCAGTAGTATTGAAATCAATCATTTTTGAAAAGTTTATAGAGCAGCGGTAGGATAGAACTCTCTCTACCGACTGCATGGTGTTCGTGGTTCTTCAGTGATTTTGTGCTACTAATTAACGTATCACCTGAGTGTGTGGAACTGTAAGTACAATACTTGAACTAATTTAGGCTCATCTACGATGATTGTTGCCAAACTCTAAAGGTCTAATTAACGTATAAATTAGTCATACGATTGTGTTATTCTTTTTCACCTGAGTGTGTGGAACTGTGAGTACAAAACTAAACTAACTAAGGCTCGTCTACGATGATTGTTGCCAAAATCTTAAGGTCTAATTAACGTAACAATTAGCCGGACGTGTATATATTTGCAGTTCTTTCGTGGTAGCGATAATCATAGCGTTAAGTATCGTTGTTATTAACTATATTATTGCTCGTTTATTAGTGGAAAAGTTTTCAGTCAATGTATAGACTGAGTGTTATTTTTCCAAGTTCAATCATTAGTTCACATATTAGATTTACAATATATTGATTAGTGTTTAGTGGTTCTACGAAGGGTTTTCAGTCAGCGTATAGACTGAGTGTTGATTTTTCGGATTAAATTATTTGCTCACATATCGGATATGTTAATCATTGCAGACTAATTAAAGTATAAATTAGTCAAAGTCTTTTCTCTGCGTTGATATCTAGTATTGACGTTACTGGGTTTGAAGAAATGGGTCGATCAAGATCTGGTTCTCGGAGTTCAAGCGAAAGTTCTAGCGATGACGATGGACGCAAACATAATAGAAACCGTCGTCTACAACGCAGTGACTTACGTGTACGATCTGCAATACACGTTGTAGATTCGACTGTTCGCTCCACTATTAGAAGCTCTACGCCACCACTCCCTCGCGATAATGTGCAACGGTTAGAATCACTGGTAGAAAGACTCATCGAATATGAAGTTTCGTCAAGACCGAGCACCAGTAAGGTTTTTGTCAAACCAGAGTGTATCCCAGAATTCAAACTAGAAAATCCTAACCTGAGTTGCACCAAGTGGATCGAGAAGATTGAACAATGGGATGAGTGAATTGTTGGAACGAGCACACGAAAATATTCCACATGCAGAGCCGCCTAAGTGGATTAGCTCAAAAATGGTACGACAACTTGAGCTCGTGCGAGTTGAGCTGGAATGAATGGAAAACTCTACTTCTGAAATCGTTTCCAGAACACCAAGATTACGCGACGTCTCTTAGAAAACTCCTTAACCGACGGAAGTTGCCTTCGGAAGGATGGGAAGAGTACTATTTCGATGAGATGGATATGATTAACGCTTGCGAAATCAAACCAAAATATGCAGTTTCGTGTCTTATTGATGGAATTAACAATCCAACAATTCAAGTTGGAGCGAGAGCTGGACGCTATGAAACACCTGATGCTCTCTATGCAGAATTTCTTTCGTCTCTCAACCAAGAGGCTAATTCTTCATACTCTCCTCATCCTACCTTAAATCCCGTACCGTCTAGGAAGAGACTCCACTCAGATGACCGACGAAAAGCTAGAAGCCCGAACAATTGTCCTAAACCTAAACTGGAGTGCTCCAAATGCAAGCGATTGGGTCACTTAGAGAAGGATTGCAGGCGACATTTCAAAATACAGATCGCGGAGTTCAAGAAACAATGTCACAACGATGAATACTTCTTCGACTGCAAAATAAACGGGATGCCGTCCAAGGCTTACGTCGACGCTGGTTGTGGTGCTATGCTGATTAGAGAGGAACAAGCGCGCGAACTGAAACTAAAGATACATGCCAGCTCTGTAACGATAACAGGGTACGGTGCATCAAAAGTTTCTGTTTTAGGGGAGACACGAGTTCACCATACAATTAGACAATGCAGAGGCTAACGTAAAAGCTTTTGTAGTACCAAATGCAGCTCAAGAGGTGTCTGTTATGGTGGGTCAACCTTTCCTAAGCTTGCCACATGTTGTAATGATAGCGGCAGAGGGAAAAGTGCGAATACTCACTTCGAGCGACGACATAAACGAGGTGCTTCAGTCAGCCCCGAGGAAAATACCATTATGGGCCAAGGAGACCGTCGTCGTCCAACCTGAGACTACTGCAATGATCGCTGTTACGTCACGCAATACCGTGAATGGTGAAGTCTACGTTTCGGGTGGCCTACGATCAGTGCCAAATCGAGAGCATTATATAGGAGAATGCATCACACAAGGCGAAGATGGCGATGTGTCCCTCACGAACATCTCTCAACAAGAAATTGAGGTGAGTACGAAACATATTTTAGTACGATGTGTACAGTGTTTCGAAGATAAATCCCAATTGATAATAATTCAGTGATGATAAATGATCAAAAACTGTTTAGCCAAACTGATTTGATTTATAATGAAAATCTCATGTCAGAGCAGGCAAAACGTTTGCTTGATTTGATAAATAGGTTCAGATGTTGCTTTGCCCAACATACCGGGAAATTAGGAAAAACGGATCTACTCAAAATGTCCATACACCTCACCGACAACAAGCCAGTGGTCTATCGTCCATACCGGCTTTCGCATTCGAAGCGTGAACAGGTAAAGAAGATAGTGGACGATTTGTTGGGAAACGAAATAATTCGCGAATCGCAGTCACCATATTCTAGCCCTATATTGCTTGTTGAAAAGAGAAATGGTGAACAGCGAATGTGTGTGGATTACAGAGCACTTAATTCGAAAACCGTCAAGGATAGGTTTCCTCTCCCACACACAGATGATTTCCTAGAAAAACTCAAGGGCTGTAAGTTCTTCACTAGCTTGGATTTAGCATCCGGCTATCATCGGATAGCTATAGAAGAGTCATCAGTGGAAAAAACTGCTTTCATAACACCTGATGGCCATTATGAGTACCTAAGGGTCTCCTTCGGCTTGTGCAATGCTCCAGCAGTTTTTCAACGTACCATCAACAAGGTTTTAGGAAATCTACGCTACGGCAATCTTATCGTTTACATGGACGATATACTGATTCCTTCCAACGATTTTGAATCAGGCCTCCTCAGTCTGGAGAAGATATTCGATGCCTTAAAATCAGCAAGATTAACATTGAGACTCGCTAAGTGCCAATTTTTCCTAGAAAAAGTTGAATACCTTGGACACGAAATTTGTCAAATGGGCGTTCAACCTGGAAGAAGAAAAATCGAAGCTGTGGAGAAGTATCCATGTCCCACGGACATTAAAACGGTAAGACAATTTTTAGGATTGGCAGGATACTTCAGAAAATATATCCAAAACTTCGCAAGTATAGCCAGACCGTTAACCATGTTAACAAAAAAGGGCGTAGTATTCTCTTGGGGATCAGACCAAATTAGAGCGTTCGAGACCCTTAAGGAGAAACTCATCACCAGACCATTACTGGCCATCTACGGCCCAAAGCTAAGGACGGAAGTCCATACGGACGCATCGAAATGGGGACACTGAGGGATCCTTCTACAAGAACACGATGGGAAACTGCGGCCAGTCATGTACTATTCCAGGCAGACAAGCAAGGAGGAAAAACGGTATCACTCATATGAACTGGAAACCATTGCCGTTGTTAGCGTTCTGAAAAATTTCCGCATCTATTTGATAGGGATTGTGTTCAAAATAGTTACAGATTGCAACGCCGTAAGAACGACATTCTGTAAAAGAGATCTTGTATCTAGAATTGGAAGATGGTGGCTGGCGATACAAGAGTACACATTTGAGATAGAATATCATCCCGGATCAAGAATGTCACATGCCGATGCACTGAGTAGGAATCCAACAGGTCAAACTCATTATCAAAATTTCGGTGTTATCGTGAATGAAGTGAATATTACCAACGAAGACTGGGTATTACATGCACAGATGATGGACGACAGATGCAAATATTTAATTGAAGTGTTGAACAAGCTGCCTGCAGACTACGAGGAGCAACAAATTCACAAAAAGTATTGTATCGAAAAAAGTCGGTAGTATAGAAAGTTACCCGATGGCAAGAAGTGGGTTGTACCAAGAGCTGCGAGACGGCAAGTTGTATTGCATTTCCATGACGGAGTGGGACACTTATCGTTCGAAAAGACCCTATAAGCGATATCCCAGTTATATTGGTTTCCTGGAATGAGAAGGTATGTCAAGAAATTCATAGACGCCTGTTTGCCATGCATATACAACAAGGAACCTGGGGGAAGACAGCCTGGATACTTGCATCCTATTGAAAAAGTAGCAGTACCATTCGATACGTTACACGTCGACCACTTAGGCCCTTTTGTAAAGTCGAAGAGAAAGAATCAATATCTCATTGTGATAGTGGTCTCCTTTACAAAATTCGTGTTCATGAAGGCTGTGCCATCCACCAAGACTCAACCACTCATATCGTTTTTGAAAAGTTTATTAGAGAACTTTGGAGTACCAAGAAGAATGATAAGCGACAGGGGAAGCTGTTTCACAAGCAAGGCATTTGAAAAGTACTGCCGAGAACTCAATATCAAACACGTTCTGAATGCTACCGCAACTTCCAGAGCAAATGGTCAGGTGGAACGATATAATAGAATGATTCATCTTCACTTTCCACGTCAACGGAAGATGAGGAAAGATGGGATATGAACGTCTCAAAAATAAAATGGGCACCGAATTCAACGAAGAATTCAGCGACGGGCAAGACACCATATGAATTATTCTTCGGTTATAATCCGCGAGGAATAAAAAACGCGGTTCTAGATAACGAAATAGCTCTAGAACCCCAAGGAGGTTGTAACTTAGACGAAACCAGAGCAAACGCAAAAGCTCGAATTGATAAGGGGCAACAATGCCAAAAGACAAAATTCGACGCGCGTCGTTCAGCTGGTAGGAACTTTAAAATTGGAGATCGAGTGCTGATCCGAACGATACGAACGAATAATAATGGAAGAAGCAATAAATTACTTCCCAAATATAGTGGGCCCTACGTTGTTGTTGAAGCATTGGACCACGATAGATACGTAGTGAAGGACCCTGACGGATCTTCTCGATCGCAGAGAAAATATCACGGGGTTGTTTCACCTAGTTAACAACGTATGCTAACTGGGACTCCTCCTGGGTAAGCATGTCTGACGGATATGTTACATGCTGCTGTTGTTGTAATTATTTGTTTCCTTCACTTGTGTTTATGCATCAACCCCTTGTGTTTTACTAGTCGTGTGGGGTTTACTTTCAGCTAAGCGAGTAACCAGAGCAGACCACCTATGTTGATTTAAATGTGCATTCGTGCCACCACTTAGATTGTTGTTGTTTCTCAGGTGAATGGACCGCGAGGACGCGGACAAGTGTATCGTGGCCGACTGTTAAATCTGGAGGAAATTGACTGGCAATACGACTTTTCAAGGGAACAAAGGCAACTGCAATGACTCGCTATGTGATTCACTAGCATCGTCGATATCGAGTTGTATAAGTAATAAGTGAATAATAGTTAGTCTTGAAATGAAACGGGAACAGTGAGGATCGTGTCTTATTTCAGTAGTATTGAAATCAATCATATTTGAAGAGTTTATATTAGAGAATTTTAAACAGTTTTTTATATCGTTTATATACACCAGATTTCCGTGCACACCGATGGCAGCAAGCTTCCTAAGTAATATAATGATAATAATAATAATAATAACGTCTTTATTACTTTCTCTTTCAGTACATGCAATTGAAAATGATCCATCAAAATACATTTGAGAAAATAAAGTGCGAAGTTCAACTCGGCAGCGGAGTGCTACTCTGTTGTTCTTCCACTTAACCCCGAAAAATACCTATGCGTACTTATCAATATGATAAGAAAAATGTACAACAAAATGTCTTAGCAGTTTTCAGTGATAGCGGCAGTTTTCAACTTTGATAAGTGAAAATAATGAATGAAAACCTACTGATAAGTCCTGAACAAAAGGTTTTTGAGTTGGGTTTTGAAAGTTTGGATACTTCCTGTTTGAAAATTTGTTGGAATGGAATTATATATTTTGCAAATCTGATAACTGAACGATCTCCTGAAGAGTTCTGAATGGGGGTGGGGACAATATTCCTCGATGTCTAATGTTCACATTATGAACGTCAGTACGGAATGTTATTTTCTGATAAAGATAGGAGGGTTTTCCAGTAAGGATGATTATATGAAAAAGGTTTCCAGAGGGTAGAAATCTTCTATTTTCCATATTCAACCAACCAGCTTCACAAATCTTGTTGGAGATTCTTTCTCGCCTCCTTATTCCATACATTAACCGGAGGCAAGAATTTTGTACCTTCTGAATTTTTTGTTTATACTGGTTGGTTAAATTTGGTCCATAAACGGGGTTCGCATAATTGAAATTAGATAAAACCAAGGTCTCACAGAGTAATGACTTCAACCTAATAGGAAGACAGTGACGTATACCGTATAAAACTCGTAAGGATGAGTATGCTTTTTGTACTAATGCGTTGACATGTTTTTCAAACCTCAAGTTGAAATCCATTATTACTCCCAAAACCCTGGCTTGGTCTACTGTCTCAATAGTTTCGTTATTAATTCTGATATCTACTGAATTCAGAACATCTACTCGCTTATTTTTAGGTCCAAATAAAATAGCCTTCGATTTTGTGGGGTTTATAATCAGACAATGATCTGTAGCACTTTTGACAAAAATATCGAGTTCCCTATTGATTATGTTGCATGCATCGTGCGTTTTCTGAGGTGAAAAATTTAAATAAATTTGGGTATCATCCGCATAACAATGGATGTTGCATCGCTGAATTCTTCTGAGAAGATTGGCGGAATAAACAGCAAACAACACCGGTCCTAATATTGACCCTTATGGTACCCCAGATAGTTAGAGTCTATGTTGTCAATAGAAACTCTCTGAAATCTATTTCTCAGATAATCTTCTAATAAGTGAATAGCTGTACCTGAAAGTCCTATATATCTCAGAATACCAAGTAAAAATAAGTAAAAATTTGTGATTAAGTGTATCAAACGCCCTACTGAAGTCTAACAAAATGAGTATAGTATACTGTCCTTGATCGGTTGCTCTTATGATATCATCAAGAACGTGTTGGAGAGCGGTTGTACAACTGTATCCTTTCCTGAACCCCGATTGAACAGGTGGCAGTATATTGAATCCCGAGAGATGTTCTGTTATCTGCCTCTCCATCGCACGCTCTAATATTTTTGATAACGAAGGTAGGATACTGATAGCACGAAGATCTTTATATTCAAAAGAGTTTGATTTCTTTGGCAGTACTTTGACTAGAGCTCTACCCCAGATTGTCGGAAAAACACCCTCAAGGAGACAGGTGTTAATAATATGAGTGATATACTCAACTATATGTGGACAACAGAGTCTAATTAGCCTAATATTCAATTCGTCACAACCAGCTGCATTCGTCTTTATATTCAAGATGGTCTCGGCAATAAATAAGTCATTTACTTCTCTGAAGTGGAATTCTGTATTAACGAGACGATTGTGTAGGTAAAAATTCAATAGTTCTCCAGGTGGCTCCAAGTGTGGTATTGAATTGATGAAGAAATCATTGACTTCACTAGGATTCTTCAGATTTTCTGGAATATTGGTTGATTTTCCAGTAACAACATTGGTTTGTTTTAGGGTTTTCCACATATCCTTGGAAGTACTATTTTTGAATTTGAAATCGAAAAATGCCCTCTTTTCCCGTTTTATAGCTTTATTCACGTAGTTCCGTATATCTTTGTAGAATTGAAAATGAATGTCTGCCTTCGTCCGTTTAAACCTACGAGAGGCTTTGTCCCTAATAGATATCATTTCCTTTGTAGTATCTGCAATCCACGGTGCGCTGGGTTTATTCATCCTTGATCTTATGAAAGGTGCATGCCTGTCGAATAAGTTTGTTAGGTTATTGACTAGGAAAGAAGTTTTTGAATCGATATCTTCTTGATCAAAAATTCTGAAGAAAGGTATATTATACAAATCTCTTTGAAAATCAATTTCATCAAAATATTTGAAGTTTCTATATGTATCAAATTTTTGGGTATGATGCCTACTATTTACTTTAAGTTTACAGGTTACCAGTGAGTGATCTGATATTCCAATGGAATCTTCAACCGCTTTTTCGAGAATGAGTTCTTCGCGAGTTATTATGAGATCTAACAGAGTGGCTCTAGTATCAGTGATTCTCGTAGGGGAATCGATGATTTGATTCAGTGCAAATGAATCCAGGATTAAATTGAATCTTTCGACTGCGCTGTTTTCATAATCAAGCGTATTGATGTTAAGATCACCTACAAGTATGACTTCATCAGCTGTGGGGTACATTAGACTTAGAATATTTTCAAATTCGTCCAAAAACGATGAGACATTTTGATTAGGAGCCTTATATAGTCCACCCAGTGCATATATTTTTTCCTCAATTTTAATTTTCATCCAAAGTTGCTCAAACGATTCATCTGTGGAATGAAGTAACTCACTATAAAATTTATTTTCAATGTAAATTAATAGACCACCTCCCCTGAATCGTCGATCAGCCCTATATATGCTGAAACCATCTATCTTCAGGAGATCATTGCCAATATCACCATTCAGCCATGATTCACAAACAATAAAAATATCAAAATTATTTCCTTCTATCAAGTTTTTCACATCCTGTAACGACGGCATCAAAGATCTAACGTTCAAGCATCCGATAAGTAGGCTGTTCATTTCACATTTAATATTATATTTATGTTAAAAAACAATTACAACAAAAACTGCTAGCTCAGAGTTGAAGAAAACGAAATTTTATCTTAGTATAAATTCAAATGAAAAGAGAGTGGGCACGGCACAATTGCACCGAATGCTGCAAAATTGATTAAGTAAATAATTGTTGAGAGATAGTATGTGAAATAGAATATAATAGTTTTATGTTGATAATAATAAGGGGAATGAAAAACAATCATAATTCATCAACATCCTCAGCTCGGCTTATCTTGATGATGGCATCTTCATTATTGAATTTCAAGAAGATACATCCTGCATTTGTCCATACTCTTCCGTCCATTCCTACTTTACTTAGCGTGAGATTTAGGAGTTTCTGTTGTGCAGGTGTTAAATCTTCCCTGATCAAATTACCAGTTTTCTTCAATTTTTTTTTGTTCTTATAAACAATATCCCTATAGTGGAGCGACGAAAACTTTACAATAATTGGCCTATTTTTATTTTTGACAAATTTTCCAATTCTATAGCTCGCATCTATATCAGGAGCAGAAATACGTAAGTCCATTTTCTCCTGAAATATCTTTAGCGTTGATTGCAGACAGTCCTCTGTTTCATTTTCCTTGATTCATTTTGGAATACTAATCAAATTTTTCCTGCTTGTTAATTAGTGTATCGATCAATTGTTCTTGCTCTTGTATTTTTTCCTCATTTTTCTATTTTCGTCTTTCAAAAGATCAATTTCTTTGGTAAACTTAGCAGATAAAGTTCCAGTAATGGTGTTTGTCAATTGAGTGGGGAATTCTTCCGATGTACACAACTTAGTTACTAGGGTTTTAACGGCTGCCTGCAGTTCGTCTTCTCCCTTTCTCCCCATTATAAGACAAAAAATGTACTCACTGTGTTATCCAATATGTTGAAGGTTTCAAATGCAAAAAAGTAAGGTGCAAACACGTCTACTCTGTTTGGATACTCATAGGTATGTATATTGTGATTAATTTTATCGAATGCTTTGCTGAAATCGGTGTACACAGAGTCTACTTGGATTATGGAGTCCATGGCCTTGAGAATGTAATCCGTGTAGTGGATCAAATTGGTATTGATAGATCTGCGAGGAAAAAAACCGTATTGTTCCACTATGATTTGAGAGTGAATAGCATTAAAGAATATTTTGTATGTGACAAGTTCCAAAAGTTTGCTGAAGATGTTCAGTTTGGAGATAGGCCTGGAATTTGAAACCAAACTGCGATTACCATTTTCGAATATAGGAATTATATATGCTCTTTTCCATCTTCCTGGAAAAGAAAATTCGTCATGGGATTTGTTGAAGATTCAGGAGCGAGTGCTTGAAGTCTCTCAGAGACTGTATATTGCTGAAAACAAGGTCAAAAAAATTTACCATTATGGTTTGATACGGACTTGAATTGCGATAATTCACAGAAAAAAATCATGTCTAAGAACTGAGCATTATTTTGGTCTACATTGCTAGGGGTTAGATAAACACAATAACTATTCTGGTCCCAGATCACATTAGTCATATTGAAATCAACACATATTATTACAAAATCATTAAATATTTTGGGTGCAAGTCTGCACGAATTGTTTGTGAAACATGAGAATGCATAGTCATCTCCTAGAGGCAAACGAACACAACACAGGTAGATCTTCGTTTCATCTTGCAATTGCAGTGTCACCCAAATATCTTCAGCATCGGACTGCCAGAGGAGTTGATGGTAAGCTTGTGTACCATTTTTTATTGCTATGAGAACCCCTTCACCATCAGATTTTTTACTCGAGGATGATTCACGATCTCTGCGGAATAAGGAATAGAGTCCAAGATCAAAAAGTTCTGCGTCGAATATTCCATTGTTCAACCAGGTTTCTGCTAGGAATATGATATCGAAATTACTGTTTGGTGCATTTAGTTTCAGTTCAGTGGTTTCAGTTCTTAATCCTCTTACATTCTGATAAAAACCCGTTAGGTCCATGGGAATATTAGACATTTCTCAGTGTTGTAATCGTTACTAAACTCAAAGGTTCCATAGCTGGCTCTCATCGACAATGTGAACTGCTCTGGAAGTATCATCTTTACGTAGTAGAATGTGGCCACTTTTAATCCAAACGTATTTGATATTTCTCGCTTTTGCTATTTATCTATTTTTTTTGAAGAGCAGTTTGTTGTAGCTGTTATAAAAGCTGCTCCTCGATACTAATGGCAAAGTGAGACCAAATGGAAAATCATGAATTTCACCTATCAAACCTATGTTGGGATTGCCATATTGCAGAGAAAAACGAATATTTCTAGAAATATAGATAATAATGTGTTTGTGTTCAGGTAAATATTAAATGTTCCGCCATTTTGTAGTGCATAGAGATATTGACATCATATTCTAGGGTTGTGAAGTTTTCGTTAGGAGCTGCAAAATGACGTATCACAAGACCCCCTTCCCATTTATTCCATCATACCAAGTTTCAATTTTTTGAGTTGACCCGTTCTGAAGGTTGAACAATTGGCTGAGAGCTTCATGTTCACTTAAAGCCCTTTGTGATATGATATCAATATTGATATCATTGCCCATATTATTCTAAAACACATCGAGAATGAATATGAACATTCCTTCAAGTTGATGGAAAATATTTCTAGCCCTCTGATTTGTATATTCCAAAGCTATCGTATCCACTTTTCCATTAACCTCTATTGATTATTGTTTCAGATTCTTCAACTCTTACAAAGGAACGATAGCAAATCATTTTTGGTTTCTCTGATGGGTCGTGCCCCATTCGCGAATCTAAAATTTACACCTAACAGTACAAATGAATCAATTAGTCTGTGTCTTTCTCGTGTAATTGTGCTAATTTATTTCAAAAAGTTGTTGAATATCACGAAGAAACTTCGTGTGCGTTCTTTCCTGGGACAATAATTGAAGGCCAGGCTGTAGTGACAGATTTTTTGAACCATTTAATTGCAGTCTGTCTTTGGAATAGGTATAACTTGAAGCAAATCGTAATCTTCAAAAGAATTCACGCGCTGTGGAGTACCCCATATAAAACACAACTGTTGCGTTTGTTATTTTTGTAGACAATTTTCTGATGTTTGACTTTTTACTTGCATCTGTTAAACATGAAAATATCGCTCGAATCATGAAGATAGACTGTTCCAAATGATATAAGGTGACTCCAACCTGCACGAATGTGCGAGAAAATGTTATGAAAAGAACTGTTTCTAGTACCTACGCCTACCATAACTCGAAACATTTTTATCTCGAGATTGACGGAAATGTTTGGGACGAGGTGAATGAAAATATACAGTCTGTTCCAATATACCAGAGCGTAATTTTTTGTAACTCGCCTTTTTGTAGGCGAAGTAGAGGCATGTTGGTAGCAGAATAGCACAGATGAGCAATGCCCAAAAACTTTCAATATGTGATAAATGTTGAAATGGGGTTTCAGGTTCGCTTCCGATAATATCTGTATATCTTGAAGATGGTATCATGATTGGTTGGCTGTCAGTTATTTGATTTTTGTTGGTTATGATTTTATCATTGCAGAATAGTTGATACCCGACTGGAATGTCGAAGAGATAACTCCCGGTGGTGAAAGCTCTCTGATGTCGGTAGTCGGACAGATATAGCTTTGTTCTAAAAATAAAAGCGGAAAAGCTTAATCGCTTGTCATCTAAAGAGCTGTCGAAGTGCGAAACATACTTTAAGGCTAACGTTCTGTGCATGAATGCAAATAATACTCAAGTAAAACCTTTCAAGAGAAGAATTCAAATATCTGATGCGGATGATGGAGTACCCATACTTGAGGGAATCATCAGACTACCGAAGATGTATTGAGAAAATAATGCTCAACAAACAGAATTTCTCCATATGAAATTTCAGAACAAACTTCCAGTTGAATGAAAAAGCTCGGAGTTAATGAAATCAAAGTGGAAGATGAAGAAAGACATCACTTGTTAGTCAAGCCTCCTACTCAAATGATGAAGTATTCAACTTCATCTGACGTTGAATTTTGGCAATGGAATAATGTTGATGTAACAAAGCCAACCATCCCCTGTTTTTATGCGATTGGTTCCTATTGAAATGCGCTATGATATCTTTTCATCCTTTTATATTTACAATAATCCTTCCCAACACTTCGGTCGTGATAGGGAAGTCGGTGCGAACATTTTGTTAGGCAACCCGCATGGCGAGAACCTGTCGATTCGGTTGCCTACCCCAAATCTCCGTCGTGGTCGTTCCAGCTTCGATCACTCGCTGGCGATATAAAAATATGAAATACTTCTTTGAAGAGTTTCTACGTAGTGCGTTAGCTGATAAACCCTGGGGGTCTATTCTTGACCCTTCGCAAAAGAAGTTCATGTTGGTATTCGCACATTCTTATGTCCAGTGATAGCTTCCACTATACATTTTAAATCTTAGAATGTGATCATAAATGCGAATGCGCCGTTTGCGAACGGTCAAGAATAGCACCCCTGGCACCTTGTCGTGTTGAGAAAGCAGGCGATTTCTGATTCACAACGCCGTCAGACTCATGAATGCTTCTGGTTCGAAATCTGGGTGTTTCTTCAAGCTGAGATTAATTATTCACGATTGTGTCTGCATTTATTAGGTAGGTTCCTTAAATAATTACATTTCTTGGTACTAGGTACACATTTATTAGTTTCAGGCGAGTGATTATAAAAATCAATGTTTGTCCGATTCAAGTGTTTCTCCCAACCGAACAACAACTGAACTTGATTTTTGTCTCCAAACCACGAACCCTGAGTTCAAAATTAAGAGTTCTATTGCATATATGTCAGCTATAATTGTTAGATGTGTGAAGTAATAAACCTTACATGTATTCAATTATTGTCTATTGATATCTACATTTTTTATGACGTACCTAGGCACTTTTCACAAGAACACTTTGTATAAAATTCAATAACACCAATAAAAAAATGTACAGATCGTCATTTCAAAGTCTATGATTCATCTATTCTAGAGACAAAAAAATCCAAATCGTTCGGAAATTTGTTGAACTTCCACGATTTTTCATTTCTAGCGGAAACTCATCTACATTTTTCGAGCTCCTATAAAAAAGTCGATTCTGTCCGAAACTTTTATTGAAAATTTTTATTTCAATATCAATCGAGATACAACTATTATATTTTGTGTTGTAGCTCGAAAGTTCTTAGTTATTTCTCAGGTATTCATGGAGCATGTCATTTTACAATTTATATGAAGATATCTGAGTTTTCAAATATAATTTCTGTTCAACACCCAATATATATTACATCGGTATAGATACCTTTATTCAAAACTACTCTCGTAGCTATGTTCTGCAATTTCTGTAGAATTTTCAGTGTGAATAGTATTGGAGATTGAGTTCTATGATAAATCTGAATATTCAAAATTGTGGTTCATTTGTTAGGTGTTTTCCAATCCTTGATGATAACCCAATTTTTCCAACAATTTTTCCCTGAAAAATATAAGTTGCTCATCAAAATTCGAAGAATTATCTAACAACACACCTAGATATTCAAATTCAGAAACAATTTCGATTTTTTTATAGTCAATTACAAAAGATCTTGAATTTTGTATTCATCTATTTGAGAGAATCATGAATCTTGATTCACCTGGGTTCAGTTTCAGTTTATTGAAAATTAAACCTCATTCCATATATTCAACATCTTCTTCTAAGAATTGTATTATTCCATGTATCGACTTTTCAGTAAAATATTTTGAGGTGTCATCAGCGAACAATTGTTTCTGACAATTTTTCATTACTTTACTAATATCATTCATGTATGAAATTGATGAGAGTGGTCCCAAAACAGATCCCTGTGGAACACCATGTTCTGTTGAAACATAACTAGAAATTTTATCATTGGATTTTCTGATTCCTGATCTATATTCAAGAAGAGATTCAAAAGGAATAATCACCTTATCAGTTGATCCCATTATGAACACTTTCATCAGAAGAACTGCTCTATTTTCAATATCGATTTCTCTTACATTAAATGAAACTCGGGCATGGCCCAGCTCTTCAGGTTGACTAACAGTCATTCGATAAGCAACGCCGAGCGCGGTTAGTACTTGGATGGGTGACCATGCAGGGAAATACTGTCCCGAAAGCCCATATAACTGCAGCAAAATAGCATATCATAGCTGGCAGGTGATATAGCAATAAGCACAAGATATATTGATGATATGCCGTCCTTCGGAAAGTACGTAAGGCCGGCGGTCCCGAGTCCATGAATGTTAAGCTCGTTGAAGATCCCTACATTTTTTTAAAATACCAGAGGGTTCGGCGAAATTTCCAGTTGGGGGAGGTGTGCTCACCGGCGTCGGTGATTGGCTTTGGTAACAGAAATAGGCTGACTTAATGAAGAAATAGAAAAAACAATTTTGCCTTCATTAATCGATGACATCCAATTGATCAGCAATGTTCGTAATGCAATTTCAGATGAATTCTTTTTCTGAAGTCAGCTTGAAAGTCTATGAGTAGATTAACCGTGCTGGGTAATCGCACGTTAAAAGGTAAGGCCTCGTTGATCCATTGCTCGCACAAGTTTCGACTTCTGAGGGTTGACGTTCGTCAGCTGGTTAACGGAAACGAACAATTTTGGAACAACAATTTTTTGGAACAATTAATATGATCCAGAATTTGATCTTCAACTCAAATTCCTTTTACCTTTCCATACGGAGGGAGGAAATTCAATGACCTAAATTGTTCACTTTCAGATGCATTTCGATTTTTTTTTGGGGTTACAGTTGAGATTTTCCATGAATCAGGAAATTTTTCATTCATTATGTAGACTCTTATTTATTGTGTATAATAATTTTTCACTGCTGACGGAGAAAGGTAATTTGAAAATTTTGATATTTATTTCTCCACCTACCGATTTCTGACAACATACATTTCTAACAGTGTCCTACCAAGAAACACAATTCATTCATAACATTTTGATCCGCCCCAATATTGTGAAGAAAAATATCGTAAAAAAATTTGAACCATTTAGAAATATCATCATCACTTTGTGGAAAATTGAGATTGAAATTTTCAATTTTTTTCTGATATTCAAAACGCTGCCTTTCAAAATATATATTTTTTCCAATATATTCTTTTTTTCCATTCATCATTCATTACGAAGTTGACCACATAATTTTTGGAGAACCTGAACAATAATCAATTCCACTTTTATAAAATTCTTTTTTCGTTTGCCCAATTTCATTGAGTTCTAAATTTCTGTTGAATTTATAAATGATACAGCCTTCGATGGATTCGTAGTGGTGAATGCAGCTTTCTTATATGAATTGGTTCTGTAAAAAACCAATTTGTGAATTTCATCATTTCACCATGGATTCTCTGCCCACTTTGAGTTCATACGAATAATCTAAAACTGAAAAAAATGGCTTTCTCTCAGTCTCCAGCCAGTTCATTCAAATTTCCTTAGATGCATTATTGAATTGAATTTGTTGAATACTTTTCACAAACTCTTTAACATCAAAATTTTTATAGAGTAGTCAGTTGATTTTGGAAAAGTATGTACAGTGAAATTCAAGTTATTTTCATTTCTCAAAATCAATCCGATTGTACTCTGAGAAATTTGAAATCCTAGAAACCAGTTCTTTCAATTTTTTGGAATATTTTCATTCACATTTCTATTGAAGTCACCCGTGATGTCTACAATGGATTCTTTGAGAACACTTTCTTCCGACAATTGTTCAAATTTGCATGTTCAACGAATATCAAAACACCACCACTATGTCTGCTGTGAGAATAACAAACATCAAAGTCATATCCACTAATATCATGTTCACTTAAATCAATTTCTTTTGTATATGTGTTTCTGTCAAATGAATGATAATATCGAATAATCTTTTGAAAAATTCGGTCAGGTCGACTATGTCGAATGTTTTTAATTGATGATTATGAATGCCTAATCGGATTCGTGCTTTGTTCTGTGAGAAACTTGGTATGTTTACATATGTTATATCAGAATTATGAATGGACCCTTTGTCTCAGTATTGCGCAATATTGCATCAGCTTCTACGCCGTAGCTAGAGGAACCGTTTCAGCAGTTTCCAAGGACTTCTAGGAATAGAGGAGAACGACGCAGATCTTCATCAGCATCTCCGAAGTTATAAATATCAAGAATCAAGAAATCTTCGTCATTCAAGTCTTCCCAGTCTTCGAATCATTATTAACTTATTTTATCCGATATTCCAGTATCGCGATTGTAGAATATTAGAGAAAATAAAGTATTTTTAAAAAACATAAACACCAAGTTTATGATTCAACAAATTGGAGCAGTCAGTAGGATATCGCAAACGCTGTTAACCAACACGGTAGGATACGAAAACGTTGTGATTCAACAGAAGAAACAGCGGTAGTCTTCAGACTTTCAACGAGCCAAGAACCAAAAAGCAAAAACCCAGTGGACAGGACGGTCTCTTCAGCATCAAGAAACCCGCATAAGTCGTCGCCGTTGCTCATCTTATAGTGAAGAAATCGCTACGAGAAACACGCATAAGTCGTCGAACGCTGCTCATCTTGCTGTCGCCTAAGCTCATGAAATAGGATTGCATTCTGCCACACCGCAACAACGAAACAACAAGCAACAACAAGCAACACCGAAACAACAAGCAACAAAGAACAACAAGCAACAACCCCAAGAATGAAAAACCAATCCCAAGAAGCCACATCAATCCCAAGAAACCAATCCCAAGAAGCTACTTCAACCCCAGAAGCTACTTCAACTCCACGAAGCCACTTCAGTCCCAGAAGAACTTCAACTTCAAGCCACTAGTCAAGTTAGGAATAACCGGCGTGAGTACAACTTGAATCATTCATTTCACTCACTATTGTTTTGCAAAATTTCGTGAGATTTGGTGATATATTTCAAATCAGTTTATTTTCCAAATTTTCCAAACATGTCTCATCACAGTTCAAATCAAAGCCTTCATGAACCTGAAGAACCCCTAGAACAGTATAAACTTTCTGAAATATTTTCAATAGTACCGGAGTACGATGGTGATTCAATTTCGCTAGGAAATTTCATAAATGCTTGCGACCATGCACAACAAATGGCCGTAGACCAACAGAAAATTCTTTTAACAATTCACATAAGGAATAAGTTGAGAGGAAAAGCCGCTCAATTGATAAATTCACGAAATCCAAGTACATACGTAGAAATTAAAGCTTTGTTAAATTCTCATTTTGGTGATTCTAGGGATTTAACTTCACTAATTCAGGACCTTCAACGCTTAAGACAAGAAAACGGAGAGAATGCTCTCACATTCTTTTCTCGACTACAGAGTCATAACGCAAAAATGTTATCATGCATTCAAAAATCGTATCTAACAAATGAACAAAAGGCAGCACAGTCAAACCTAATAGAATCCATGGTATTGAACACGTTACTTACAGGACTTGAACCCAAATTAGGTCAGATAATAAGAGCAAGTAACCCTCAAACAATGTTAGAAGCATCAAGTAGAATAAAGCGTGAGATACAGCTCTCATACTTTGAAAACCAAAAAAAAGCCAGTAGACAAACGAATTCGAATCCAACTATGACCAGACAAATTCAAACTAGGCAAACAAATCCTCAAAGAACAAATCCTCCACGAACTACCTACAATCACAATCAACTTCAATCAAGGCCTGCTTATCAACAAAATTTTCAAAATCCAACGAATTTTCAACAACCTAATTTTCAACAAAATAAACCCAAAACTAATTTTTAAACCCAACAACCAACACACTTTCAACCATCTAATTCAAATCAATTCAGGCAACAATCATATGGAAACCCACAAAATAGATCATCAGTCATACAGAGAAATTCAAATAATGCATTTCCGAGGACACATATGATTGAATATGATGATTTTGGAAACGAAATAAAGGCATACGAACCTTTCTATAACGTTTCAGACATAGAAGAAAATTCATTTTACGATGATAGTTTTCATCAGGACGATTTTTCCCCAAATAAAGTGAATGAAGAGAATATGTATGATACTGATCATTACTATTCATCGAATTCAACGGAACTAAATGATGATACTGATCATTATACGTTTACAGATATGGATTTTCACAATTCCCTATCAATAGACAACCCACCTATCGATCAACTAACAAATCAATACATCGACCTATCGATCAATCAAACGGACAATATCGATCTTCACTTTCAAGAAACCCAGTATACGGACAATCTAATTATAGAACATCCACACGTGCAAGAGAATATCGAGATATCAGAGAACCTTGCAGCGCTAATAAAAACACCCAGCAGTCTAACAATGAACGACCAACATTTTCTTTAAATCCCAACGTTAGCAATTTATTTTATATCATCAGTGCAAACAACTTCAGAATTGTTATCGACACAGGAGCTAGTATTTCAGTCTTTAAAAAGAAAACTACTGAAAATTATATAAGGCGATCTCCAGAAAATATTCCAATAACGGGTATAACAGAAGGAAGAGTAATAATAACAGAATCAGTAATGATACCATTTGGACCAAAAGAATACCCAGTGTTCCATAAAGTTTTCGTACATGACAGATATAGAGTTTGACGGAATTTTAGGAACAGATTTTTTACAACACTTTGATGGAATCCTCAAATAAGTCGTCGTGAAGAAATAAAAAGACTACTAAGATTAGACCATCTAAATGATGAAGAAAAGGAGTTAATTGAAAATCTTTGTTTAGAATTCACAGATATATTTTATCTAGAAGGTGATCCTTCAACATTTACTAGTGAAATTAAACATTCTATTAAATTAAAAGAAAACGCACAACCAGTATAGTATCCACACATACATAAAGAAGAAGTAAAGTCACAAATTTCAAAATTATTGGAACAAAATATAATAAGACCATCAGTTTCACCTTGGTCAGCCCCAGTTTGGGTAGTACCTAAAAAACTCGACGCATCTGGAAAACAAAAATGGCGTGTAGTAATTGATCACAAAAAACTAAATGAGTTAACCATTGATGACAAATATCCTTTACCTAATATCTCAGACTTATTAGACCAACTCGGAAAATGTCAATATTTTACCACTCTTGACTTAGCTTCAGGATTCCACCAAATTGAAATGGATCCTAAAGACATAGAAAAACCTGCTTTTTCTGTAGAAAATGGACTATATGAATTTACGAGAATGCCATTCGGAATGAAAAACTCTCCCTCCACTCTTCAAAGAATTTTAGACCATATTCTAACCGGACTTAGGAATGAAAGATGCTTAGTTTACATGGATGACATAATTGTCTATTCTCCAACGATTGATGAACATATACAAAATTTAACCCTAGTTTTCAAACGATTACGGAAATCTAATTTGAAAATACAGCCTGATAAATGCGAATTTTTAAGACAAGAAGTCGCTTATTTAGGACATATAATTACTAAAGACGGTGTTGAATCAAACCCAGCAAAAGTCGAATGTATATTGAATTATCCAGAACCGAAAGACCCAAAGGAAATCAAACAATTTTTAGGACTTGCAGGATATTATAGAAAATTTATCCCAAATTTTTCCAAAATATCAAAACCAATGACAAGATTGCTACAAAAAGATGTCCCCTTCAAATTTGACAATGAATGTAAAAACTCTTTTCAAGAATTGAAAAAAGCTTTAACTTCAACTCCAATTTTGATTTATCCAAATTTTGATGAACCTTTCATCTTGACTACTGATGCATCCTCATTTGCGATCGGAGCCGTTTTATCTCAAGGCCCAATAGGAAAAGATTTACCTATTGCATACGCATCGAGAACACTATGTCCCGCCGAAACAAAATATTCGACAATAGAACGCGAATTATTAGCCATGGTATGGTCTGTGAAACATTTTCGCCCTTACCTTTACGGCAGAAGATTTAAATTTATCATCGACCACCGACCCCTTACGTGGTTATTTTCAATTAAGGACCCTGGCAGCAGATTAGCCAGATGGCGTTTAAAACTCTAAGAATATCAATTCGAAGTAATCTATAGACCTGGTAAAATTCACAAGAATGCTGACGCTTTATCGAGACTCAAACTTAATCATTTCAAACAGTGTTCAAAATTCAATAAAATACTAATGGCAAATGAAAATGATGAACCCAAACCTGATATTTCAGATACTGAAACTGAAATAGCACAAGAAACAGTACTAGAAGAACTCAAAACATTCTCGAGACTTTATAAAACTAAATCTGTAATAGATTATTCGAAATTTTCATTCATTAATGAACAAATACTTGACAAAAAACACAAAGACATTGTAATATTCCCGCAAAGAAACAAAATAACAGAATTACATGAAAAAATATTTGAAGATATATTCGAGGAATATCCGGACTTCAGATATAATAAAGTTAATGTCCTCAACAGTAAATCAGTGAAAAATAGAAAATACTATATAATACCATTACCATTCGATCCAGAAGGAGCTATTGAATATATGTTCAGTTCCTTATACAGAGATCAACATGTCTTTGAGCCCTCGAAAGTATATCAAGTTGAGAATAATGCTGACTCACCAATCGAAGGAATGTTTTCATACATTTTGGCAAATCAGGAAGACATAAAATTTCAAATTTGTCAAAATATTGTACAGACCCCAGATGAAGATCAAATTCCTATAATTTTAGATCAATTTCATAATGGTAAAACTAACCTACATCGAGGAATTAATGAAACTTTACGAAGGATCAGACAAAAATATAATTGGACAGGTATCGTAAAAGATGTAGAAAACTATGTGAAAGCTTGCGAAACTTGTCAGAAAACAAAAATTTGTAGGAAAAATTTAGAAAGCCCTTTGGTAATAACTGAAACACCCAAAACACCTTTTGAAAGAATAAACATCGACATTTTAGAAATACCAACTAAAAATTATATATTGAAAATAAGATGTGAATTAACTAAGTTCACTCAAGCTTAGTCTATACCTAATAAAACAGCGAAGACAGTAGTCACTACTTTACTACTATACTTTCAACATTATGGAACCCCTTTGAGAATCCATGCAGATTCAGGACAAGAATTTAATAACCATCTTATGAATCTATTATAAATCTTCAATGTCAAACCTACTTTTTCTAGTGTAGACCATCCCCAATCAAATGGATCGCTAGAACGCTTTCATGCCACCCTTACAGAAATGATACGAGCAAATAGAGACGAAAACCCTGACGATCACCCTTTGGAAATTGTACCCTATGCTGTTATATGTTATAATAATAGTCAGAATAAAACACACGGATTTACCCCTTACGAATTAATATTCGGACATACGGCAGGTAGACCCCCAGAGACTTTATACAACCAAAAAGACCTTATGACCAAATATGTTAGAGATTTAAATAATAAAATGGAATACTTTTATAAACTAGCACGAGCTAATATTGAAGGAAAGAAAGAAAAAGCAAAAGCTAGGGTTGATGAACGTTTACATCACAAACCTCCCACTTACAATATCGGAGAAAAAGTATTCGTAAAAGAATCACAAATAACAGCACAACTAGATAATAAATTCAATGGGCCATTCGAAGTCATTGAAATTTATAGAAATTCAGCCTTTCTGAAGAATCTTGAAACAAATCAAACAACTAAAGTAAATTTTGATAGAATGAAACCGTATTTTGTTTCAGATCAAAACTCAGATCAAGAATGATTGCCCTGATGCTTTTCGCCATCACTATAGTCAACGCCCAGTATAAACTGTCACCTATCAACAACTCTATAGGTATATTTTATCATGAAGAAGGTGAAATGAAAATATCAAATGAGAAATGGACTCTACTTATTGTTAAAGATATGGCACAAATCCAAGAAGCCATTGATCATAATAAACTTATCTTAAATAACTCAATATATATGGTAGACACTGATAATCCGCGCATGAAATATTTCAACGGAGAAATCAGCATGCATATTAGCTTGCTTAGTAAGATAGCTGAACAAGTAGATACTAAGTATTATGAAACGCAAATAGATTCGAATGATTATAATAAACGATACAAAAGAGGACTTATAAACGGAGTAGGTTCAATTTGGAAAGCACTCACAGGAAATTTAGATGCCAGTGACGGAGAATATTTTAATGATTGTATAGAAAAAAATATACAAGGATGAACACCAAATTGAAAATTTACTTAAGAATCAAATATCTGTAACTACATCTGTTATTAGAGAATTCAATTCCACCATACAACAATTACAGGTAGATGAGAAAACATTCAATGAAGATATAAAGAAAATAGAATCTTGGATCTATAACCTTACAGACCAACTTGCAATAGTTGATGCAAAGTTGAAAACCATCGAAATTTGCGAACAATTACTGGAAAGTTATACATTTCTAGAAGATTATTTGAATGATATGTTGAACGCTATTACTTTCGCTAGATTACATATCATTCATACATCGATTATTAAACCTAAAGATCTACTATCATCCCTTCAGGAAATTTCTCAAAATACTCAAAAAAGTCACCACTGAAACTTTCTTCAATTTCTCATTATCTAGATATAATTGAGCTACAGGCATTTCAGTCAAATTCAAGAACAATTTTTGTATTGAAAGTTCCTTTAGTTAAACCAGGAACATTTACTGTTTATCAATTATATCCTATCCCAATCCTTGATAACAGAACAGGATTGCACCACATCTTACCAACCAATAAGAAATTTATTGCAAAAGATGATGATTCAATGTTGTACGCTGCATTTGAAAATTTGAATGATTGTAAAAATGTACTGTATAATTTCAGAATATGTGAAAATGTCATTCCTTACCCGATTGATAGTAATTCAATATGCGAAGCCCAAATTTTGAGACCTTTGCTGGAACTTCCCAAAATGTGTACAATATCTCTTTTATTTGCAAAAGAATATACTGTTTCTGAACTTCAAGAAAATACTTGGTTAATAACATTATCAGATCCTTTACCTGTTACCATTCATTGTACAGGGCATGATATTGTAACAAAAATAATTAAAACAAATTCAATTTTGAAACTTCAACCAACTTGCAATTCTTTTATAGGGAATACAAGGGTATATGCAAAATCTATTATGCAAGAACAAAATCTCACTTATAGAAGTTTTCCAATTTAAATTCCCTATCAATGTTGTGAAGATTTACCAAATAAAAATAAAATACCTGAATTGAAACCTTTGAAATTGAGTAAATTAAATGGTTATGACTTGAATATTGCTCAACATAAATTAGATCAATATTCGGATCAACTCGATGAAATTATTAACGAACCATTCGTGAATAAACATATGTCATGGTTTACGATTTTCACAATTGTAATAATTATTTTTGCAATAGTACTTCATATATTTTGTAAGTGTAGGAATAGACGTTCTGTGAGAATTGGTATTATGACCTCAAGCACGAACGATCAGCCTCCACCACCTCCAAAGCCAAGGACATCATTTGCACCCTTCCGAAGGTTGCTACCAGCACCAAGAAGAAGACCAAGTATCCATCTTCAAGAAGAGATTGAAGAAGAAATTGAGTTGAATTCCAACAAGTCAATTGCTTGACCTGAAAGTTGCCGCACCGCATCAACTTTCTTTTCAAGGGGGAAGTTGTTATATCAGAATTATGAATGGACCCTTTGTCTCAGTATTGCGCAATATTGTATCAGCTTCTACGCCGTAGCTAGAAGAACCGTTTCAGCAGTTTCCAAGGACTTCTAGGAATAGAGGAGAGCGACGCAGATCTTCATCAGCATCTCCGAAGTTATAAATATCAAGAATCAAGAAATCTTCGTCATTCAAGTCTTCCCAGTCTTCGAATCATCATTAACTTATTTTATCCGATATTCCAATATCGCGATTGTAGAATATTAGAGAAAATAAAGTATTTTTAAAAAACATAAACACCAAGTTTATGATTTAACACATATAACATATTTTTATTTGTATTCGTCTCCACTAACCATAACTACATGAAAGTTTTTTTCTCTCTCCAGATTTATTTTCAGATGAATGAACAATTTCTGTCGGAAGGACAAGGATAAGTATCTGATTCGAAATCGATTTTGACATAAATTTTGGGATAATTTTGACATACCACAAGCGTAGAACCAGAAGCATTTACATATGCTGAATGTTGGGATGAATCACATCCAAGGCAAACTTGTTATCTAGTACATATTTGTACGCATTTTTGCGTTCGGAAATTCCAGTTAGCAAGATAATCCAGATTGAAGTCGTTGGTGGAACCGGACCGGAGAATATCGGAAACCGCGTCTCACATTGTAGTCTTCATAGACATAACATATTGAAAAATGTATAAAAAGCATACCACTTTTCAAAAATTACATAGTAAGTTTTCATCACACTCTATCATTGCCCTTTTAACGTGTTTTCATTTTTCCACTACAATAAACTCGATCGTGGCAAGGCATGCTCGTTGTTCCTCAAGGTATCGGTAAAAATGACGCTTTAACAACGATTTAAATCTTGAAAATTATATCAGTGTGTACCTGGAACTTCAATTAGGTGATTAAGAGTAGAATCAAAGTGATAGGTGGTCGAATGATTCAGATATTGTTCGTTGTTCGTTCTAAAATTGTTCGTTACCGTTAACCAGCTGACGAACGTCAACCCTCAAAAGTCGAAACTTGTGCGAGCAATGGATCAACGAGGCCTTACCTTTTAACGTGCGATTACCCAGCACGGTGGCCCGGCGGCTATTACTATTATAATCATCAAATAGCAAAGTGGAGAATCAGTAGACATAAAAATCCACCAGCAAAGCAAAGAATAAGCTGTAAGTGTTTCGCAAAAGTTTACCATGCAATATAAATATGTATGCTGTATAAATATCAAAAAAAGCCAAATATCGTCATATAATTCGGGAAAATTGTTTTGGATATGCGATTTATGCAATAGCAAAGTCGTCAGTAATAAACGAAAACTATCTATCACGGCAGATTGTCTGAGATTTGGGATACGCTCAAAGCAATTTTGGAAAAACAAAATAGTTTCATCTAGACATTGGTAAAGCATGACTCCGAAATAGTACTTCTGAAGAGTACTTATATTGAACACACGGCCGGTATATTGAAAAATAAGGAAAGAATAGAAGAGTTAGAAGTCACAACGAAAAACTTAATGGAAGAAAACCATACATTGGGACAAAAATGCAATAAAATTCATTAAAGAGCTATGAACAATTGTTTGGTGGTCACTGGGGTACGCAACAAAAAAATGAAAATGTATTCTGAACAACTGAACTCTTCGGACCAGCGCTAGCTTTACAGTTGGAAGAAGCACACATTTCGGCTTATCGTATGCAGGCACTTGGCAAAAATGGTCCAGTTTGATTATTTCTTTTGCTGATTTGAGCTATAAAGAAGAAATGATGAAGTGTCGAAAAATAAAACGTGATTTTTCAACGCCACACTTGGATATTGCATTGAAGAATTTGTTGAAGAATCACAATGTAATATATTTGAATGAGTATTTGACTGCTCAAAATGAAAACCTATTCATGAAAGCTAAATAATTCCAAAAAAAATAATGATGTAAAATTCCTCTTGGTGAAGAGTGGCAATATTTTTATGAGAAAGATGAAGTTATAGTATCTCATTCATTTGGAACAGTTTCGCAGTTTTTTCTTTGTTTAGAATGATAAGTAATCTTTATTTCGATGTCTGAACTTAATATTGGAGTTTTCAATATCAGGTTTATTTTTCTAAAGTTTATTAGTATCAGCGAATATGTCGGAAGGAGTCGTTATGATATATTATTGATAACGAAAAGTTGGGTACATGCAAGTG
Organism: Zygogramma bicolorata; assembly: GCA_032362365.1. Taxonomy (NCBI): domain Eukaryota; kingdom Metazoa; phylum Arthropoda; class Insecta; order Coleoptera; family Chrysomelidae; genus Zygogramma; species Zygogramma bicolorata. The sequence goes on from JAVJAQ010004993.1 coordinate 560,554, forward strand.
TTGATGATGGAACAGTATCCTTAGATGGTTACAGGATGTATCGCCAAGACAGAAATCGTGGTAGGGGAGGTGGTGTCATTATATACATTAAGTCCTAGCACAGAACTGAATATCGCAGATATCAATAATAATACTGAAAAACTGTGGATTTTTTTTCGAGTAATCATTCGACAAACTGTATTGAAGTTATATATTGAGCACCTTATCTACCACTCACGGATTTTCTCATGTCCCTAAATGAAACCCTTAGCCTCTTTTCACCTTAATGTGATAATGTATTTTATGGGGGTGATTTCAATGTAGATTTTGTAAATGATGGCGGCAACTGAACGTGACACGTTAGTTGCTGAGCAAAATAAATTAAAGAAAACAGAGTTAATCGGCATATTTCTTTCGAAACAGTTACCGACTCATACATGTGATAATGTGATACAAAATCATGGCTGACAAATGCCATGCAAGAAATGGAAAAAAGTGACCAGGAGATTGTTAGTGCCTCCAGTGAACAAGGACTTGTGAGAAGCTGTGACGGTTCCAAGTGCAGCTTTATTCGAATGAAAAGTAAACAAATTGAACGTGAGATAACTTTGACGGAAAGCCTCATTGAACAAATGAGGAAAAAGCTGTGCGATCAAGAAGGGATAATTTTTCTTTTGAAGGCCCGAATTACGAACAAACATCAAAACCTAAATAGAATTTATTGAAACACCAATATCAAATAATAAATCTAGTTCCGAAAAATATGTAGCAAGTGACAGTCAGTTCAGTGTCCGTCAAGTGGAATACGTGATAAAAACCACTGAAGCAGCACAAAATGAAATATCTGATGACCAAAACAATATAAACATCGAAAATGAAGGATTTACCACAGTGGTGAATAAACTGGTTGCTTGACTTCCACAAAAATTTAAGGAGCAGAACCAGAATTGGCATGGTTACGTGTTAGTAAGGTGAAGGGTTGCGTTGAAAATGAAGTGATGTCGGAATTCTTACATTTCCGGGTGAGAAACTCCAATGTTTCAAATTAAAGACGTTGGGTAACAACAGTTCATTCAAAGTGGGGGTATCTAAAGAGGAAAAAAAACAAACTTTTGAATAGTGGATTGTGGCCAAAAAATGTATTAATCAAGGAATTTCAGTTTTTTCGATCTCCACGTGAGTAATTGTCAAGCCATATCACTTTGTCATATAAATATCAAAAGTTTGCAAAACAAATTGGGTCAACTGGACTCATCTTGTCACTAAATCATCCAGACATTATATATATCAGAAATATCCGACATTTGTTATGTGAATTATAGATTCGAACCACGGGAACCACTTTTTTAAAAGAATTTTCTTTGGATTCACAGACTTTATTTGTTGTTCTAATAATGGTATTGACAAGACTGCCCTATCTCTCAACGATGAAACGTTTATATAACCTATCTAGCGTCAGCATTTTATGAAATACTGACTAATCAGAAAAGCAGATTTCATATACATAACTCCTCCATCCCTTAGATGAAAATAATACATTGATATTATTTTCACCGATACTTTCTGATTCGGACCTTCCTATTTTTTTGAATACATTTGATTAAATTATTTCCATACTTGGAATTTAAATAATATATAACATATGCAAATATCATAAAAATTCAGATATATAATAAAATATAAGAAGTGTTGTCTATTTGAGAGCTTGAAGTCGATGTAGTTTTTTGTTATCAAGGTCCTGAAGTTTGTTAATTCATCCAGATTAACTCTCCCCGTAACTTTCATCGGTTAGTTTCCAGAATGGATCTGAACGGCGTCAATCCTGGGTAACTGCAGGGGTTTTCCTTGGATGAAAGTGGTATCATTGGAATATAATTCGCCTTTTGCAGTAAAATTACACTTTCGTGGGATGTGGATTACCTGTGGTTGATCAATGTCTTCATATCCATGTTCTTTACAGTTGTTCTCGATTCTGTTCTACTGGTTCGATCATACCTTGGTCCAATTGAATTTGTATAGTCTGACACTGGTTGTTGGTATATCCATTTCGTAAATTGGGTAAACAATCTTCTTTGAAAATTTGGTTATTTACATAATAAATACATGTATTTTCAATTCTCGTACACGGTTCATCTTCATAGTGAAGGTAAGTCGAGTTGAGGATAATATAAGGTTTTCAAGGAATTATGATTTGGTTGGAGATTGAAATTGGAAACAGATGGAAATAATCATAAACATTTTTCAAAAGTATTGGAAAGTGAATTGCGAACATAATAATTCCTTCTTTATAATGAATTTCAATTTCCAATAATGTATCATATGACTGGATATTTCCAAAATTTGGTAAACTATATATGATATGTGATACTTTGAGTTAGAAGTTTCAATCTTTATGTCACAATATTTTTTGGTTGAATTTTTTTATATAAAGGTAATAATTTAATTCTTGGAGTTTCTTCAAGGAATCTGTCCTCATCAACTTTTATTTCAGTGGGATCATTTCTGTCGGAGTTGACTTTAGAAAGATCTCTGGCTTTTTCATTATTTTCTTCCACGATATCATTTATTACTTTGTACTCAAAAGTAATGTCATGTGGACTTTGGTGTTCTAAGTTACCCTTAATAATTCGAAACGGTGTGAACTTAGTTGATGAATGGATAGTATTATCGTATCCTAAAATTTCATATAACATTTTTGTTGTTATTGGTCGATTGGGAGATTCTAATTTCAAAGTTCTTATTTCCTCAATTCAGGAAGAATGTAATCGTTCTACGAGGCTATTACTATTTGGATTTTTTGGAGTTATATAACGTAAAGTGATTTTATGAAGTTTGCAGAAATCTTCAATTAGGCTATTTTTGAATTCTTCACCTGAGTCACAGGGTATTTTATAGGGGATACCATAATGAGATATTAATTCTTATAAACCATCTCAAATATTAGTTGCATTCAGTTGGATAGGGAATGCTTGTGCAAAGCGAGAGAAATTATCAATGATTGTTGAAATTTAATTTTATCAGGTGATAATGCATCAATATATATATATATATATATATATATATATATATATATATATATATATATATATATATATATATATATATATATATATATATATATATATATACAGATATTCTCCAATAGGTGTAGGGTTTATGACGTCGTTCATATTTTGATTTTTGACATGTTACACATTTTTTACATGATTAGTTACGTCTTGAATCATATTAGGCCAGTAATATAAGTTTGATAGAGATAATTTTGGTTCGTTTATACCTCTGTGTGCAGTTTTGATCTCGTGATGATATTTAATTTTTTCAAGTTGTTCTTCTTTTTTTGAAATATCTTTTGCAAGAAAAACGCTTTGAGTTAATATGAAAGCATTATTTTCAAAATGTTTTTGCATTATTGAAATTAGTACTTTCATTAATTCTGTTTGAAATAATATTCTGTGAGTTGTGTTAGGTTTTTGATATTCTAGAAAAACTTTAACTATGTCGTTTTCTAGGATTCTTTGGGTAACTACAATTTTCAAACGGGTTTAATCAAATGGTATTGTTATGTTTACGCCTGGTGGAATCACGTCATTACTCAACTGTTAAGTAATGAAGTTGAGTTAAGTTGTTGAGTCTCAACAATAAAAGTATTTGTTTTTTGAATTCCTTAAAGTTTGTTCTGAAATTGTGATTATAGGGTTTTATTGAGAAGAATGTTGTGTTTCATTTGAATCATCATTATGTGGTTCTTCTTGCGTTTCATTCGAATTATCATTATTTGGTTCTTATCGACGAGCTGGGATGATTGCTACATTCGAGATCACTTCAATTCGTTTTTCTTCGTTTGTAGGTTTATCAAATGGTTGAATTATTTTAGCGATATAATCTATATCAGGGGTTTCTTCTTTGTCCGTAGAGTCTAAGAGGAATTCAGAAAATTCTTCGAATCGGTATTTTTCGTCTGTATCAAAATTACCTAATAACTATTGATTTTGTATTGAGTATAACTCTATTCTTGATAGGGCAACGGCAACACAATTTTTCTTTCCTCTTCTGTGTACGATTTTATATTCATACTCTTCTAATTTTAAACGCCATCTAACTAGTTTTGACGAAGGGTCTTTAATGTTAAATAGCCATTGAAGTAGTTTATGGTCAGTAACAAGAGTAAATTTTCTTCCGAATAAATAAGGTCTAAAGTATTTTGGAAAATTGACCATTGCTAATAATTCTTTTTCTATATTAGTATAATTTTGTTCTGATGGGTTCAAAGTTCTTGATCAATAGGTTTGCAAGTTCCTTGCGATAATACTGCTCCAATCGCTATATTAGAAGCGTCAGTAGTTAAAATGAAAGGTTTAGTAAAATCTGGATATCGGAGAAGGGGTTCGTTGGTTAATATTCGTTTGCATTTTTCGAAAGTTTCTGAAAATTCAGCACAGTGAGTTATATTTGCGCCCTTTTTTAAACATTGAGTCAGCGGTTTTGTTAATTGGGCAAAATCTTTTATGAATTTTCTTTATCCTAGTAAACCCAGAAATGATTTTATATCTCTAGCAGTAGTTGGAATTGGAAAATTTTTTATTGCTTTTATTTTGTTACGGTTTGGTTTTATACCGTAGAGTGTTACAATATGTTCTAGAAATTCAACATTTTGTTTTAAAAATTCAGATTTATCTAATTGTATTTTTAATTTAGCTCCACGCAGTACTTTGAATACTTGTTTCAAGTTGGAGATATGTTCTTGTAGGGAAGTTGAGAAAATTATAATATCGTCCATGACAACCAGGCATGTCTTGTTTCGTAGGTTTTTCAAAATGTGATTCATCACTTTTTGGAATTTTGTTGGGGCGTTCTTTAATCCAAAAGGCATTCTTACATATTCATAATGTCCGTGTTTTACATTGAAGGCTGTTTTTTGATTGAGTTTTCTTCCATTCCCATCTGTCGTCAATTGTTTTTTCATTTAATTTACGATAGTCAACGACTGTACGCCATTTTTTCTTGCCGGAGGCATCCGTCTTCTCGGGTACAATCCATATTGAGCTGCTCCATGCAGATGAAGATGGTTGGAATATTCCGTAATTTAGCATTTTGTTAATTTGATTATTTACTTCTCCTTTATGACAATGGGGAAAACGGTATGATTTAGTATGAACTGGAATTTCGTCTGTTGTTTAAATTTCGGGTGTTATTTTCATTTTACTTGTAAACGGAAGTTTTTCATTTCCATCATGAAATATATCTGAAAATTCACGGCAAAGTTTCCATTTTTTTTTTCTAGATTCATATGATCAGTTCTAATATCATTTGTTATGTTAAACATAGAGTTATTATCAATTTTTGGCATAACATGTTCTATATTGAAGAATTCGAAATGTTCTTTATTTATCCGATAAGTTGAAAAAGGTTCGTTCATTATTTAGGAACATATAATTTATTAATATATCCCTGTGGAATAAGTATTTCTCCTTCACTGATGTTAACAGGGTATTTTATCATTAATGCTTCATGAGGTGGTATTCCAAATGTAAAAGAAACTTTATGAGGTTGTCTATAAAAAAGGGAATTTGTACAAAATTATTTTTCAAGAGTTTTTAGTGAAATCAATATTCAAATCAATTTTAATTAATTCTTTCAAACATAAAATCCCATCAAAAAAATCATGAAAATGAAATAAAATATATTCACTTCTATAATTACTTTTATATTCTCCAAAAGCTGGAATAATAACTTTATATTGTGTTTATTTTTATTCCAACGATGTTTTCAATTGGGATGGTTCTCTGAATATTCTATCAGGATGATATTTTTCTGCGATGGATGGTCTCAACATGGAAGTATGACATCCAGTATCAATTAATAATTCTATTGGTGGGTTTTGAATTTTAATATATGGTAGAGGCTGAATAAAGATCTGTTAAATTATCCCGATCGTCTGAGACGATTTGAAAAAATATTCATCCTCATTTTCAAAAGTTTCATTGGTCATATCTTGGGAAGGAAAACAATATTCATTTGGTTCATCAAACTCAGAATCCAAAGAGTATTGATCATCTATAGGATATTGGTGAGGATATAGTGGTGTTATATCTTGTTCTTCTTCAACGTGGTCAGAAAGTTCTTCACTAATAAAGGTTTGTCATGGGGGTTGCATGAATGTTTTATTTATAATGGGGAGAGACATGTTTGACGTACGGATCGTAGGATTCCTTGAAGTAGCAGACATTGGTTGAAAGTTTCTTTGATCAGGGTTATTTGTTGGTTTGAATACATTTCGAGGTGGTCCAAATACTTATCGATTTGTGGGGAATCTTTGTTGTATTTGTCCAGGTTGGATATTTATCGGTTGACTTGGAAATTGTGGTTTTTGATGAAATTTTTGATGATTAGACTTGAGAAAACCAGTAGATGTTCGACTCCTAAAATTCAGATTTTGTTGAGAATTTTGAAAATAGTTTTGTGGTGAAAAATTATTGTAATTCGATTTCATTTGTGTTTGAGGTTGTTGTTTTTGTACATTAGTGCTTGAGCTAGTAGTTGATCTATCATGAAAAACCATATTTTGAGTTTGTCTAAAGTTTTCATCATAAAACAAGATTCATAGTTTCTTCTTAACAATTTGGTTTGATACTGTTACTTTATCTTGTAATCGAATGTTCGAATTTCTTAAAAATACTTTATATATATGATCAATATTAGATCTTGAATTGATTTCGAAAGCTCATTCACTTCTTAATACTTGAATTCTTTTTGCAAAGTCAAGGGGATGTTCGTTCCTATACGGTACTGAAGTGAAAAGTTGTTCACGGTTGTCAAGGTTTTGTCTATCACCAAACGTACTTCTAAATTAATTTTTCATAATTTTCATGTATTTTATTCTATTTTCGACCCAATAAGTAGCTGAGCTCTATCCCTAAGTTTTTCAATTATAATACTTAAGATACACTGATTTAATGTATCATCAATAGGGCTATAATATTTTTTATGATATCTATCAACAGCATTGATGAAAATTTCAAGGATAACTGGCGATCCTTCATATATTGGTATAGTATCAGAATAAATTTTGAATAGAGTATGATTAATTTCTGTAGGCATCGTTGGAAATAATGTTCATAATATTATAATATATTATTGCATGAAGTATTTTTTTTAATTTCAAAATTTTCCCCTCGAAAGAGAATTGGAGTTTTATAAATTAGACTACCTTATCGTCTGATGAAAAATTCAATTTGTTTTATCGGGTATTTGTGGGTATTTTCGAAAGGTAATTTCCAAGGGAAATTTGAAAAATCAATCCAACAGAAAATAAACAACGGAAAAAACATGGATATTAAAAGGAATCATAAATGAAGGCTTCTTCTTGAGAGAATTATTTGAACTATACAAAAATTCAGGTGACCAAGCTATTTTGGATCTTTATGAAATATAATAATCAGAAAAAAATCAATCGAGAGAAATGAAATATTTTGACAATAAAATGAGCGGTGCGCCTAACAAAAGTAAGGCTGCTTGGAGAATAAAAAATCATCATACGTGCAGTAAACGAATGAAAACTGCCAAATGTCCAAACCATTTTATGAATACAGAAGGTTCTCCTGTATCGAATCCTAGAGATATGGCGGAATCATTTTCAAACTTCTTTTCCGAATCCCTAAAAGCACTTGTGTCAGAAACAAACATTTCTACTGATAATGATAATAGATTAACAGTAACACTCCGAAAGATTCTCTATTTCTGTATTCGTTAATGAACTACGAAATATCATTGCTTCTTTTGCAGCTGAAACCTCATCTGGTCCTGATGAAATACCATATTTCATCTTTGGCCTCGCTCTTGAATACATATTGGAACCTATGGTAAAATTAATTAATTTATCATTCATTTCCTATATCCCTATATTCAAAAGAGGGATTTGAAGAACTTGTCCAACTACCGTGGAATATCACTGTTATCAGGTTTTTCGGAAATATGTGAAGAATCGTTTCAAACCAGATTAGTTGAATTTCTCGGAAAACAGCATATTCTTAGCTAGTACCAGTTTGGATTCCAGAGAGGCCTCTCGACTCAGGATGCTGTTCTGACCTCATTTAATCAAATCTTGAATGAATTTGTCGAAGGTAGAAAAGTTGTTAGTTTATGTTCTGATGTTTCAAGAGCTAACCATGAGTTACATTTCAATAAGCTGGAACTATATGGCATAAGAGGTCGAGAGCGAACGTGGATAAAATCGTTTATGTTCAACAGAGATCAGAAAGTTTTTTCAATCATTACCAGATACATCTCATCGGAATATAATATCTGATGTCCCTTAGGGATGAGCAAAACACGAAGTACCAGCGAAAAACCACAGCAACCATCAGCAACATTGAGTAATATAGATGAAAATACCGTGGAACTGATCATCAGTAGAATTTCCTCGAAGATCAACAATAGAATAGATGCACAGTTGGAGACACTGGGTAAGCAGTTCGAGAAAATAAACAAAAAATTGAATAATTTGATAACCAAATTCGATGCATTAGATCAATTGATAGATGCCAACAAAAGAGAAATTTGGTGTATCAATAGCGAATTAGACTTATTGGACCAGAGAGGAAAAATGAATTCAATTAGATTGGTTGGGAGGAAAGAGGAGAGCAACGAAAATTCACCTGCTAAAGTACTCAACTTGATCAATGATGGAATGAAATGTACCTACTTCAAGCGATCTGAACGAAGTATTCCGAATTGGCAAGTTAAACAAAGACAATACCGAAGCAAGAACTATTCTGATAGAATTCGTCTCTTATATGAAGCGTAGTGAAATTTTCAAAGCCAGGGGTTCACTGAAAGGAACAAATATATTTATCAATGAATATTTGACAGAGAAACGTTATTAGCTACAAGCACTAGCTAAGAAGAAATACGGGGGAAAGAACGTTTGGACTACGAATGGCCGAATATATGCAAAATTTGGCAACAGCGTCAAAATGATCATTGAAGAAACTGATTCAAGTCTTGTCTGAGAATCATATCAGTTTTATAAAATAGATGTTTATTTGTTTATTTTTCTTGGTGTAGGGCGCGGAGTCGCCCAATTCATTTATGTTGTTAAGTAGGGTTTACATTTATATAGTGGAAATAAGAATTTCAGTAAATTTTTATTTTAGACATACTTCTAGTTCATGTTACATATACCAATGCAACTTATTACTTTTTTTTTCTTTAGTCTATCTTAGTTTCAGTGAGTTAGGAGCCTATGAAGGAGAGTTCAATTTTTTGCAGCATAATGTACTAGATCCCGGAAAAATGTTATATTGTTGATGATTTCAATATGCATGAAGTAGTTGGTAATGTTCTAAATTTTGATAGTCCTAATGAAAAACTCAACTTGTTATGTGATTACATAGAATATAACTCCCTTAAACAATTCAATGTAGTTGTAACGAAATGTGCTAGCGCCGGCCCTGCCGCCTATCGATGCGAATTAGCGCGAGTTTCCAGGAACGATTATACTCGCGTGATCGCGGCTCATCCAGAAGATTCGACTGTGAAGATTTGTCTAGATGGTTCTCCACTGTATGAGCTCGTATATATAAGCGGAAGCCGTTCACGCTGAAAGCAGAATTTTTAGTACAGAGAGTTTAGTGGCGAACATTGGAAAGTTATCAGAGCGATTTAAGTGATTGTGTAGTATTGTATTGTGATAGCGAGTTATAATAAAAGGAGTTTAGTGTTGTTTGGTGTTTTAATCGACGAACCTAGAGGAATATCGTAACAGTGGTGTCGGAAGTGGAATTTTTGCTGGTAAATAAAAACAATTTATGGTGAAAACGAGAAGTACATCTTACGATACGATGGAGGACATGTTGAAATTAATTCAAAACCAATTTGCGGATTATAAAAGACGACGGCAGGAGAAAAAACAAGTAGAGGAAAAGCGACGACAGGAAGAAAAGAAAGAACGAGAAGAAGGACTCCAGAAAATTCTCGAAGACCAGAGAAAAGAGCGAGAAGCTGAAAAGAAAGAACGACAATTAGAACGAGAAAATGAAAAGAGAGAACGAGAAGAAGGAGTCCAGAAAATTCTCGAAAATGAAAAGAAAGAACGAGAAGATGAAAAGAGAGATCGAAAAGAACAGAGAAAAGAACGAGAAGACCTTCAGAAAATTCTAGAACAACAAAAGACTGAAATAGAGCAATTAGAAAAACAACAAAAAGCAGACTTCCAGAAAGTTCTAGAAAATCAGAACAAGTTCTTCGAGCATGTTTCACATGAAACAAGAGTTCAAATGGAAGAACTAAAAGAAGGCCTAAAGGAAGAACTTAAGGGAGACGTCAAGAAAATCGACAAGAAAGTGGATACAGTGCGAGAGGAGGTGAAAGGACTTGAAAGGCAGATAGCTCTTCTCAAGAACCAGGATCGCCGAGACAGGGTTGCCACACCTGGCATTTCCGTGAAACCACCGACTTTTGACGGACAGTCGTCTTGGGCTATGTATCGTAGACAGTTTGAGGCTGCGGCAGAGACTAATGGATGGGGCGAAGAAGAAAAAGCTACGGCACTCGTAGTAGCTTTGAGAGGGCCAGCTTTGAATATACTGCAGACCATACCCATCGAACAGCAAAAACAATATGAGGACCTGATTTCTGCACTAGAGTTGAGGTATGGCGATCAACACCGAGAACAGCTGTACCGGGCACAAATGAAGACTCACACACAAAGAGCAGGTGAGAGCTTGCAGGAATTTGAGGCAGATGTTAGACGTCTAATTCAGCTGGCCTATCCAGAAGCGCCTGGAGATTTCAAGGAACAGTTGGCTGTGCAGATATTTATTGACGGACTCAGAGACCCAGAAATCCAAAGAACTCTGCGACCTACAAGTTTCAAGAGAAGTAGCGATGCCTTGGTACGTTCGCTAGAAGTGGAGGCGGCCTTCAACACGTCGAGGCCGAAAGTGCGTGCAGTTTCAATAGAAGAACCGGAACAACGATTTGGCACAACAAATAGTTCAGTCGAGAAGGTTCTGGAAGAAATCAAATCAATGATAAGTGGCATCAGCACCCAGAAGAAGAGGACATGCTATAGATGTGGAAAACCCGGACATCTTATCAAGGACTGTAGAGTGAGAATGCCATCAAGATCTAGCTCTCCTGCAAGGGTTCCATCTCGTACGCAATCACCTGTGAGGACAAGGTCATCCAGCGAGTCCTCAAATTGGCGGCAGGAAAACGAGAATTAGCCAGCATATCGGGGCGCATGCTGGCTAGCAATAACAGAGCCCCCAGGGTCATCAATGTTAACAGACTGAAAAGAACATCTGAGAGCCTTACCATTCCAGGAAAATTGAATAAAATCGACGTTATATGCACCATAGACACCGGTGCTGCAGTTTCCTTGGTACGCAGCGACATTCTTCGGCCTGGAAGCGTGAAGCCTATTTCTTCCAACGTCGTGCTTCGGACAGTCACTGGTGAAAACGCACCTATTCGAGGAAAGGCTGAAATTACATTGGTTCTTGGGCGACTCACCATCACAGATAGAGTTTACGTCGCAGATATAGAAGATGAATTCATACTCGGAATGGACTTGATCAGTGACTATGGATTTTCATTCGACAATGAGGAGAAGATTATGAGGTTCGGAGGAGAAGAATTTGTCCTTACAACTCCAGCAGAAAGGGCAATGCCTGTGAAACTGCGTTTAATGAAAACTGCGAGAATTCCTGGATTTTCGGAGAAAGTAGTTTGTGCTGCAGTTGAAGAAGACCCTGGGTGCTGCGTTGGAGTAGTCCAGCCATGTGATGAATCCCCCAGCAATTTGGTGTTTGCACAGGCCTTAGTTAAAACGAACAAAACGATTCCTGTGAGGGTTGCCAACGTGTTTCCTGGAGAAATAACTGTTACGGCAGGCGATGTCATAGGAACATGTGAACCTGTAACTTGGGTAGCGAACTGTAATTTAAATGAACATCAAGAAACAAGGGCAGACTCTGAGAGTGTTATATCAACTCTTGAAAAATCATGTCAACACTTATCAACAGAGGAACTGAAAGCTGCCAAGAACTTCATCAGGAGTGAAAGTGACATTTTTGATTCGACAACAACAGGAAGAACTAATTTTGTCAAACACAGAATCGATACTAGCCAAGCTCATCCGATTCGGCAACCACCAAGAAGAATTCCATTCGCCAAGCAACAGGAGGTGGAAGAGCTTGTCGACAAGATGATGAAGGACGATGTGATTGAAGAGTCATCGAGCCCTTGGTCTGCGCCTGTTGTGTTGGTTTCCAAGAAGGATGGAACCACGAGATTCTGTGTCGATTACAGGAAATCAAATGATGTCACCAAGAAAGACAGCTACCCTCTACCATGAATAGATGACACATTAACAACTTTGGCAGGTTCCCGTTGGTTCTCAACATTAGATCTGAAGAGCGGATACTGGCAAGTAGGCATACATGAAGACGATAAGGAGAATACTGCATTCTCGACTGGTAGTGGGCTTTACCAGTTTACTGTTATGCCGTTTGGATTGTGCAATGCTCCAGCAACGTTTGAGAGACTAATGGAGCTGGTCCTTCGGGGGCTCACTTGGAAAACTTGTCTTGTATACCTCGACGACGTTTTGGTCATGGGAAAGACATTCGAAGAACATCTGCACAACCTGCAAGAAGTCTTTCAACGATTCAGGGACGCCAAACTCAAACTGAATCTTCAGAAATGTTCATTGTTCCAGAAAGAAGTGGATTTTCTAGGTCACACAGTTTCATCAGACGGCATCCGAACAGACCAAACGAAGATACAGGCGATAAGAGACTGGCCGAGGCCAAGAGACAGACATTAAGTGAGGAGTTTCCTAGGTCTCTGCACCTACTACCGTCGTTTCGTAGAAGGATTTGCTGTTATTGCGGCACCCCTACATAAGTTGACAGAAGATTGTGTCAAATTCGTCTGGTCCAACGAAAGTGAACGGGCATTTGGGAAACTGAAAGTTGCTCTATGTTCCAGCCCCATTTTAAGTTTTCCACGTCAACGAGGCCTGTTTGTTTCGGACACAGATGCCAGTAATAATGGTATTGGAGCCGTACTATTACAAGAGCAAGATGGTCAGGAAAAAGTAATCGAGTTCTACAGCAAAGTACTCACCAAGCCAGAAGAAATTATTGCGTAACGAGAAAAGAGCTACTGGCAATAATCAAGGCTGTAGACCACTTCCACAAATATCTGTACGGAAGAGAGTTCCTAATCAGAACAGATCATGCAGCTCTGAAGTGGTTACTCAAAATGAAGACTCCTGAAGGACAAGTAGCAAGGTGGATTGAGAAGTTGAACCAGTATCACTTCAGGATAAAACATCGACCAGGACGATTGCATAACAACGCAGATGCCTTGTCAAGAAGACCTTGTTCGGATACTTGTAAACACTGTGAGCGAATTGAACGTCGCGAAGGAATCAACCAAGTGAGATTGATAGTAGACGACAATTGGACGACAGCAAAAATGCGAGAAGACCAGGAGAATGATCCAAACGTTGCAGAATTTTTGAAATGGAAAGAAAATGGAGCGGAAAGACCCACCTGGAAGGACATCTCAGATCGATCACCAACGTTCAAGGCACTGTGGGCACAATGGGATTCCTTGATTGTGGAGAATGGCCTGCTAAGGAGGGCTTGGGAGTCAGCCGATGGCAAGAAAGTGAGTTCCTAACTGGTTGTGCCCATGTCGAGAATAGAGGATGTTTTGTTAGAGATTCATGGTGGTAAATCAGGTGGACATCTAGGAGTTAACAAAACCTTGGAGAAAATACGGCAAAGGTTCTACTGGGTCCAATGTCGAGAAGATGTCGAGAGATGGTGCCGAAGATGCCCAAAATGCAAAGCAAGCAAAGGTCCTAGTACAAGATCAAGAGGCGAGATGAAACAATACAATGTTGGTGCTCCCTTCGAACGAATCGCCATCGATGTAGCTGGACAGCTGGACCGTTCCCGATGACAAATGATGGCAACAAATACATCCTCGTTGCCATGGATTATTTCAGTAAATGGGTTGAAGCTCACGCCTTGCCTAATCAAGAAGCATCCACCGTTGCAAGAACCCTGGTGGACAACATGTTTACAAGTTTCGGAGTGCCAATGAAGCTACATTCCGATCAAGGAAGAAATTTCGAATCGAATTTATTCAGGAAAGTTTGTGAATTGATGGGAATCAGCAAGACCAGAACTGCCCCCCAACCACAGTCTGATGGCATGGTCGAGAGGTTCAACAGGACTATGGAAGAACACCTTTCCAAAGTGGTAGAAGAGCATCGAAAAGACTGGGATCGACACCTTCAACTATTCTTGATGGCTTACCGGGCAGCTGTGCACGATTCCACAAAGCTCACCCCAGCCAGGATCATCTTCGGAAGGGATCTTCGTTTGCCCTGTGACTTGGTGTTCGGATCCCCAAGTTCTGAGGAAAAAGAGGTACAGGATTATGCAGATGAACTGCGAGACAGCCTGATAGGGATTCACGAAATTGCGAGAAGAAGATTGAAGATTACTAGTGACAGGATGAAGGCTCGATACGATCTCAAGGCAAATACTGGTGGATTCAAAGAAGGAGATCGAGTGTGGCTGTACAACCCTCGTCGTAGAAAAGGAAATTCTCCCAAACTAACACCATGCTGGGAAGGACCCTATTCGATAGTCAAGAGAATAAATGACGTGGTGTACAGGATTCAACGTAGCCCTAGAGCAAAAATGAAGGTCGTTCACCTAGAAAGACTTAAACGTTACAATGGCGATGATGACGTACTGTTTGATCGGGACGATCAAAATTGAGAGGGGGATAATGTAACGAAATGTGCTAGCGCCGGCCCTGCCGCCTATCGATGCGAATTAGCGCGAGTTTCCAGGAACGATTATACTCGCGTGATCGCGGCTCATCCAGAAGATTCGACTGTGAAGATTTGTCTAGATGGTTCTCCACTGTATGAGCTCGTATATATAAGCGGAAGCCGTTCACGCCGAAAGCAGAATTTTTAGTACAGAGAGTTTAGTGGCGAACATTGGAAAGTTATCAGAGCGATTTAAGTGATTGTGTAGTATTGTATTGTGATAGCGAGTTATAATAAAAGGAGTTTAGTGTTGTTTGGTGTTTTAATCGACGAACCCAGAGGAATATCGTAACAGTAGTGAAAAATTGTCCAAACCGAACTCTCGATCTAGTTCTTAGTGGAGAAAATAATTCTTTTATTTGTGAAGTGAATAGCGAATGTTTACCATTTGTGAAAGAAGACGTTTACCAACCAGCCTCAAATATTAAATTATCAATTTCCATTGTCGTAAAAATTCACGATAATACAGAGGAACAGGAGAGATATAACTATAAAAAAGCTAAATATGATGAATGGAGTACATTGGTGAGTATTATCAATTGGGATACAATATTGACAGAGGGCGATGTGAACATGGCTTCGGACACATTCTATTCTATTTGGAATGAAGTTATAGCAGAATGTGTTCCAAAATATTTCAGGAAAAAAATAAAACACCCAATTTGGTTTTCGAAAGAAATTAGAGATTTATTACGTGAAAAAAAAAAGGTATAGAAAATTAAAATCCGTTTCGGAGTACTATAATAATAAGTTCAAAGAACTTAAACAAAAACTAAAATATTCGATAAGAAAGGAAGAGAAGCTGTACTACAAGAATATTGAGTAGGGTATAAAAACCGATGTCAATACATTTTGGAAATTTGTTAATAGTAAAAGGAAAAGCCGGACAAATTTAAGTGTTTTTGTTTGTGATGAGGAAGCTATACCAGAGGAAAAAACTGCAGGTTGAAACCTAAGAAGTCAGCAGGTGTAGACGGCATTCCGCCTCATATACTGAAAGGCTGTGGGGATTGGTTGAGAATTCATTTGCTTCACATATTCAATCTAATAATTAAGGATAGTGCTTATCTAGAGATATGGAAAAGAGCTATCATGACGCCAATATTCAAATCGGGGGACAAGATGGATGTTCAAAATTATAGATGTGTTTCTATAATGAGCTCACCAGCGAAATTGTTTGAGCATGTAATTTTCAGGAAACTTAGTGATTACATTAACAAATATATAGTATCGCAACAGCATGGATTCAGAGGAAGAAAGTCGATCAATACAAATTTACTGGAATTTAGTAATGCAGCTTCCAAACAGATACTTCCACACCATCCACTGTTGCAACTTTTTCCAAAACCGCTCCTCTCCCTTTTTTTTTCATGTCCATCCCCTTGGGAACTTGATAATCAGGTAAACAGTTAGTTCTAACGGTTCCCAGAGGTAGTATACCGTTATTTGTTAGGTAGATTAGCAGTGGGATACTGGTGAACCAATTGTCAAAAAACAATTTATAGTTTTGATGTTTTGGTACTGTTTGGGAAAGCTTCACAACAACATTTTATAGGTGTAGGGCGCGGAGTCGCCCAATTCATTTATGTTGTTGAGTAGGGTTTACATTTATATAGTGGAAATAAGAATTTCAGTGAACTTTTATTTTAGACGTACTTCTAGTTCATGTTACATATACCAATGCAACTTATGACTTTTTTCCTCTAGTTTATCTTAGTTTCAGTGAGTTAGGAGCTCACGGATGTAGCAGTTGAATGGAAAATATAGCTGTATACTACCAGAACTGTAGGGGGCTTAACACGAAACCTAATGAATTTCACAGAAGATCTTTGGATTATGACTATGATAAACTTATGATAATCGAAACTTGGTTACAAGAAGGAGTTGCAGACGCAGAAATCGTATGTTCACAAAATTACAATTTGATAAGGGCTGATAGAAATTTGCATATAACTGATGAAAGTACAGGTGGAGGTGTCCTGATTGCAATAAAAAATAAATACAAAATCCTGAATATTATCAATCATGCATCATCATTTGAGGTGTCGATCATCCATATTGAGGTGGGTGACTATAGATATCGATTTGGTGTAATTTATATCCCCTTAAACAGTCCGAATAGTGCCTATGAAGAAGCGTTAAATTTTTTGCAGCATAATGTATTAGATCCCGGAAAAATGTTATATTGTTGGTGATTTCAATATGGAAGGAGTAGTTGGTAATGCTCTTAATTTTGATAGTCCTGATGAAAAACTCAACTTGTTATGTGATTACATAGAATATAACTCCCTTGAACAATTTAATGTAGTGGAAAATTAACAAAACCGAACTCTTGATCTAGTTCTTAGTGGAGAAAATAATTCTTTGATTTGTGAAGTGAATAGAGAATGTCTGCCATTTGTAAAAGAAGAAGCTGAATGGTTCAGCTTCAAATATTGAATTATCAATTTCCATAGTGGTAAAAATTAACGATGATACAGAGGAAAAGGAGAGATATAAAAAAGCTAAATTTGATGAATTGAGTAGATTGGTGAGTATTATCAATTGGGATAAAATATTGACAGAGGGCGATGTGAACATGGCTTTAGACACATTCCATTCTATTTGGAATGAAGTTATAGCGGAATGTGTTCCGAAATATTTCAGGAAAAAAATAAAACACCCAGTTTGGTTTTCGAAAGAAATTAGAGATTTATTATTAAATCTGTTTCGGAGTACTATAATAATAAGTTCGAAGAACTCAAACAAAAACTAAAATATTTGAAAAGAAAGGAAGAGAAGCTGTACTACAAGAATATTGAGTAGGGTATAAAAACCGATGTCAATAAATTTTGGAAATTTGTTAGTAATGAAAGGAAAAGCCGGACAAGGTGTTTTTGTTTGTGATAAGGAAGCTATACCAGAGGAAAAAAGTGCAGATGCATTTACGAAGTTCTTTCATTCGTTTTTTTGTGCGGAACCCGCAACTTATAATGTCGATTACGAGAGTTTAGATGATATCAGAGATTGTAACGAGTTTTTTACAGTACATGAAATAACCGATTATGATTCTAGCGAGGCTCTGAAGAGGTTGAAACCTAAGAAGTCAGCAGGTATAGACGGCATTCCGCCTTATATACTGAAAGGCTGTGGGGATTGGTTGAGAATTCCTTTGATTCACATATTCAATCTAATTATTAAGGATAGTGCTCATCCAGAGATATGGAAAACAGCTATCATGACGCCAATATTCGAATCGGAGGACAAGATGGACCTTCAAAATTATACATTTTACATTTTATCTGTTTTGCTCTTGACGTTCTACTATAACATTGTATATTGTAGTGAAATAAATACTTCTACTTCTATACAGGTATTTCTATAATGTGCTCACCAGCGAAATTGTTTGAGCATGTAATTTTCAGGAATTACATTAACAAATATATAGTATCGCAACAGCATGGATTCAGGGGAAGAAAGTCAATCAATAGAAATCTACTGGAATTTATTAATGAGGCTTCCAAAGTTCCTGATTACAAAATGCAATTAGACATTGTTTTTACCGACTTTCATAAGACTTTCGAGCTGGTCCAACATGATATTCTGATAAAATTTCAACAAACTCTACAGAAATAATAAAAAGCTATCTTCAAGATCAAGGTTTAGCTGATGTTGAATTTTCAGAAGAATGTGCAGTTAAATCAGGCGTACCTCAGGGGTCCAATTTGGGACCACTCCTATTCATTATTTTCAGAAATGATTCATAATCTTATTTGAAATACTCGGATCGTGTTCTCTTTGCTGATGATTTAAAGCTCTTCAAAGCCGTACATACAGTGAGGGACTGTGTACATTTACAAAAAGATATAAATAACATCTTGGACTGGAGTTCAAGACACAAATTATTTTTCAATCTGAAAAAATGCTGTGTGATATCTATAACTCGCATAAAAGAACCGATTTTCTTCAGGTATGGAATGGATGATGTGGTTTTAGAAAGAAAGACAGAAATAAAAGAGCTAGTGTTGAGATATAATGATTAATTTTTGTTTGCGGCTCACATAAGAGACTGAGTAATATCTGCTAATCGAACTTTAGGCTTCGTAATTAGACAAACATCCTCATTTTCAAATATTCATGTAATAAAGTTGCTATATTATTCTTTGGTTGGACCAAAGTTGGTGTTTGCAGCCATTGTCTGGTTTGGTGAGTATCAAACCCATTTGAAAGAACTAGAAAAATCCAGAACAAGTTCTTGAGGTATCTTTTTTCAAGAGATATCACATTTGGCCAAACAATAACATAACAAGATCTGCAGATCTACGACTTGAATTTGAAATATGAAAGCACCATTAATGTCTATACTCAAATAAGCCAACACCTTGAGCAGTCTTATTGATTTGGATTGGACTCTTTCTCCATCAGTATTTCGTAGAAGAATTCTAGAACATATGTTGAACATTGCAACTTAGGGCGTTATTGGGACACAATCACCTTGTTATTTGTTTATATGGACAACGTCAGGAACTGAATGAGAGAGTTTTTCAATCATTGGTATGTTTATGCTTCAGCCAATCACAAGTTTTCATCCCCCCCTTACAGTTCTGGTAAATAGTTAGGTAAATAGTTAAGTAGTAGTATTAAGTTTTTGAATTGATCAATTACAAATTTTCATTCATGTAATTAGGCTGTAATAGCTTGTGTGGGTATTAAATAAATAATGTGTTGGTGAAATCGCCCCAGGGTGAATGAGGTACTGGTCCTTCAAAAGAAGCGATCAGAATTATGACTTTAAAAGATAGAAGATCATCATGTAAGAACTTATTTGGAGAACTGAATATCCTGAGTGTTACATCTATGTTCATCTTAAACTGTATCATGCATATGAAAAAGAATGAAAATCAATTTATTTTCCGAAATGACCAAAAATGATCAAACACCAGTGGACATAATCTCAGAAATACAATACCCGAATTACTAATGATAAATTGGAAATAGTGAGAAAAGGGCCGGATATAATGTCCATAAAACCCTTTAATAAATTAAAATTGAAATCTGTGACTGGGATTCATATTTTTCAAAAGTTGGTCAACAATCTCTCAATCCCATAAAGTTTCTATACAACTGAGGAGTATTTCAACTGGAATATGTGATAATTTTTTTGGGTTCGACATGTATTTCTATGTGTTGAGCATTGTTTTTATGACGAGTTTCTATATCTGTAAAGATCCGCTGAAATAAATTGATTATTATTATCGTTTGAACGAACCTAGTCGGGTCCGTACTTCCCACTGCTCCGACCCAGTGGGCGAACGCGCTAGTATAATAATTAACCAATAACCACTCCTCACACCGCGGGGTGAGTGGTCACTGGCTCCGAGAATCGTGAGTCCTGAGCGGACGCAACGAACCGAGAATAACGGCCTTCCGCATGCGGCTGGCCAAAATCTTTGCCGCATTACAGCATGCTGGTATGTTCTGACACCACCGGGAACACCTATAATCAGAACCACCAATTTGACATCATAGTCCGGGTGGAGCCTGCGAAGTTCGTAAAGTAAATCCTGATACTTCGTTCGTTTTTCCTCCTTTTTTCTGACGGTATTCGTTTCGGCAGAGGCCGAAAACTCAATAACGAATATCGTCTTACTTCGGTGGTCGAAGGGGACTATATCAGGCTTATTGGCTTGTGTTTGCCTGAGGGTGGAGAATGAAAAGTTCCAAAAAATTCGTCACTTTTCATTCTCCACAACGCACTCGATATCCCCTGGAGCGTAAGGCAGTACTGGTGTCCTGCCTATAAATAGTATAGCACTCCTAAAACCGCGTTATGGCGATAAATATAGGCCGAGACCGCATAAACTGCACAAGATGACAGCAATTTTATCAAAGTCTCGGGCGCCTATCGGGCCAGTTGTTCTGGCCTGAGGGGCTTCACTTTGTGAAGGATCCTTCGGGTCCCGAAACTCAAAACGTTGTCCATTGTCATTGACCGAGTTGTCACGGGGCTGTCTATCGGTTTGGGCCCCTTCACCTTGCCCTTATTATTATTATTATATCACAATCTTTCGTTATAGATTTATAAACAATAACATCACCTGAATGAACTTTTGTTCTTTATATTCCACACCCATACCCACAATTTTCAGCATCGGTTTCTTCTTTTCTGTTATTTCATATTCAGTACCTAGTCTCCCAGTTTCTCTCTGTAATTTTGTTGTTGCATTTCCATTCTCGCGAGGAATCACCAATCCCCCGTTCTACAGTGGTTGAATTTTTGACCATAAATTATTCAACTGCGAAATATTTAGTCGATCGTTCATATCCTTCTTCGTTTTATTGACATCTTGTTTTCTCTTGGTATTCACTTTCTTTTGAGCATTGGATTAGATGATATTAGTTGTTTCTGAGCTGTTTGAGAGGAGGATTCGTTGATATGATTTGTTGTCACCCTATTATTTTGCTCCGTAGACTCCAAACTCATCGATTTCCTGTTAATATATTCCACTTCTCCACAAAGATTTTCCATGACGCTTATTTCCTCTCTCAGTAGTATATTATATCAGGCTTTTTTATATTTTTGTACTATAACAGTATAGTTGTATATTCATATTGAATAATTGATGAACACTGAATGAAAATGTGTGCACTGAATAGTACTTTTTCAATTTTTGCTGTTTCTCCTTACTTAACACCCATGTGTGGTATCAATATTTTATATTCGTTTTGAGGAATTTAAATATCGACAACTTCATTTCTCGATCGTGTTTCGTACACAGCGGAACAAACTGAACCATTCTATATTCAGATTCTAATTCCCATTCCCTTATGGTGGAATTCAACATATTAACGATTATTTAATAAAGTTTCAATTAGAACCGAGAGTTTATCAGGTTACATCCGTTCTGATACACTTCAGAATAAATAATATGAATCCTAATAGATACGGAGCAACCCTAAATTGAGAGTTTACAGGAGCGAGGGTCATTATCGGAAGAAGTACTCGGGATCCACTTCAAATGATTCTACATCCTGAATGAATTATCTTTTTCACAAAATGATTCTCTCGAAAACATCATTTGATATTAATAAACGGTGCGATGATAAATACTCTTTTTTTCTATTCTGAACGAAAAAGGTATAATGGACAATGTTTACGTACAACCACATAACTTTCAATACATTTCGACAAGAATGTATGAATGAATTTATTGAAATAGGATTCACTAATATACAGGTTAGCTTACTTGGAAAATATAGTGAAATCAACAGAATTTATACAAATAATACAACTATATATATACTCACATATATTATTCGAAACGAACAAAAATAATATTCAATTTGCATCATATGTTTCAAAAGTTCACTCTTGAAAACATTCAATGATGAAGTACATTTTATTGAATCAGGTAAATCATTAAATCGGATAAAACCTCTGAAGAACAAACTGCTCATACTACTTTTTGTATTTGTTCTATTTATATGAATGTGACTGTTGTGCCTGGTAGAATTGTGATTAATGTCCTTATTGAAAGTTATTGATGATAAGTATGGTGGAATCATTTTATTTAATATTCTATAGATGAAAACCAACGAACAATAGATTAATCTTTGGGATACTGAGAGCCATTGAAGAGCAGATAGCATGGTAGAAATTGGTGTATACCTATAACATTTTGAAATGGTTCCCATTTCCCGATTTTGAAGTTTTTTGCAATTTTTGTACTCTGTTCAGCTTGAAAGAGAATAGAATAGATGCACAGTAGTCAAAATGGGGTTGGATAATTGATTTATTATCTTATCTGTTGATAAGTTATTGGCGATTCTCGATATATACTTCGAGTAGTCGTCGAATGATAAGCAATTATCAAGTTGGAAACTCAAATACTTCACTGATGCTACTATTTCTATACGTTCATCTTCCATTTTTATATTTATGTTGTTTGTATTCATTTGAATTTAGTAGTGATTATCATTGCTTCAGTTTTTTGAACGTTGAGTTTCATTTCATTAATTTTCAGATATTTTTTCACTTTCTTCAATATTGTATTCATTCTGCCAACAGTTTTTTCTGAATTCGCCTCAGAACAGGCCAATAAGTTATCATCAGCAAATAAATTGATGAACTCGCAATCTGAATATAATTGTATATCATTCAGATACAAAATGAATAATAGGGGCCAAGTACACCACCTTGTGGTTCGTTGTTCACTCCTGTGAAATTTGTTGAATATGATGAAAAATAATAATTTACACGTACTCTCTACTTCCTATTTGATAAATAATTACTTACCCATTCATGAACCATCCCCTCAATTCCATACCACCTCAGCTTATGAAGCAAAATACTTCTATCAATCATTTCGAAAGCCCTTCTGAAATCTAAAGAGACAGCTACTACATATTTACCTTCATCTGTTTCATTAGTAAATTTAGGTATTGATAATTGTAGTGATATCTCACAAGGATGTTTCGTTCGAAAACCAGATCGATTGTTAAACATAATTTGATTCTTGTCGATAAACTCTAATAATTGATTATATAATACTATTTATAAAATCTTCTCTATTGGCGGTAGAGTATTCATAGGTCTAAACTCACTTGCTTTTATGGTGTTTGTAACTTTAGGTATAGATATGATCGTACCTATTTTTGATAATTCGGGCACTTGACCATTCTGAAGCGGTGTATTCATCAAATTGAGGATGACCAGCTGTTTCAAATACTTGCTTCAACATTTTAGAATTCAAGATTTCATGGATACTACATTTATTATCTAATGACCCAATTATATCACTCAAGTCGCTTAAAGTAATCAATCTGAAGGTGCTGAAAGGCAAATATGAATTATCATCCAAATTGAACGATGGTTCAGAATTCCCAATACACTGGACTATATGTTGGATGCTGTTCACTAAGTATAGGTTGAAAGTTTCAGCCATATCAGGTTTCTCCCTTTTTAGTACTCACTATCCCTTCACCTTCAAATTAAATTAGGTTGGGAAAAGTACGATCATCACTTTGAACAAGGGTTTTTGAGGTTTTCCACATCAAGTGAGAATTATTCTTGTATCTGTCTATTTTGTTATGATAACATTGACCTTTCTTCATTATCAATGAGTTAACCACATCGTTTCTCAATTTTTTGAAATTTTCCCATCTGTTTTTTTTAATTTTCATCTCCCACCGTAGTCACAAATATTTTATAGGCTTCATCTCGTTTCTTAAGTTTGATGAACACTTCATTGTCAAACCAATGAACATTGTTTTTGAACTAATTATTTGTATGGAAAACATACTATTGACGATATTCGAACATTTTTCGAGAAATGCTTTGTAAAGTAAATTTACATCTATAGAGTTCAAAGACCAGTAACATGAAAAAAGTATATTCTTAATTAAACTCAAATTACTGTCACACAGATTTCTGTATTTTCTTATTGAACTTTCTTTGTTAAATTGGCTAAAGAGGAAATTGACAGAAATAACTGAGTGGTCAGTAATTTTTGGGGTTAAATGAACATTTGAAACTATTTTATCATTATTTGTCAAAACCAAATCTATTAATGATTGTGTATCTACTGTATTTCCAGTAGGCTCAGTTGAAGTTGATTGAATGATTTATACCATAGATTGTGAAAATATTTTTGATTTTTCTTGTAAAAAACTTTGTTCTAATAAGTTCAAATTGAAATCACCTACCAAAATGAAACGATTGTTAGATGATATGAGCTTGTCACAAACATCCTCGAGATCTTCCAAAAAAGTTGCATGAGAACTAGAAGATTTGAAGTTGATTGAGTTTTTACACCATTTACACCATATATAAATATATATATATATATATATATATATATATATATATATATATATATACAAAACTAGGAAAATAGTTGGGTAAGCAGCATGCAGGAAGTATACTCTTATAACACGAATTCAAATATTTCGACAATGTTTATTGTCATCCCCAGGGAAAGCTACAATATTATATAATTTTTCAGTTTGAAAGATAAATGTGCGAAAAAACTACTTACAGTGTCCACGAGATTGAGTGCAAAAAAGGTTGTTAACAATTTAAAACATGTATGAAACATATGTCACAAACATTAAAACTTTCCATTCAAAATATTAGATTTGGTCAACATTACACAATTTAAAATTTATATCAAAATTTATGACTCGACGTCCATAAATGTTAGGCTAAAAGTTCCATCCTGCATGGATGTCCGGAACTACGTAATATATGCGGAAATATCGGTAGGTCGACGCATCCTCAGAGTGAGCCCGCGAATTTTTGAAATTCATAGATGAGTAGAGAATAAACATTGTTGCCAGGGTTGCTGAAGGCCTTATTGAAATTTTGAGTGTGATATGTGAAAATTCATAGTTTTGAAAAACATTATTATAGAAACGGAATTAATGTAAACAATATAATTAAATAGAAAATTGGGAGCTTTGGTCCCTGAATTTTGGATTACCTTGATCCAACTGTAGTAAATATGAATATATCTCACTGAGGTGATTAATGTCAGATCTTTTGTTCAAACATGAGACCGACTGCGAGATGAAGGCCATTTCCAGAAAGAGTCTTTTATTGTTTGGTTCTTTTGTGAGGATTTCGGTT
Source organism: Zygogramma bicolorata (assembly GCA_032362365.1). NCBI lineage: Eukaryota > Metazoa > Arthropoda > Insecta > Coleoptera > Chrysomelidae > Zygogramma > Zygogramma bicolorata. The sequence goes on from JAVJAQ010004993.1 coordinate 586,002, forward strand.
GAGCCATAATCCATATTATGACCCTCTTTATGCACGTGTTCACTTAGGGCACATCTTCCTGGGTGCAATCTGCAGTCACTCTTATGTGAACAAATTCTGCGCTTTAGTAGTCTGTTTGTTTGACCTATTTACCCATTGTTACAGCCAGAACATGGAATACAGTAAACTATATCTGAGTGAAATGTTAAAGAAATTTTGTCTTTTACTTTAGTAAAAAGTGGATTAATTTTTAAAATGGTTTTATTTGCAATTTTAATATTGTCAAATGGTTTGAAAATTCTCGAGATTTTATACGCAATATCATCAATATATGGCAAAGATGTGAAAAAAGTGTTAGTAACCTGGACTGGATCAACTACATCTGCAGGATCCGAAATATTATCATTGATATTTAATAATGAGGGTTCCATTGTGATGCTGTAGAGGATTTTCTTGAGAAGAGTATGTGGATATGAATTATTTCGGAATAAGTCGTATAGTACTCTCAAATTCCTAGCATGGTAGGCACTATCCAAGATGCTGAGTAGTCGATGTTTCATTTGTTTAACTAAGTTGACTTTGATGGATTCCTTGTGGTACGACAAGTAATTCATGTATCTACCCGGACTCATGGGTTTTCTGTACCAATCGATGATGATGATATTGTCAAGTGTCCGAATGAAGTTCGTGTCTAAAAATGGCACACTACGTTCATCGTCTTCACACTCAATCGTGAATTGGATGTACGGGTCGTAACTGTTGAATATTTCCACAATCTCATCAGTGCAACCAGCAGGTAAAGCGAGAATAATATCATCGACATATTTCTTGATAAAATGAAACAGAAAAGGGAGAACATCAATGACTACATCTAACAAGTCATCCATTACATAACACGCCAAAATGGGACTTATATTTGCCCCCATTGGGGTACCAAACGTTTGTTTATATACTTTATTGTCAAAGGAGAAAACTGTATTATTAAAGAGAAATGTGATTAATTCAAAAAAAGGTTTGTTTTTGTATGTTACAAATGGAGCCGATACAGTGCCATTTTTTATCAATTGCTCTAATACAAGCATCTAAATAAACATTACTGAATAAGGAGACAACGTCTAAACTTGCTACCACATAATTATCGGGGAGCTTCATCCTGTTGAACATTGTGGAGACACAACAACAACAACAACAAAACGTTTTCTAAAAGATAATCTTAGTTTGGTTGTTACTAAGTCAGACAAGGGCAATATGTCACAGTCATAATGGACAAAGAACAATATATTTCACTCACTTACAATTTAATTACAGACAACAATTCATATATTTCTCTTAACAAAGATCCTACTTCTCAAATCCAATCAAAATGCAATATGCTAATGAAGTCCTTCTACAAAGGTGTGATTCCAAAATATTATTCTATTCCAAAAATTCACAAACCAGTCTTGTCCATGAGACCTATTGTGGCCTCAATAGGTGCACCGACTGAGTTCTTGTCTGCCTTCCTAACAGAATTACTCACGAGGGCCTATGATTTTACTAATGATTACTATATTAAAGATTCGTTTGATGTCTTCACAATGTTCAACAGGATGAAGCTCCCCGATAATTATGTGGTAGCGAGTTTAGACGTTGTCTCCTTATTCAGTAAAGTTTATTTAGATGCTTGTATTAAAGCAATTGATAAAAAATGGCACTGTATCGGCTCCATTTGTAACATACAAAAACAAACCTTTTTTGAATTAATCACATTTCTCTTTAATAATACAGTTTTCTCCTTTGACAATAAAGTATAGAAACAAATGTTTGGTACCCCAATGGGGGCAAAAATAAGTCCCATTTTGGCATCGTATGTAATGGATGACTTGTTAGATGTAGTCATTGATGTTCTCCCTTTTCTGTTTCATTTTATTAAGAAATATGTCGATGATATTATTCTCGCTTTACCTGCTGGTTGCACTGATGAGATTGTGGAAATATTCAACAGTTACGACCCGTACATCCAATTCACGATTGAGTGTGAAGACTATGAACGTAGTGTGCCATTTTTAGACACGAAATTCATTCGGACACTTGACAATATCATCATCATCGATTGGTACAGAAAACCCATTAGTTCGGGTAGATACATGAATTACTTGTCGTACCACAAGGAATCCATCAAGGTCAACTTAGTTAAACAAATGAAACATCGAATACTCAGCATTTCGGATAGTGCCTACCATGCTAGGAATTTGAGAGTTCTATACGACTTATTCCGAAATAATTCATATCCACATACTCTTCTCAAGAAAATCCTTTACAGCACCACAATAGCTCAACCAAAATCCTCACAAAAAAACCAAATAAACATAAAAGACTCTTTCTGGAAATGGCCTTCATCTCGCAGTCGGTCTCATGTTTGAACAAATGATCTGACATCAATCACCTCAGTGAGATATATTCATATTTACTACAGTTGGATCAAGGTAATCCAAAATTCAGGGACCAAAGCTCCCAATTTTCTATTTAATTATATTGTTTACATTAATTCCGTTTCTATAATAATGTTTTTCAAAACTATGAATTTTCACATATTACACTCAAAATTTCAATGAGGCCTTCAGCAACCCTGCCAACAATGTCTATTCTCTACTCATCTATAAATTTCAAAAATTCGCGGGATCACTCTGAGGATGCGTCGACCTACCGATATTTCCGCATATATTACGTAGTTCCGGACATCCATGCAGGATGGAACTTTTAACCTAACATTTTCCATCATTCCATTCCGGCGTTCGACATGCAAATGGACGTCTAGTAATAAATTTTGAAATAAATCTTAAATTGTGTAATGTTGACCAAATTTAATATTTTGAATGGAAAGTTTTAATGTTTGTGACATATGTTTCATACATGTTTTTAATTGTTTACAACCTTTTTTGCACTCAATCTCGTGGACACTGTAAGTAGTTTTTTCGCACTTTTACCTTTCAAATTGACGAATTATATAATATTGTAGCTTTCCCTGAGGATGACAAAAACATTGTCGAAATACTGCTTACCCAACTATTTTCCTAGTTTTGTTTATATATATATATATATAAATGGTGTAAAAACTCAATCAACTTCAAATCTTCTAGTTCTCATGCAACTTTTTTGGAAGATCTCGAGGATGTTTGTGACAAGCTCATATCATCTAACAATCGTTTCATTTTGGTAAGTGATTTCAATTTGAACTTATTAGAACACAGTTTTATACAAGGAAAATCAAAAATATTTTCACAACCTATGCTATAAATCATTCAATCAACTTCAACTGAGCCTACTGGAAATAGAGTAGATACACAATCTTTAATATATTTGGTTTCGACTAATAATGATAAAATAGTTTCAAATGTTCATTTAACCCCAAAAATTACTGACCACTCAATTATTTCTGTCAATTTCCTCTTCAGCAAATTTAACAAAGAAAGTTCAGTAAGAAAATACAGAAATCTGTGTGATAGTAATTTGAGTTCAATTAAGAATATACTTTTTTCATGTTACTGGTCTTTGAATTCTATAGATGTAAATTTACTTTACAAAGAATTTATCGAAAAATGTTCGAATATTATCAATAGTATGTTTTCCATACAAATAATTAGTTCAAAAACAATGTTCATTGGTTTGACAATGAAGTGTTCATCAAACTTAAGAAACGAGATGAAGCCTATAAAATATTTGTGACTACGGTGGGAGATGAAAATTAAAAAAAACAGATGGGAAAATTTCAAACAATTGAGAAACGATGTGGTTGACTCATTGATAATGAAGAAAGGTCAATGTTATCATAACGCTATTAAATATTTGTGACAACGGTGGGAGATGAAAATTAAAAAAAAACAGATGGGAAAATTTCAAACAATTGGGAAACGATGTGGTTGACTCATTGATAATGAAGAAAGGTCAATGTTATCATAACAAAATAGACAGATACAAGAATAAATCTCACTTGATGTGGAAAACCTCAAAAACCCTTATTAAAAGTGATGATCATACTTTTCCCAACCTAATTCAATCTGAAGTTGAAGGGATAGTGAGTACTGAAAAGGGAGAAACCTGATATGGCTGAAACTTTCAACCTATACTTAGTGAACAGCATCGAACATATAGTCCAGGGTATTGGGAATTCTGAACTATGGTTCAATTTGATTGATAATTCATATTTGCCTTTCAGCGCCTTCAGATTGATTACTTTAAGCGACTTGAGTGATATAATTGGGTCATTAGATAATGAATGTAGTATCCATGAAATCTTGAATTCTAAAATGTTGAAGCAAGTATTTGAAACAGCTGGTCATGCAATCCTCAATTTGATGAATACATCGCTTCAGAATGGTCAAGTGCCCGAATCATCAAAAATAAGTACAATCATATCTATACCTACCTAAAGTTACAAACACCATAAAAGCAAGTGAGTTTAGACCTATGAATACTCTACCGCCAATAGAGAAGATTTTATAAATAGTATTATATAATCAATTATTAGAGTTTATTGACAAGAATCAAATTATGTTTAACAATCGATCTGGTTTTCGAACGAAACATCCTTGTGAGATATCACTACAATTATCAATACCTAAATTTACTAATGAAACAGATGAAGGTGAATATGTAGAAGCTGTCTCTTTAGATTTCAGAAGGGCTTTCGAAATGATTGATAGAAGTATTTTGCTTCAGAAGCTGAGGAGGTATGGAATTGAGGGGATGGTTCATGAATGGTTGAGTAATTATTTATCAAATACGAAGCAGAGAGAACGTGTAAATGATTATTTTTCATCAAATTCAACAAATTTCACAGGAGTACTACAAGGTGGTGTACTTGGCTCCCTATTATTCATTTTGTATCTGAATGATATGCAATTATATTCAGATTGCGAGCTAACCAACTTATTTGCTGATGATACCTTATTGGCCTGTTCTGGAGCAAATTTAGAAAAAACTGTTGGCAGAATGAAAAAAATGAAAAAATGAAACTCAACGTTCAAAAAACTGAAGCAATGATAATCACTACTAAATTCAAACAAATACAAACAACATAAATATAAAAATGGAATATGAACGTATAGAAATCGTAGCATCAGTGAAGTATTTGAGTTTCCAACTTGATAATTGCTTATCATTCGACGACTATTCCAAGTATATTCACAATTAAATATTAATGATTATGTTTTGAATGCTGCAGATGTAGTTGATCTAGTCCAGGTAACTAACACTTTTTTCACATCTTTGCCATATATTAATGATATTACGTATAAAATCTCAAGAATTTTCAAACCATTTGATAATATTAAAATTGCAAATAAAACCATTTCAAAAATAAATCCACTTTTTACTAAAGTAGAAGACAAAATTCCTATAACATTTCACTCAGATATAGTTTACTGTATTCCATGTTCTGGCTGTAACAATGAGTATATTGGTTAAACAAATAGACTACTCAAGGACAGAATTTGTTCACATAAGAGTGACTGCAGATTGCACCCAGGAAGATGTGCCCTCAGTGAAGACGTGCATAAAGAGGGTCATAATATGGATTTTGGCTCAACCAAAATCCTCACGAAAGAACCAAACAAACATAAAAGACTCTTTCTGGAAATGGCCTTCATCTCGCAGTCGGTCTCATGTTTGAACAAATGATCTGACATTAATCACCTCAGTGAGATATATTCATATTTACTACAGTTGGATCAAGGTAATCCAAAATTCAGGGACCAAAGCTCGCAATTTTCTATTTAATCATATTGTTTACATTAATTCCGTTTCTTTAATAATGTTTTTCAAAACTTTATGAATTTTCTCATATTACACTCAAAATTTCAATAAGGCATTCAGCAACCCTGGCAACAATGTCTATTCTCTACTCATCTATAAATTTCAAAAATTCGCGGGCTCACTCTGAGGATGCGTCGACCTACCGATATTTCCGCATATATTACGTAGTTCCGGACATCCATGCAGGATGGAACTTTTAACCTAACATTTTCTATCATTCCATGCCGGCGTTCGACATGCAAATGGACGTCTAGTCATAAATTTTGATATAAATTTTAAATTGTGTAATGTTGACCAAATTGAATATTTTGAATGAAAGTTTTAATGTTTGTTACATATGTTTCATACATATTTTAAATGGTTAACAACCTTTTTTGCACTCAATTTCGTACTCACTGTAAGAAGTTTTTTCGCACTTTTACCTTTCAAATTGACAAATTATATAATATTCTAGCTTTCCCTGAGGATGACAATAAACATTGTCGAAATATTGGAATTCGTGTTATAAGAGTATACTTCCTGCATGCTGCTTACCCAACTATTTTCCTTGTTTTGTTCTTAACTAGTCAGCAGAGACTACCCATCTCCTATATATATATATATATATATATATATATATATATATATATATATTTGTATATATATATATATTTTAATTTGATATTGAACTATTGTTTTTTTTATTATACTATTTCAGCACACGTTGGGTTGCTATTTAGAACTTTGTGCTCAGTATATAAAAAATATTCTTGGGGTTTTTTTTTCATCAAATGAGAAAGATCTCAGGGTTATTTTCTATCAACGAAACTAAGATTTGATATCGGACTCTTTCCAAAGCTGATACTTCACCTAACCCAAGGTATAGCATTTCTTTGTACCTCAGGTGGATTCAATTCAGGAAGGATACACAAGACACAACGTAAATCATACATAGTGGTTAGACTTTCATACCAATTCAGACAAGAGAAGTGTATTTTCAATGAAATTCTGTGAATAATGCATTTGAATTGAAGAACACATAACTGTCAACAAATAATAACAAATGGGAATAACAATGATCTCAAACTAAAATTCAATTTAATATTTACAAGTAATACGAACACATCTTTTCATAACGAATTCGAATCGGTATCAAAGTTCGACGATTGTTATTCACAGGTAAGTCGATAATGACATATTAGTAAAATGATCTCAACCTACTCTACTTGACTCGAAAGTTCAGAATTGCGACACGCGTTAATGTCAATTGTCATGACGTCACAGTACGTCACGAATCTAGGCAAGCTTGATAAAAGTTTATCTAAAACACACGAAATAGTAATTGTTCTTGAAAAAATGGCGATCGGAAAAAGTTTATGAGCTCAGGGAATGATTTATGTGCACAAGGAAATATATACGTTGCAACGATATATGATTGATGTTTACCAACTGGTTTTCGACGATGTTTTGGCTGCGACTCCTCTTACAGACATTCTTGCCTGCAGAGTTTCTGGCAATCGTTGCTCTCGTTCTGGATCGGGCGAAGATTTCTCATCAGGGGAGTTTTCATGGAAAGAACGTTTTGAAACCACTTGTGATGGACCGTTTAACGAACACAAAGCACTTGTGACATGTCATGCCCCATTAAGGTAGGAATTTCTTTGAATAATTATTTGAGGAAAATTTTTGCATGCTCCTCCTCTGAAGCTGAGTTCTGAACTTCCTTGTTGACAAACGAACAATTGAATAATTAGTTCCCCTAGCAACATGTCACTCAAATCAAATCAAATCCTTTATTTTCCTTAAAATGACAAAATTTTCATTTTGTATAGGAATAGTCAGCACTTATACCTAACTCACAGAGAGTACTAAAAAAAAAGGAAAAACGAACAAACAAATATCTCGACAGTACACACAAGCACAGTGAATCACAGTGAATTATATAAAAATTCGTCTAGTGTATAAAAACAATTAATCAATAAGAACGACTTCAATCTTTTTTTAAATAACGTTAAGTTTTCTGCTTTCTTGATAATATCAGGAAGATTATTGAATATTTTAGGTGCAATGCATTTGGGGGCCTTTTGAGTGGTTCTATATTTGGCTGCCTTAACATGTATCATTTTTTTCTGACGTGTGTTCTTATCGTGAATATCACTATTCAGAATAAAGTCGGTCCTATTGATGAATACAAAGACTGATAATTCATATATAAATAGACTTGTGAGGGTCAGTATTTTATGATTTATAAAAAGGGTTCTGCATGAACTCCGTCTGGAAGTATTGAATATACATCTTAAAATAGCCTTCTGTTGAATAAAAACCTTCTTACACATTGTTGAGTTGCCCCACAAGCAAACTCCGTAACGCAGCCTGGATTCAACCTGAGCATAATATACACTGATCAGTTGTTTATTATTCAGAACGTTTCTGAGGTTCCTAAAGAGATATACTAGGGAGCACAATTTGGAAACCAGCTGGTTGCAGTGGGGAATCCAATTCAGAAATTCATCCATTTGTATACCCAAGAATTTCACCGCATTATGAGTGCTCTGTAAGATGGTATTATTGAGATTCAATTGGATTGTTTCAGTTTTATTCTGATACTACTGTCACTATTCTAAATGTTTAATAATTAATTCTCAATCTTATATTATTCTATTGTCATTATGTCTGGGTTATTACGTGGTAAGGTCCGACCTTGTTCCTCTGGTGTGATCGGCTTGTTTTTGTTTCGTGATAGGATGGATTTCCACGTTCTTGGTAATTTTGGGCGTCATCTCTCTTTTTCATACTACAAAGATACCATCAATGACTACCCCTATATATTGAGAAGTAGAACTCGAATCAATTAGTCGAGTTCGGAGGTCGAAACTCTAGACATCACCTAGAAGATGGCAAATGAGACTTTGCAGAAACGTTGTGACAATTATCCTTCAGAGGATCAAAATACTAGAATAAATAAGCTTCAAAATGGTAGTAATAAGATAATTGTAGTTTGTAATATAAGATTGAGAATTAATTATTAAACATTTAGAATAGTGACAGTAGTGACATGTTGCTAGGGGAACTAATTATTCAATTGTTCGTTTGTCAACAAGGAAGTTCAGAACTCAGCTTCAGAGGGGGAGCATGCAAAAATTCTCCTCAAATAATTATTCAAAGAAATTCCTACCTTAATGGGGCAAAACATGTCACAAGTGCTTTGTGTTCGTTAAACGGTCCATCACAAGTGGTTTCAAACAACTCATCATATATATATATATATATATATATATATATATATATATATATATATATATATATAATAAAATATTTATTTACCAGTAAAATATATGAACATGGATAAAACAGATCATTTGGAAATAAATATAGGTAAACCCACAGAAGAGCTAGTCTGTGCGTGGGTTATTGAATAAATTCATAGTATAAACATGTAAATATTCTAAACCTACAAAAAGTATATGAGACATAAAAAAAATATCTGTAATATTTGAAAATTAATATAAACAATAAAGGGACAAATTGACAAGTACTTATTACAAAACAAAATTCTAAAAGTTACACACAGATATATGTATATGGATCTCCAATCTTGGCATCCCTCTCAACCAATGTTTGGTACGTTTTTTGAAAAGTGGCAATGAATTGGTTGATTTTATTTTTTGAGGAAGAAGGTTATAACATTTCGGGCCTAGATAAATGAAAGTTCTTTGGTTAATGCTTTTTTCTGGTCTCGTGATCGAAAATACAATAGTTGATTTATATCTAGTTTCATATTTGTGTTCTACAAGTTGCATTTGGTTTCTATATTTATATTGGTTCATAACTGTTTTTAAGAAATATAGCTGTCTGATGTCAAAAATTTTAGATTCTTCATAAAGTTTGGATGTATCGTATTGATTGGGTTTTTTGTATATTATTTTAATTATATGTTTTTGGATAACCTCGAGTTTTTTTATGTGATTTTGATAAGCTGCACCCCATACTGTTATTCCATATGATAAGTGACTTTCGATTAAGGAATAGTATATTATCTTCAGTTGGTGTAAGTTGACAATATTCACTGAAGATCTCAATTTGATGAGAATCACTCTCAATTTCTTCACTACAAAGTTAATGTGAGCATCCCATTTCAGGTGTGCATCAACATATGTTCGCAAATATTTTATGTTTGAAACCGCCTGTATATTCATTATATTTTTTCCAACTCTCACAGTTAGAGAATCATATTTTGGTAGACTATTTGAATATGAAGCGAATGGTAGGAAGTGAGTTTTCTTTATATTTATTGTAAGTAGTCTTGCATCGAACCATTTTATGATATTAGAGAAATCTGATTCGAATATTTCTTTAAGCGTGTCCCAATTTTCAGCTTGATATGTGATTGCAGTGTCATCTGCAAAGCACAATATTACCTAACGTTTCCATTTGGAAAAGATCATTCACGTATAAATTGAATAGAATTGGCCCTAAAACTGTTCCTTGTGGGACTCCATATTCAACATATCTGAAATCGCTCGTAGTATCGTCGATCCTTACACACTGTTTTCTGTTGTGTAGATAGCTTCGCATGAGCTTGAAGGTACTTCCCCTGAAACCTAGTCCTTCCAGGACTTCGAGGAGCTGAGTGTGACTAACCGTATCGAAGGCCTCTTTCAGATCCACAAAAATACATATTGTTGGGGTGCTTGAACCTATATTTTTTATGATGTCCTTCAGAAGCGATTGTATTGCATCTTGGGTAGATTTTCCCTCGGTAAATCCAAATTGTATGGATGACATTATTTTATTTTTGTTTAAGTAGTTGACAACTCTTTTTTACAATACTTTTTCATATATTTTTGCTAGACCTGACACTAAGGAGATAGGCCTATAATTAGTTACACTCAGCTTGTCCCCACTCTTATATATAGGGCTAACTACTGCGGTTTTGAGAGAATCGGGGAATACTCCAGTATCAAATGATAAGTTAATCACATACGCAAGTGGTATAGCAATTTCGCAAGCAACATCTTTCAGGTAGTCTGTTTTAATACCATCTATGCCTGGAGATTTATTTGCTTTCAACGCTGTAATGATACTGACGATTTCCTCCGCTGATGTTTCTTCAAGATAAAATGAATTGGGAATGTTGGTTTTTACATTTGGTAATATGTGTTTTGGATTTCTTTGGCTAATCTTATCTGCTAAGGTTTTCCCTAAAATAGTAAAAAATGTGTTGAAGGTGTTGGCAATTTCGTTTTTATCTGTAATTATTTCTTTAGTTTCATTCTCTATTTCAGAAATGGGCGTTTTATTGTAATTTTTTTTTAGTGATTTCGTTTATACATTTCCAATATATATATAACGAACATTTCTGAATTTTAAGAATTTGACTCCGTCTTTATTTTTACAGCATTTGGTGGCATGACGAAGGAAATCCTGAAGGGAAATCAAATAGTTTGTTCGGAATAGAGGCTTAAAGCCGTTCCTGTTGGAAAATATATACTGAAAACGCAGTTACCCACATGGTATCCTGTATATCAAGGCTGGAGATGATTCAAGGTGAGTATTGATGCACACATTTTTTTGTTCACCTTAAAAATCAGTAATTGTGTGTTTTATCTCACCTCGAGTCATTTTCATTCGAAAATTATAACCACAACTAGCTCGGGTGTGGGTAAGGGACACTCACCCTTAGCAGATGCAAATTAATTTCTACTAAAAGCAAGTGTGACCTCCAGAGAAATTTACACTATGATCCCTTTTTGAAACAAACCTAGGACGCCAAACTTCCTGAAAGAGAAGTATGTGCTGCTGAAGGAAAAATCAATTCAATTTTAACAAACTTCCTTTCCTTTATTCAGGTGAATTTTTACAATTCAAATTGTTAATTAATATTGAGTTTTGAGTAATATTAGCAAGTTAATTGAAAAAAATGACACAATGGTCTATCCTTCTGACCGTTCTGTTGACTTTTTTTGGAATGGCCACTTACGCTCCTCCTTGACTGGTGAAGTGGACTCTACTTGAGACAACTACCTCTTTTGCCTTCAGTTGTTGGCTGGCAACAGGTATCGAAGGTTCTGGTAGGCTCAAAGCGGCTACCCCTTTCTGCCACTAGTTGTTGGCTAACCTGGTTAATCCTTGGCAGCAGGTATTCGGCTATTGTCTGCTTCGATGACAGTTCAGGAGTCCACTCACTTCAATGGTAGGAAGCTAGTAGGTGGTTGGTGTTGGTCCTCTTCAACGGTCGATGGTTTTACATGTAAGATGGGGGACAAGGTATTAGACCAAAGTAATAAAAATATATGAGTGTCACTGAGACTACAACTTGTTGGATTAAAAAAAATGTTTCAATAATTATTTCTAAACTATAGACTATTTGGATCCAAATTTACAGTCTCAGGAAATTAGTAAATTCACTCGAATAAGTGAAAGTTCTCTCATAAAAAAAAAATATGAAATCTGAATATATCCAAGAAAGAGAATTTAATACAAAAAAAATGACAATATCAGTTAAAGAAATATTGAGAAAAATACTCAGTTTAATCAATAGAAATTGAACTAGATAAATTGATTGAATTGATAGAAATAGGTAGATATGAGAAATTGATAGAAACAAGCAAATCAATAACGCTGGATTCTCATGTAACGCAAAACTTCGAAACAGGTCAGTAGGTATACAAAAAGAATAAATAATTGTTCAATGAGTATTCGAAATGATGAAAACCGTTACCTGTCAGCCCAGTATCACTAAGTAACCCTTCAACTCTTCAAATTTGGCCAAGCCCAAACTTCACAAAGAAGTTAGTGAGTTGAATGGTACAAATAATAAACCGTGACTGAAAGGACTGGTCTCTCTATGTTACCCAAGGTATATAAAATCAACACTCAAGACAGTGACTGAAACTAAGATTCGAAAGAATCTGTGACAGTTTGGTAAGTAGTGATAGTTAAATTTAAATTGAATTGAATGATAGCAAACTACTTACCAAACGTCAGAGGTCCTTGCTCCACAGGGTTTTGTTTTTCAAAAGGAATCTGAGCAATATTCTTCTGGAACTGAGATGAATTGACCCTGATTAACTTCTGGTCTCCTGATGAGATTGGTACTTGCCGGCAACGGAAAAATAAGCCAGAAATCCGTGGTTTCACTGAAAAACGTTTAAACGAAAGTACTCGTTCTCCCTCAAGTGAATATATTTCAATTCGGTTGAAAATAACCTCACTTTTCCACATAAAAATGAAATATTTTATCTCAATTCCGGAAATATTGGGTTCAGTAAGTCGAAATAATACTGCTTAATAATAAAGGTTGTCGAAAGCTCGTGGATTGCAATGATATTCAAAGTTCGGAAAACCCTTCGATGTTCCAGGCACCGTCTCTCGAAAAACACCACACTTTACGATTGAATCAAAAATATAACGATACTTGGGAGATATTAATTCATTGAAAAATTATTAAATAGGTAAGATGATAAAATATTTGAAGATGATTCAAATTATTCAAAATAACTATCACCTGTTTCGAAGTCACACTCTCACGACACCTGAGAATCAGATACGATACGCGCTATCGATCCCGATAATCAATCAATAATCTAGAAGGGATATCAAGAAGGTCAGAATCACCTCCGATTGCACATATATGGCTTTTCTAGCGCACGCGTGATTCGTATCTTGAAGGGTTGACAGAACAACTCAGATGTGTTGAATGCGTCTACCACCACGATGGAAAAGGTGATTTGCAGCGCTTGAAGAGTGTTTTGAATAGAAAATGTAACGGAAATTTTATTTTCGTTACACTCCACCTCTTCCCGGTAAGAAAAAGTCAAAAACCTGAGGTTTTTGAGTTTTTCCACTAGTTTCCACCAGATGACAAGGTTCCGAAACATTCAGAGATATCAGATATCATAAAAAAATAAAATACTTCAATGGATATGAGAGATACAGATTCATAGGTAAAACAGTCAACGCTCGGTTAAACTGGTGTCTGTGGATTGTTGCTGGCCTCCTGTCCCTGAAGCGAAAGCTAAGAGTGATCATTCAACACCGAACTCAGATCAGATGATCTTTTCGCTGCTAGATGAGAATGCTGCGCCATCGAAACATCTGATACCACTCGTCCCTGAGTTCAATGTTAAAGCACCACACCAACCATCACAGCAGTAACAGAAACCCCACAAGAATCCACGTGTGGAAACAAAAAAGGAAATGAAGTTAAGATAAATATTAGCAAAAGACAGAGATAGCCAATTGTCCACTTCAATTGGGGTGAGATATAGCTCTACCAGGCTGAAAGTGGCTAAACCACAAAAACCCCTACAAATTCAGAGATCTCCCTGAGTCTGATACCGCGAACAAGTCCTCAGTCGCGACGAATCCAAGGAGCTCAGGATTCCCCAGTAGTGCCGCACGACCGCTCTTAGGCGAGCTTCACACGTTGACCGGCCTAGACCTCCACGCTAGCGCACACGACACCCCCCAAGTTCACCCTTCCATGGATTCTGCTTGACAAGACAAGCTGTCGGACTGAACTATGCTCGCGCCCATCACACCAGGTCTCCTACAGACAAAAAAAAATGGGGAAGGCATTGAAATGCATGACACCAAACCGCCTTAAGTCTTGGTACCTTAGCAGACACAACATTCAATACAAATGAATGGGAGGTTAAAAACCCAGATAGAAACCACCTCCAAGTTTGCTATCCAACTCACTCACACCTGATCCTTGTGGAGTGGACTCAACCCATCGAACCGATCCCGCTATAAAAATTCCAACCAAAATCCCTAAGACATCAAATGTGGTGACTACGTTTGCAAAACGACAGTTGCATTACAACCACATCAATATCCCAGATGAATCAGCACGGAACCTCAACAGCCAAAACGACTCGCCAAGCCGAACCCACCACAAGATCGTCCAGCATTAAGGGAGCTGCCATCCCATAATCAACAAAACAATTAACCCCAAAAATACCCTAGAGAGAAAAGATAGAAAGTTAAGATAGAGACGAAAGATAAGGAGATAAAGATACAAGAAAGATAGATGAAGCGATAAAGATACAAGAAAGATAAAGATAAGAAATGTTTAGATATAATAAAAGTATCAAGAGGACTCAACTTGACTGGTTTGCTTGAGAAAAACTGTTATTTTCAACCATCTACAAGAAATCAATTCACAGGATATAAGATAAATGCTACATAATTTTGGAAAAGTCATCGAACACATAATAGACAAAATGACAACCGTAACTATAATGCTAGATTCAATGAAAATGGAGATCTGATTTTTGAACAACATATTTTCCTAAAGGAGATATCAAAAGACATAAAGTTCAAAACTTTCCTCCACTTACCAAATGTACAACTGAACGGTTTGTCAAATTTCTATTGTTACAACTGTGAACTATCAGAAAAATGTAACAAAATTCCACAGTGAGATAGATACTAGATACATATCTGTGAAGATGGTAACGGATGAACTTATCAAAACACAGTCAGTCGATTTTCTCTCTCAATAATAAAGGTAATTAATCACCATTGACTCTACCAAAGTACATTCAGAATGAAAGCATGAGTACAACCATCTCACAGGTAGCGGAACTGAAAATTCCTAGATACGACCACCACTGGTCAAAACATGCCACCTAGGCACAAAGATATGGAATATCAGATCCAAGAAAAAGATATAGTGTGAGATAGCTACTGCATGACTGATATCATCTGAATATTCTGAGGCAATCTTCAATGGCAAATAAATTACTAGATGTTATGTAATATCAAAAGTGGCCAGTCGTAGGACTCTTACCTACCATCTGGTATATGCTATGGTGGCAGAATTCTCAGGCCCCTGTCCACAGAGCCATAGTGAAGAGGAAGAAAAAAAAATAGAGAAGAATCTGTAGATAAAGAATTTTCATCATACAAAGAACCAGGTATTTGCTATCAGCATAACGCAGACAATGAATACTTTTAATATACCAGTTGATATAGGAGGGAAGTTAAAAAGTAATATATAACTCATTTGAAATCTATAACTATAAATTGTTAGGACAATTATTTCCTAACACAGGTAATAAGGTAAGATATACGCCTTCTAAAGGCAGATAGTTTGTAGCAGGCCATGCTACATTACAAGATAAGGGAAAGTTGAAGAGACAACTTCAACTGTAGTTAAAACTATTTTCAACTACTAGATAATTCTACAGAGGCAAAGGCAACATCTGTAGAGAGATATAGATAATGAGTTATATGAGAGAATAAAGAAAAATGAATTAATATCCTCGGCCATCTTACTTCCTATGCAACCTCAGAATGGATAACAGAAAGGCAGGGGGAGAAACGCGAAAATATAAATAGTACCATAATGCATTCACAACTCCTACCTTCCCAAAAATTCACTGCCAAACTGAATGGAACATATCCATAAGTGGCGAGATAAATATTCCAGGTGTAAGCTTATTTATTGGTATAGTATTCATGGTTCTAGGTTTTGGAAGGGAGATAAATAAGATATCGAAGATAATGTTCAAGATGATGAAAATTCGAAAAGTAAGATAAGAGAAGATACTAAGCAAAAAAATTAGAGGAAGTCACTTTAGGTCAGGTACATCAGTCTCAGAATCAGTCTCAGAATCAGAGTCGTTAAGCGTGGAAAAGTTCTCTTTCAGATCTTTGACATGCCAGCGGCCAAGATCATTACCATCCATGTCCTTCAACTGATAGACAAGATTAGAGATAACCTTGCTAACCATACACGGAATATACTTCGGAGCGAGCTTTGCAGAGTAATCGTTAGGAGCACTGGATTGAGCATAGTTTTTCTTCCAAAGTTTGTCCCCTACATGAAATTTCAAAGTTCTTTTTCTTAGATTATACTGTTTTACATTCCGGAGATAAGCTTGATGTAACTTTTTCCGAACATCTTCATAAAGTTTTGGAAGTTCCTGAATGTCAGTCAAACGTTGATTTTTTTCACCGATAGCTATGATGTTATTTGCATTTTCCGATATTTTTCCATAATAATCTCCAGTAAGAGGAACATTCCTTGCAAGATTTAAGAATGCTGGGGAATAACCATGACTCTCATGTTTAGCTAATCGTATAGCTTGAGCCACCTTGAAAATAGACTGATCCCAAACTTTATGATTTTCATGAATGTATGATCGAATAGCTGTAACGATAACTCTGTTCACTCTTTCAGTATGATTAACCTGAGGATGATATCTAGCATTATACCAAATTTTCTGTACTTTGTACAACTCCATGAAATTCTTAAACTCTTTACTAGTAAACTGACTTCCATTGTCACAGGCAAATATTTGGGGAACACCCCAGATAAGAAAGACATTATTCTCAATAAATTTGATAATACCTTTGGAAGTAGCTTTTGCCATAGGATGTACTAGAACGAATTTAGTGAACCAATCCACAATAACTAAGACATACTGATTCTGATTCTTTGACCTAGGATAGGGACCTAATAAGTCTGCAGAGATAAGTTGGAAAGGAAAATTGATGTTCTTGTATGAACCCATTAGACCAGCTCTAGGTAAGTTAGCACTTTTACTGGCTGCACAAACATTGCAGCGACGAACATAACGATAAACATCTTTTCTGATATTGGGCCAATAATATAACTCTAAGATACGAGACAATGTTTTGAGTATCCCAAAATGACCAGCTGTTTCGTCATCATGATAAAATTTCAAAATTTCTGATCTATTTTCCGTAGGTACAACAATTTTCCAATCGGAGGTATTACTAATGATATTATGCTTAGGTAAAATATGTTTAAAAAGGACTCCATTTTCTACACAGAACGTAGGGTAAGATTCAGGATTTTTCTCGACTTCAGATAACATGTATTTATACCATTTGTCAGGTTTCAGGGAAGATATATCCAATACAGCACTTTCATTGATGGAACGTGACAAAGCATCAGCTACTACATTTTGAGAGCCTTTACGGTGAATAATTTTGAAATCAAATTGAGACAATTTCACAGCCCATCTGGCCAGACGACCAGAAGGATTCGACATATTATTAATCCAAACAAGTGAAGCGTGGTCAGATTCTACCACAAATCTTGTACCTTCGATGAAACTGCGAAATTTCTCAATGCCAAAAATGACAGCTAAGAGCTCCTTTTCGGTAGTAGTGTATTTTCTTTGTGCTTTATTTAATGCTTTGCTGGCATAAGCGACTGGATGTTCAATTCCATCACACTCCTGATATAATATACAGCCAACTCCAGTGTCAGAGGCATCACATTGCAGAACAAAAGGCTTAGAAAAGTCTGGACTCGCTAGAACCGGTGCAGTGGTCAAACGGATCTTTATTTGATTAAAGGCCTCTTCGGCTTGTTCAGTCCAAACGATACTTTGACCTTTTTTCCTGCCACACAAAAGATCTGAGATAGGAGTAGCAACAGCTGAAAAATCTTTAATGAACCTACGGTACCATCCAACTAGACCAAGTAAGCGTCTAACTTCTGTAGTGGTTTTAGGAGCAGGATAGTTCATGATAGCTGAAACCTTTTCAGGATCAGTTCTCAAACCTTCCTTGTCTACCACAAAACCCAAAAATACCAAAGAGTGACGACAAAATTCGCATTTTTCTAAGTTTATAGTTAGATTAGCTTCCTTCAGTCTACGGTAAACCTCTTTCAAGACTCGCATATGAGTCTCAAAGTCAGGACTGGTGACGATAATATCATCAAGATAAACAAAGCAGTAGGGCTCCAAAGATGGTCCAATTACTCGATCCATCAAACGAGCCATTGTTTTTGGACTATTTGATAAACCAAACGGCATAACTTTAAACTCAAATAAACCACGCCCGTAGACTGCGAATGCTGTCTTTGGTCTTGAAGCTGGTTCCAATGGAATTTGGAAAAATGCCTGACGAAGATCGATTGAAGTCAGAAATTTTGAATCACGGAGTTTGTTTAAAATAGAGTCAATCAAAGGCATAGGATAAGAATCATTTACAGTGACTTCATTCAGTTTTCTTCCATCAAAACAGACCCTGTATCCACCTGAACGTTTCTCCACTAACCAGAGTGGACTACACCAAGGAGAGTTTGATGGTTGAATTAGATCTTGATCTAACATTTTATCAATTTCTTTGTTCAGATGAGATTGCATACTTGGACTTAGTGGATATTGTCTTTGACAGATAGGCTTTGTTTCAGTTGTAACAATTGAGTGAGTCAATAAATGAGTTCTACCTAATCTATTTTCTGGTGCAATATCATGAAAAAGATTGATAACTTTTTGTAATTCATCCTTTTGAGAGATGGACAAATCAGAAACAGACTGAATGTTGTTTACTGTGCAAATACTAGATACAGCAGTGTCATAAGTTAAATCCACAAAATTGACAAAAAGCTTAAAAAGTTTCAAAAAATCCATGCCTAAAATCAACTGATGTTTTACTGAAGGTATGATCAGGACTTTCATTTCTTTACACACATTATTAACAGTAATAGGAATAAATACATAGCCCAAGGAATCCTGCGGTCTTCCATCAGCAGTAGTAATACTCAAAACATTATCATATTTTATAGGTAAATTATATTTCCTTAATAAACTGAAACCAGATGAACCCAAAATAGTACCATTACTTCCAGTATCTATTAAAGCAGATATTTTCTCATCAAAGATATTAATATTCAGATAAGGACGGTTATCGTTTGCTTTCTTGATGAAAACTGGACTAAGAGAGGACTTTCTATAGAAATTTTTAACCTGCAGTAACCATGTTTCCCATTCCCCTTCGGAAGTTTTTACTGTTTTTGGGCAGTTTTGTTGGAAGGTTTCTTGTTTTTGGTTAGTGGGACGCTTGTGTCTGGTCTTGAAGAACTGGCTACCGCATCCAGACCTGCAGAGCCATTTGACTCGTTTTTTGAAAGAGATGGATTACATTTCTCACATCTGAACTTAGTGACATTAGCTTTCCCACAACCAAAACAGAAAATCTTTCTTGGGCTTCGACACTCTGAATAACTGTGCCCTGGCCTTCGGCAGTTAAAACATCGAATACTAGAAATGGCAGAGACATTTTGACGAGGAGAATTGAGAAAATTGGAAGAATTGTTTCTATAAGAGGGATTTTTGCTTGTCAAAGATGCTGGACAACTCAAATCTGGTTCTAAAAGAGAGCGATCATGCGTTGGGGGAGGTTTGTAACGTTCGGACCAAATTCGTGACTCTTCTAATTTCTTACACAAATCAGACAGTTCATCTAAGGTATTAATATCATTCAAAGCTAAGGAGGAAACATAAAATGGCAACAAGTTCCTACGAATTTTCTGAACCATGATCTTCTCATCAGGTTTTTCTTGTAGCCTGTTAAATAAACCTTCCATTGAAGAAATATACAGAGTAACCCTTTCATTGTTTCCCTGTGTTCTTTGATCAATTTCACGTTTCAAGTCCTCTTCGTAAGCATAGGGCAAAAAATCATTCTTCAACTTTTTGACAAGTTCATCCCAGTTATTAACTTTACTTCTATTATTATTGAACCATATCAAAGCAGGACCTTGAAATAAATCACAGGCTGACAAGAAAAGATCATTTTTTGAGACCCCCCTTGCTGTACTCAATAATTCAACTTTTTCTAAAAATGATTGAACTGATTCATGTTGACTCAGACCAGTGAAATGGATGTTCCATTTATAAGGAGCCACAAATTTTGCCGAAGGTACAATGGGAACATTTGCAGAAGGAGAAGATGTTCCTATCGGATGAATATTTCCTAGAGAAACTACATTAGTTGTTTTAAGAGAAAAATCTCCCTCTAACTCCAATAAACGACATTTAAGTTTATTTCTTTCTGTTTTTTGAGTATCGTCCAAAATATTTAATCTTTGCAATCTTCCAGATAGATGTGTTAACCTTGAAGAGATTCTTCTGAAGGTTGGGTCGCTTTTAACACCAGAAAAGTCTTCAATTATTAAAGCTAAATCATTAATAGTTTCTTTAATTTCGGTAGTATCAACAATGAAATCATAGGGATTAGTACTTCCCTCAGCAAAACTACGATTTGACATTTCTTGATTCAAAGCGCCCCTCAAAAGTTTTCTTTTTTGGTTAACGTCCCCTACAGGTTCAATATCTCTTATTTTGAGCTCGTAATTGATCTCATTTACTTTCAAATCGTTGACTTCCATGATCAATCAGAAAAAAATTATCAAAGATATAAGTCAATAAAAAATAATCAAAGATATAAACTTGGAGTTATTCAGAAATTCAAATAATCAGACAGTAGGTAAATGATATTATTTCTAAATCAACAGAACTTTCAAACAGAGAAATTTTCATTCAACAGCACTTTAGCTGTTTCAAAAAACAATCACAGTGTTCTCTGAACGTCACAACTTCCAAAGAAATTTCTCAAAGTAAAAAGTGGGCCCCGCGTTGGAAAGCGCCAATTAATTATAACCACAACTAGCTCGGGTGTGGGTAAGGGACACTCACCCTTAGCAGATGCAAATTAATTTCTACTAAAAGCAAGTGTGACCTCCAGAGAAATTTACACTATGATCCCTTTTTGAAACAAACCTAGGACGCCAAACTTCCTGAAAGAGAAGTATGTGCTGCTGAAGGAAAAATCAATTCAATTTTAACAAACTTCCTTTCCTTTATTCAGGTGAATTTTTACAATTCAAATTGTTAATTAATATTGAGTTTTGAGTAATATTAGCAAGTTAATTGAAAAAAATGACACAATGGTCTATCCTTCTGACCGTTCTGTTGACTTTTTTTGGAATGGCCACTTACGCTCCTCCTTGACTGGTGAAGTGGACTCTACTTGAGACAACTACCTCTTTTGCCTTCAGTTGTTGGCTGGCAACAGGTATCGAAGGTTCTGGTAGGCTCAAAGCGGCTACCCCTTTCTGCCACTAGTTGTTGGCTAACCTGGTTAATCCTTGGCAGCAGGTATTCGGCTATTGTCTGCTTCGATGACAGTTCAGGAGTCCACTCACTTCAATGGTAGGAAGCTAGTAGGTGGTTGGTGTTGGTCCTCTTCAACGGTCGATGGTTTTACATGTAAGATGGGGGACAAGGTATTAGACCAAAGTAATAAAAATATATGAGTGTCACTGAGACTACAACTTGTTGGATTAAAAAAAATGTTTCAATAATTATTTCTAAACTATAGACTATTTGGATCCAAATTTACAGTCTCAGGAAATTAGTAAATTCACTCGAATAAGTGAAAGTTCTCTCATAAAAAAAAATATGAAATCTGAATATATCCAAGAAAGAGAATTTAATACAAAAAAATGACAATATCAGTTAAAGAAATATTGAGAAAAATACTCAGTTTAATCAATAGAAATTGAACTAGATAAATTGATTGAATTGATAGAAATAGGTAGATATGAGAAATTGATAGAAACAAGCAAATCAATAACGCTGGATTCTCATGTAACGCAAAACTTCGAAACAGGTCAGTAGGTATACAAAAAGAATAAATAATTGTTCAATGAGTATTCGAAATGATGAAAACCGTTACCTGTCAGCCCAGTATCACTAAGTAACCCTTCAACTCTTCAAATTTGGCCAAGCCCAAACTTCACAAAGAAGTTAGTGAGTTGAATGGTACAAATAATAAACCGTGACTGAAAGGACTGGTCTCTCTATGTTACCCAAGGTATATAAAATCAACACTCAAGACAGTGACTGAAACTAAGATTCGAAAGAATCTGTGACAGTTTGGTAAGTAGTGATAGTTAAATTTAAATTGAATTGAATGATAGCAAACTACTTACCAAACGTCAGAGGTCCTTGCTCCACAGGGTTTTGTTTTTCAAAAGGAATCTGAGCAATATTCTTCTGGAACTGAGATGAATTGACCCTGATTAACTTCTGGTCTCCTGATGAGATTGGTACTTGCCGGCAACGGAAAAATAAGCCAGAAATCCGTGGTTTCACTGAAAAACGTTTAAACGAAAGTACTCGTTCTCCCTCAAGTGAATATATTTCAATTCGGTTGAAAATAACCTCACTTTTCCACATAAAAATGAAATATTTTATCTCAATTCCGGAAATATTGGGTTCAGTAAGTCGAAATAATACTGCTTAATAATAAAGGTTGTCGAAAGCTCGTGGATTGCAATGATATTCAAAGTTCGGAAAACCCTTCGATGTTCCAGGCACCGTCTCTCGAAAAACACCACACTTTACGATTGAATCAAAAATATAACGATACTTGGGAGATATTAATTCATTGAAAAATTATTAAATAGGTAAGATGATAAAATATTTGAAGATGATTCAAATTATTCAAAATAACTATCACCTGTTTCGAAGTCACACTCTCACGACACCTGAGAATCAGATACGATACGCGCTATCGATCCCGATAATCAATCAATAATCTAGAAGGGATATCAAGAAGGTCAGAATCACCTCCGATTGCACATATATGGCTTTTCTAGCGCACGCGTGATTCGTATCTTGAAGGGTTGACAGAACAACTCAGATGTGTTGAATGCGTCTACCACCACGATGGAAAAGGTGATTTGCAGCGCTTGAAGAGTGTTTTGAATAGAAAATGTAACGGAAATTTTATTTTCGTTACAAAATGCCCATTGGGCAGTTTTTCTTAAAATTTTGAAATTAATATCTTCCAGTTTTGGTAGGTTTGGTGATCCAGAGTTAAATTCTTCAATGGTGGTATTGGTGGGATTGGGATCAATTTGATTAAAGAAAAACTATTGTTCCTTTGCCAACGTTTCGAATTTTAATAAATTCATCATCAGGGCTCTATAACAATGAGTTTCGTGTTAAAGTGATAGGATATAAATAAAATAAGAGAATGCCAACAAACTATTGGAACATTTTCAGTGGTTCAAAATGTTGATTATTAAAAAAAAAAAAATTTAAATACTTACCAAAAATCAGTTTTTCCGAGTAAAAATATTAAAACTATGTATAAAACAGACATTTTAGATACACCCTCTAGGTACAAACAAATCCACATTGAGCACGGGACAAACGAATACTGAAATAAAATTCATAGAATGGCTGTAGTTCTTATGAATGCTGATAGGAAAAAACAAAAACCCTGATGATGAATTTATTAAAATTCGAAACGTTGGCAAAGAAACAATAGTTTTTTTTTAATCAAATTGATCCCAATCCCATCAATACCACCATTGAAGAATTTAACTCTGGATCACCAAACCTACCAAAACTGTAAGAAGATATTTGGGTAGAAACCTGACACCAGACTAGATACAATGGGTTTTCTAAATGAGATCGAAAGCATTTACGGCGATGAAGCATACATTAGCCTGAAGGAGTGGACAAACTTAACTTCGAAATTAGCCAAGCAGCACAATCATTCAAAATTTCTTTTACAATGCAAACAAAAAAAGTTTCACCAAAACATATTTTAGCTACATCTAGATGTCTCCAATATTTATTAGTTGAAAAATCTCCTTTTGTGAATAAAAGCCACAATATTTTAATGAAAATTGTATAATACTATTTTCAATAAAACAAAAAAGTCTTATATGAATAAATTGAAAGTTTTGATAGAAAATCAACATGAACTCGTACCCACAATAATAGAAAACAATTGGTTCATTAATAAATCAAAATGCGAAATACCTCAAAATGTTCAAACATTACTAAGTATGGGAGAAAAGTTCAATTTGCCTTACGACAAGAAACAATTTCCCCTGCAAGATATGATAATCGACGTAGAGCACATCGTATATAATTTAAAAACAAATGATGAAAAAATTGAAAAAGAAATAAATTTGTCAACACTCTAACAAATTTTATGAATTTTAATACACTCAGAGATAATGAAAGCATACATAAAAAGTTTTTTATGACATAAAAGCTACTCACACTTTTCTCAGACAGAACCCAGAACTAATGATAACGAGAGCGGACAAGGGTAATGTCACAGTTGCCCTTGACAGAACAGAATTTATTAAAAAGGCATTTGGAATATTGAGTGACAACAGTACTTACCAAGTGTTGAACAAAGATCCTACCACAAAAATACAGAACCAAAATAACAAGTTAGTGAAAGAACTCTTAGAAAACAAATATATAGATAAAAAATGTGCAAAATACCTCACAAGTGAAAATGGTGTTTTCCCCAAAATGTTTTTACCTAAAATACACAAGAAGTGTACACCTCTGAGACCTATCGTCAGCTTCATAGGTTCCCCAATCTACAAACTATCCAAATGGATTAGTGACGGATATAAATGGAAAGTGTGGTGAAAGGATCCCTAAAGCCTTCTACTCGAGCTCCAGAGAGGAACTGAACGACGATATCGTGGTAGAAAGAGATCTTATGACCTTTCAAACACCGAAGTCATATCTGACTCCAATATGAAAGACAGACAATCGAAAATGACAAAGTTAGATTGATTATTCTGTTTCAGCTTTGCTCTTATCGCAATTGAGATCACAGCAAGGCCATATCGAATGCAAGTGATGATATATGATGATAGTTCAGGCAGATAGGTCTCTAGATGGAGCCAGAACCGAAATAGAGACGGATATAAATGGAAAGTGTGGTGAAAGGATCCCTAAAGCCTTCTACTCGAGCTCCAGAGAGGAACTGAACGACGATATCGTGGTAGAAAGAGATCTTATGACCTTTCAAACACCGAAGTCATGTCTGACTCCAATATGAAAGACAGACAATCGAAAATGACAAAGTTAGATTGATTATTCTGTTTCAGCTTTGCTCTTATCGCAATTGAGATCACAGCAAGGCCATATCGAATGCAAGTGATGATATATGATGATAGTTCAGGCAGATAGGTCTCTAGATGGAGCCAGAACCGAAATAGAGACGGATATAAATGGAAAGTGTGGTGAAAGGATCCCTAAAGCCTTCTACTCGAGCTCCAGAGAGGAACTGAACGACGGTATCGTGGTAGAAAGAGATCTTATGACCTTTCAAACACCGAAGTCATGTCTGACTCCAATATGAAAGACAGACAATCGAAAATGACAAAGTTAGATTGATTATTCTGTTTCAGCTTTGCTCTTATCGCAATTGAGATCACAGCAAGGCCATATCGAATGCAAGTGATGATATATGATGATAGTTCAGGCAGATAGGTCTCTAGATGGAGCCAGAACCGAAATAGAGACGGATATAAATGGAAAGTGTGGTGAAAGGATCCCTAAAGCCTTCTACTCGAGCTCCAGAGAGGAACTGAACGACGGTATCGTGGTAGAAAGAGATCTTATGACCTTTCAATCACCGAAGTCATGTCTGACTCCAATATGAAAGACAGACAATCGAAAATGACAAAGTTAGATTGATTATTCTGTTTCAGCTTTGCTCTTATCGCAATTGAGATCACAGCAAGGCCATATCGAATGCAAGTGATGATATATGATGATAGTTCAGGCAGATAGGTCTCTAGATGGAGCCAGAACCGAAATAGAGACGGATATAAATGGAAAGTGTGGTGAAAGGATCCCTAAAGCCTTCTACTCGAGCTCCAGAGAGGAACTGAACGACGATATCGTGGTAGAAAGAGATCTTATGACCTTTCAAACACCGAAGTCATGTCTGACTCCAATATGAAAGACAGACAATCGAAAATGACAAGGGATTCGAAAAGGGCGAGTTTCATATCAATGATTCTTTTGAATTTCCCAATTTTATTCGTGACAAAAAAATTCCTGAAAATTATATTCTCATTTCTCTGGATGTTATATCTCTTCTCACTAATATTTCAGTCGACCTCACAATCAAAATAATCAAGAAACGGAGTAAAATTTCAGAATTTACAACATTTTCCTTGGATACATTCATTGGAACTTTTCAATTTTGTATTGACTCGAGTTATTTTAATTTTAATGGAGTTTTCTATGAACAAATTTGTGGTTTAGGTATGGGCAATTGCATGTCACCAATTTGCGCCAATTTCGTTATGTCAGAATCACAGAAACAATGCTTAGACAAACTATCATCCTCAGTACCCTTCTTCAAAAGGTATGTGAATAATATTGTCACAGCAATTCCTAAAAATAATAAATCTGAAATTCTTGAGGTATTCCAAAGTTTTCATTCGAAATTGAAATTTACTCTAGAGGAAGAAAACAATCGAACTTTAGCCTTTCTAGACACAAATGTCATTAGAACTTCGAACAACGTTTTGAAAGTAGATTGGTATAATAAACCACATTTTTCTGAAAGATTTCTCAATTATCACTCACAACATAATTTCCAACAAAAAATAAATATCATAAGAGATCTGAAAAATAGAGCTCTCAAAATATCTAATCCAGAGTATCATCAAAAAAATATCGAGCAGATAAAGAAATTTCTTCTAAAAAATAATTACCCGCCATCATTAACTGATGAAATTCTTAAGTATGACAGACAATCAAATAAAATAAACGATCCCATTATAAAATATAACAAAATACCATATTTATTTATGGAATTCGTAAATTTGGCAGAGTTTTCCATAAACTAGTTGAAGCCAAATGGCTGAGCATGGAAGGCAGACGAAAACTGCATATGGCAACCATTTTTCATAAAATTATTGTCTATAAAGCTCCCCCTTATTTGTTCAATAAGATTCGGTTTCGATCGGATATTCATAACATAAATATAAGATCACGTGGTAAAATATCTCCACCTAAATTTCGCACTTCTGTCTTTCAGAGATCTTTTACATATTTGATATATAAGCTGTATAATGGACTATCCGATGATTCAAAACTCATGTCACCTCACTTGTTTAGTCACATATTTAAAGAAATAATTTTGCAATGATATTTCATTATAATTGTTGATCATGTTTATATTCTTACCAAATATTTCATAGATATTTACTGTCTACACGATAGTTTAATTTTTTTATTTTTTTTCCTCTAGGATTGGCACTTAGAATCAGTTTCAACTGTATGTCGATTCTATTTTGTAGCAAATTTTTGTATTCATACACGATGTAACTATACACATGTAAAATGTTACTTTGTAAGCTGCAAATAAATACCCATTATTATTATTATTATATGTGAGAAATCTCTCTGAGAGAATTGCAAGGATTTTCAATGAGGAACAATTTAAAATTGCTTTCTCTAACGATAACACTATCGGGAAAAGATTCTTTACACGTCAAAAAGAAAAAACTCCAACTGATCTACAGTCGAACGTTGTCTACAAAATTAATTGTAATAATTGCACTAAATGTTATGTGGGTCAAACAGGACGATATTTGAAAAAACGAATCTCTGAACACACTAGAGAAAATGGCCATACTTTTGATTTTACAAAACCTATCATTCTTGATCAGAAATCTTCTCTGTCAAAAAGGCTATTCAGTGAAATGATACAAATTCTTCAGCAAGACAGCGTTAATACAAGAAGTATTTTAAATTTTTTTTTCATTAATCAACATTTTGAACTTCTGAAAATGTTTCAATAGTTTGTTGACATTCTCTTATTTTATTTATATCGTACCACTTTAACACGAAACTCATTGTTATAGAGCCCTGATCACGTATCTGTTCAAATCAGAGATTTTTTTCTGATTTATCTAACGTTCCCTTTCATTATCTTCATCTCTGGAAATATATAATTTGAGTCAAATTGGTCGGACTCAAATATTCATATTATTATCACTTGATACTTAGATCACATGAGATTTCGTGAAGGAGTATTTCACCATCTCTTTCTTCTGGAACTCTCTTCAGATTATCGGATATTTTGATTCTGTGCAAGCATTGATTGAAATTTCCAGAATATCTTTATTATCTCAATATCTTTTGTCTCAATTCACTTTCAGAAATCAATTCTGGAAATAATTTTGTACACCATTTTTAAATTCATATCTTGAACACAACTGTAACTAGCTTCAACTATACATTATACGTCATCAGATATTCATGGTCTCAACAGTATTAAAATACCATTTTTTCGATTCAATTCAGGACCTTAGTAATAAGAATTCATAATAATAATCTTGTATTCACTGTATTTAGTATATAAGTTATGAAATCGCTGAGAGACATTACCTAGTTACGTCAGTCATCCAAGGTTCAAGTGTAGTGTATATATATCTGGTTCAAAATATAACTTGGCGTATCGTTTTTCATGAAACAACTGGAACGGTGAGCCAAACCTGAGCTACTGACCTGCCTACTGTGCCTGATAGATTACCAGGAACAGCAGGGTGATTCTATTAGCCCAAGAGTACACCCAAGCTGATCCACTGTGGTTCCAATCAATACCTGATAGACTTCCAGGAATACTAGGGTGAACATAGTAGCCCAACGTCTCCCAGGAACACTAGGGTGAATCTAGTAGCCCAACAGTGATCGCAAGTCACTCCAAGTACCTGAACGTCTCCCAGGGATATTAGGGTGAATATTGTAGCCCGATGTAAGGAAGCCTAGTCCAGCCACCAGCAGCTAGAGAAGGTTGAGTAGCCCACCATCAGTAATCACAAAACCGTTAACTACTACAACAGTTACCAGACAAGGTATATCACTGAACCTCCAATTCAAACATCACTGTTCAATAGTCTTTTTTATTCATTACTGAAACTTTGATTCAATCATCACTATTCGAATTGTTTAATAGCCAAAAATGTTTTATCATACATCATATACATTTACTTGGTGTTTTATTGTTTTGTTCAACATAGAAGGAAATTATCTTCATCTATTTTGGGGAAGTTTGAATTTTTATCCTTTTTCATTTAACAAGAAATTCTGGCGTCCAGCCAATTAAATTCAAAAACCTTGCTTGACACCAACATGAATTTGAAACTGGAAAGTCACTCCAAAGAACACCACGCCAATCTCCACTAAACTAGCCTGGCAAATCTGCAGTAACAGTTACATTACTTAACTTCTTTACATAATTGGTCCCCAACTCAAATGAGTTGAAGAAATTGTTTTGGCAAAATATCTTTTTCTTCTATATTGACAGAGCAATAATTATTTTGTGTGGAAATTCATTGCTGAATTGGTGAATATTTTTTTTATTACTTATATTGGAATGTTTTTATACTGAATGAAACACAAATGCTTATTTGTACATTTACTAATGGTCACGCTGGACACACTACATACATTCAATACGCGATGTTACGAGATAGACGTAGTGCAGACTCTGACGCATGCTGCCGGTATTCTCACCGTCATTGACGAGCGTTCTCGCTGATGTGCGGTACGCATGCGCAATACGAGGGCTGACCTATATTTGTATACATAGCATATCCCTCCTCCTATTAATTCACAATTCTTAAACATGGAACATCATACATATTAAAATCACATTACATTACAGTCAGTCCAGATAACGATCCAGTTTTTTTATATGTCTTTTAGGGCGACCCGCATCCGATGCCGCCACACCAAGCACTTCTAATCTATCATTTTTATTTCCGCCTAGAGGTACATTATTAACATTACTTACAGCTACATCTATATTATTTTCCTTGTTTTGAACAGGCTCTGCCTCTCGTCGGGAAGTACTGGGAAGTACTAGGAATTTTTTTATCTTGGGTGTGTGGAGCCTTGCATTCCACTTCCGCTGCGGTCTCCCTTTCCTCTCTCTTATTTATTTGGTTTATGTGCCTCTTACATAGCTCTCCAGAATCCAACTAGCACAAAAATGTTACTCTACCGATTTTTCTGACCACTGTGGCTTTACACCAAGCTCTGGTGCTTGGATTTCTGTAATCCCTTACTATAACTTTGTCATTAACTCGTATATTAATTTTTTTAATTGGTTGACCTGCCTCCAGTACTGAATTGGTTTTTACAAGAAAATCTAATAGATTAGTTGGTTTATTCGCTAAAACTAACTCAGCAGGAGTCTAATGGGTAACTGAATGGGGTGTATTACGATATACTTGCAGTATACGACTCAAAGCTGTTTCTACATTCTCATTTTTGTAATCAGGGTGGAGTGCATTGGCCTTGAGTTTATTTTTTATGATTTTTACCGCGTTCTCTGCAGGGCCATTGCTTTGAGGATTATATGGAGGTATAGTTAAATGTGCAATGTTGTTTTTCTTGAAAAATTGCTCTATTTCATGTGAAACTAGAGATCCGCCATTGTCTGAAACTACCGTTTGAGGTAAACCAAACCTACTAAAACAATCTCTGAGGCTGAGTATTGTCTCTTCTGAAGTGATTTTTTTCATTACGTAAACTTCTATTCATTTTGAATACTGCTCAAAAATTACTAAAAATTGCTTCTCTGCAAAATTAAAAAAATCTATAAAGATCAATTCAAAGAATTTTCCACTTATGGGCAACGGGCATTCATTCACAGGATTGCTCATTCTTACACTCAAACATTGATCACAAGATTTACGATGTTCGATTCTTTTGTCTATTCCTGGAAACCACACGTAAGATCTAGCTAATATTTTAGTTTTCACAATGCCTTGATGTGAATTATGAAATTCTTCAATAACACGATTTTGCAAACTTAAAAACTTTTCATCTTCAAATAGAAATTCTCATCAGTTATCTTCCAAATTACCTTATTTATCTTCAAAATTACCTTCAATTACCACACCTTGTTCAAATAGCAAGGCATTACATATAAACACACCCTCTCTCAGAGTTCAAATTTATAGTGATGAAATAGTATGTCTTGTAGATTCCGGAAGTTGTTTTTCGATATTAGGTACAAATGGACTTTTCTTGTTGCAAAAATGGAACATTAATATCAGGAATGAAAATCTTTTACAAGTTACCACAGCTGATGGTGTACCACAAGAATGGTTAGGAAACATCTTTCTACCAATTTCTCTTTTAGGACACAGCAAAACAATTAAAGTTTTGATAATTTCTTCTCTCAAACACACCCTCATCTTAGGTATTGACTTTTTTAGTAACTTCAAAATAGCAGCAGATTTATTCAATGGATCTTTCGACCTGCAACAGCAAAAAATGTCTCTGTGGTTAATACCATCCAGTCTTGTGAAGACCTTTCAGATGCACAGCGCAATAGGCTGAAAAAGGTTATAGAATCCTTCCCAGAGATTTCACCAACTGATAGATTGGGCAAAACCAATCCACTTCAGCACAATATTGACACTGGGTCTGCTACTCCAATTCGACAGCGACAGTATTCCCTATCCCCTGCAATGCAGAAATACCTCAACAAGGAGGTAGATGATATGTTGAGGTTGGGTATTATACAGCCTTCACAGTCCCCATGGTGTGATCCCGTATGGCTTGTTGAAAACAATTCTGGAGAATTTAGAATGGTATCAGATTCTAGATAATCGAACTCTGTAACCGTTCCTGATGCTTATCCTATGACTCTGATTGATCCAATCCTAAGTAAATCGAGCGATGCAAAATTCGCCTTTCCTCTGTTGAAAAAAGCTTTCCATCAAATTTGTTCAACGCCCTCCTCCCGTCCCGAAACTGCTTTTGCTATACTTGGTAGAGGTCTTTTCGAATACACTAGAATGCCATTCGATCTGTCATGCTCAAGTCGAACGATGTGTCACCTAATGGATTTAGTTATCGGTCCATCTCTCGAACCATATGTCTTTTACTATATTGATGATATCATTATTGCAACTCCAGATTTTGGTGCTCATATGAAAATTCTGCTTAAAGTTAAACAAGCCCTTAGCAGTGCCGGCCTTACTATTAATTTGGTGAAGTCACAGTTCTGCAGACCATCTCTAAAATTCCTTGTTAATATTGTTGATCGACAAGGTCTAAGAATGGATGACTCTGAAATTTCCGCAATTTTAAACTATGGTTGGGTATTATAGGAGGTTTCTGTCTTATGTAGTCCTATTTTTCTTGTACCGGTATCAACTGCTATGGTGAAAAATTGTTTATTCATATCTTTCCGAAAATGTCAATATGCCTGACATACTGTAGAGAAGACTGGATCCGGTTTTTCTCATTTTCGAATGGGTTTACATCCTCTAACTTGAGTTGACGTCTGATTTCGGAGTTTGCATTACATGTGAAAATATGTTGAATAGTGAGTCTATCGTGACAGTTTTGACAGCGGGGTCTGTTACCTCCTATAAGCAGGTATGAGTGGGTAATACGGGTATGACCGATGCGGAGTCGACATAGTAGGACTGGTTATCTACGAGAGATCCTGAGGGTAAATCCACTTTCCTATAATTGGTTTCGATGATTTCAAATGCCCATTGTAACTGTCCCATTTTGTCTGCCATGCATTGGTAATGATGTCTTCAACTGTTTTCTTGATGTCTTCCAGTGGAATTGGTATTCCTCCATCCGGTGACTTCAATGCCACGGCCTTAGCGGATTTGTCAGCGAGTTCATTCCCAGGAATTCCTACATGGCCTGGGATCCACATGAAGTGTATACATTTTCCAACAGACAGTAAGTGTGAGTTGAGCTCTATGATTCTTCTGACTTGCATATCATTTGTAAATGGGTCCTCAAGAGATGTTATAGCGTTAAGGGAGTCAGAACAAACCACAAACCTCTGACTAGTCGAAATTATGATGTAGAGAAGTGCTTGCCATATTGCGTATAGCTCGGCAGTGAAGATACTGCATGTTACATCAAGTGACCAGGAGTGAGACGAGTGCAGGTGTACAAAGGAGGCCCCAACACCAGCTCCCGTCCTGCACCCATCCGTATAAATCATGTCCCAATTTTCATAAAAAATGAGCTCTTGGAGGAACATCGACCTGTAAGTGGACATTGGTGTATATTCTTATTTCCAAACGGTCAATTTTTTGTTTATAACAGGTCTCTGTAGTAACCATGGTGGTGTCTTTGGGTTGTTGAAAAAGATATTTGCAGGTACTATGGTCGGAATGTAGGTATTTGCAGTCTCCTTGAATCGTGATATGGCTGGTTTAGAGGCTGATGGATTCAGGTGAAATTCATTCTCAGGGATTAGGAGAATTTGGTTGGGATGTTGCGGAATTGGAGCAATTTTCAGAAAGTAGATTAGGTTTTGAATATCCCTACGTAAATTGAGTGGCATTATATGTGTATCTGCATGTAGTGCTTCGATGGGGCTCGTACGAAGAACCCCAGTTGCTAATCGGAGGGCACTTGTTTGCAATTTATCTAATTTTGCTAATTTGGATTTCCGTGCAGAACCGTATACGATACTTCCATATTCAATTTTCGATCTCACGAGAGTTTCATACATTTTTAGTAGTATTTCTCGATCTGCACCCCATCTTATGGTAGCTACACACCTAATGACATTCAGTGCTTTCTGACATTTGTTATAAACATAGTTTATATGCTCATTCCAATAGAGTCCCTTATCAAATATAATTCCTGATAGTTTTATAGATTCTTTCTCAGTGATTTCATGATCATCAATATATGACGTTGGTGTGGAATGTTCGGAGCGAAGGTGACAAAAATGGATTGAGTTAGTTTTATTCATAAAAAAATTAAAACCTCTTGATTTTGCTAGGGAGTTTATTTTGTTAGTTGCAGTTTGTAAGCACTGACTCAGGTGAACGATATCATTGTGTCGCATGTATATTGTGAGATCGTCTACATAAAGCATCAATTCAATGGCAATGGCAAATAGAGTTACGCTCAAAATCGATCCCTGGGGTATGCCATTTTCCAAACGCCTCTTCGAAGAGTGGTTCGCTCCTAATCTCACACAGAAATAACGGTCGCCGAGAATGCGCGGGAGCTCTCCCTGAAGACCCCATTGGTGTAGTTGTTTTATGATAGCGTATCTCCACGTCATATCGTGAGCCTTTTCTAAATCAAACATGATGATTTTTCCGTTTGAAAAATGCCTCTCTTATATCGTTCTCTAGCCTGATGAGACCATCGATAGTTGAACGCTGTCGACGACAACCCACTTGAATTTCAGAGAGCAGTGTATTTGTTTCTAAATACCAGATAAGTCATGTGTTGACCATTTTTTCAAAAACTCTACTCAAGCAGCATGTTAAAGATATCGGCCTGAAATTGGATAGGTCTTGTGGTTTTTTGCCATCCTTGAGCACAGGAATTATGATTGCCATTTTCCAGCTCTTGGGAAAAATGCCTGCTTTCCTAATTCTATTGTATAATTCCAATAATTTTGTTTGGGGGTGAGTGACAGATCATTGTAGGTATATGGAATCGTATCATGACCAGGTGCAGATTCGTAGCATGTATTCAGAGCGTTCTCTAATTCAGTTTTGGTAAGCGGGTAGTTGTAATAATAGCTGTCCTCTAAATATTCGAAAGACAGATGTTCTTTCCTTTCCTGGAATACTTGATCATAGTTAGTATTACTGCTCACAGCTTCGAAATGATCCGCAAAAGCTTCAAGGATATCATTGGGATTGGTAAGTAATATGCCTTCTCTTGATTGTAGCGATTCTGGAATGATAAATGTACTCTTTCCTGAGATGTTTTTTTTTTACAGACATTTGTTGTATTCGTTTGTGCAGTGAGTGTGGAGACATATCCTTCCCAGCTTTTTTTTTTTGCTTCATTAATCATCCTGCGGGCTACTTATCTGAATGGAAAATTGTTGTGCCTACTGATAATAGGTAAGAAATATTGAAAATGTTTCATGACAATGAATCTGCAGATCATTTGGATATTTCAAAGACATTAGCTCGTATTCAAGAACTATATTATTGGCCTGGCCTAAGGAAAAGTGTATATCGTTATGTTCGTAAATGTTCTACTTGTGCCACATGCAAGCCATCAAATTTGCCTCAGGCTGGATGAATGGGTTCCTATAGAGACATAAATTTCCCGTTTCAATTGATATCACCACATCTATTAGAGCCATACCCAACATCCAAAAATGGAAACCTGTATGTTTTAGTAGTAGTTGACTGGTTCACAAAATTTGTTTTAGTACAACCCCCACCTAATGCCACATCTAGAGCCTTCATTAAATTCATAGAGAATCTAGTTTATCTTATCTTTGGTGTACCTCAAGTTTTTGTCTGTGATATTGGATCAGTTTTCAATAGTAAAGAATAGTAGTGTGAAATAAAAACTGACATACAGTCTATAAAAACAACCGTCGAAGATTTACGGCAAGAAAATTGCGATCTGAAAAAGGTCAACGAACTCAAGCAGAAAATAAACAATCTTGAGAGAAGACAAGATGCGAACCAGGTGGTTATCCACGGATTGTCGGAATCAGATTTTTCAAATAATGGAGCTGTTTATGAAAAAATTTTGGAAATGGTAAACACAAATCTTGAAATCGAAATCGATAATAACGGAATAGCAGAATCACGTAGACTTGGTCAAAAAACGGAGGGGAAAAACAAGCCTGTGCTGCCGAAGTTGAACTCATTCAAAACACGACAAGAACTCTTGAAAGCCTCAAAAAAGCTGAAAAACACACCATACACAATCACAGAATATCTCTCCGGAAAAGTACTGGAGGAGAGGAAACAACTGATACCCATTCTTATGAAAGCCAGGAATATGGGAAAAATAGCATACCTCAGAAAAAAACTTCATATTTATAGAAAATAAGAAACATAGCTTGCAGGACATTGAACAGAGCCAGCAACATTATGAACTCACAACAGAAGAAAATACAGAATCCAACGTGGAACAAGACGTGTCATGGAACAGGAACTCAGCACAAGAGGAGCCAAGCAGAAATAGGGTATACTCGCTCCGGAACACCAAAAAGAGCTAGGATAAGGGATTAAAAAAACTCATTATCATGCATCAAAATATACAATGCCTACGCAATAAGTGCGATGACATAAATATATACCTGGATGGAAATGATGCAATCGAGGCAAGTGTTTTATGTTTTTCTGAACATTGGTTGCATGAGAATTGAGTTGAATATATTAAATTAGAAAAATACAAAATGATATCATGTTTTTGTCGCAGTTGTTACATACATGGAGG
Source organism: Zygogramma bicolorata (assembly GCA_032362365.1). Classification (NCBI taxonomy): domain Eukaryota; kingdom Metazoa; phylum Arthropoda; class Insecta; order Coleoptera; family Chrysomelidae; genus Zygogramma; species Zygogramma bicolorata. The sequence continues at coordinate 622,592 of JAVJAQ010004993.1, forward strand.
AGTCATAATTTATTTCAAACCAGACCTGAAACTAAAAAACCTCGAAATTAACAGTATCGATCCTGTAGAAAAAGACTTCGAATATACATGCGCCTTCAGCAATAAAAAAAAAAATTATAATTATTTGCATTTACAGATGTCCAGCACGCGACTTCGAGGTATTTCTTAACTCATTTTTTCACTTGGTCAATTACATCTATGACAAACATATGCATTTCACTTACATAATTTGTGGTGACTTGAATCTAGACTTCAATTCTCCTAGCAAAGAACTTGACTACTTTCAAAACATCATGAGAATGTTGAACATCAGAACTACTATCACAGAACCTACTAGAACAACGTCGACCTCTTCCAAAACAATCGATAATATATATATATATATATATATATATATATATATATATATATATATATATATATAAACTCAAAACATGAATTTCAACACATCAGTCGTTGATTTGAACATAGTCGACCACAAAGCTCAATTCTTATTGATAGAGAGAGATCAGAAAAGCGAAAGTACAATGATCTACAAAAAGGTCGAATTTACGGTAGAAGAAATAATGAAAGGTTTACACGCTACTTGCGCAATAGTAACTGGATATCTTTATATGATTCCACCCACACCAACGACGCTTGTAAAAGATTTTATGAAATCATTAACCCTTCTTTCAATATAGCTTTCCCTAAAAAAAAACACCATTTAACAAAACACAACATTTAAAAAAATGGTTAACAACAGGAATAAAAGTATCCTGCAAAAATAAGAGATCTCTGCTGGAGTTGAAAAAATATTCAAATGATATGAACCTCTTGAATTTTATTGTGGCATACTATAAACTATTAAAAAGAGTAATTAAGCTAGCGAAACACAGATTCTTCGAAAACTTGATAAGTACTTCATCAATCAAAGCCAGGACTACTTGGGAACTGGTATCATATTTCACTAATGAAAAAACAGAATTTGAAAATATCAACATTGAGAAAAACGAAAGGGGTACTAACAGACGCCGGAGAAATCGCAAAATTCAAAATATTTTTTGAGAAGATAGTTGAAAACACTATACCAAATAAAGATAGCAATAGAGATTTTTTCAATTACCTTGAAAACAAAAAATACAATAACATAAATCCATTTTTCTTTCTTCCTATTACTGAAACAGATGTAATGGAAAGTATCATTTCTCAGAAACCAAAAATATCCAGTGGAACAGATGGCATCCCAATGTCGGTGATAAAACAAAACGCAGGATATTTAAAAAACCTCTAGCACATATTTTTAATCTATCAACTACAGGCATTTTCCCAATAGATTTTAAAACGGCTATCACCATACCAATTCTCAAAGGAAGCAATAAGTGCGACTTGAACAGTTACAGAGGAGTTTCACTATTGCCGAGCATTCCTAAGTTGTTGGAGTGGATCATCAACAAGTAATTGGTATCTTATCTCAACAAAGAAAACATTATTGCTTGCGAACAATATGGCTCCAGGAGTAACCTTAGTACAACAGATGCCACATTTGCACTTTTAGAACATCTAAACAAAATATTAGAATCCAAGCAACTTCCGTTGGGTATATTCTGCGACCTCTCCAAAGCTTTTGATTGCGTTATTCACCACATTTCATTGGACAAAATGCAATATTATGGAATCCGTGGGATTCCTCATGACTGGTTCAAGTCGTATTTATCAGACCGTCGGGTGTGCGTGCGAATCAAAAAAGAAGTAGAAAACCAGCTGACTTCGAGTCAAGCTTTGCTACGGTTCAGTGTGGGGAACCACAAGGCTCTGTACTGGGACCGACCCTATTTATGATGTATATTAATGACATTGCCTGCAATTTCCCAACGGCCACATTCTCCCTATTTGCGCACGATACAAGCATAGTTGTTAATGAAAATAGCCTTCAATCATTGTCAACGATATCCACGAATATAATGAATCAAATCTCGGATTGGTTTCTCGCAAACCGGCTCGCTGTAGACTACAACAAAACCCATGACATACTATTTCAGTTAAATCATACTACAGAAGACATTGAGATTGACCTTAACTATGGAATCATTAGACCACTAGAGTCAACAAAATTCTTAGGTATACTGATAGACAAAAAGTTAGACTGGTCGGAACACATCTCAAAACTCAACAGCAAACTCAGTCGCGTAGTCTTCGCAATCCGAACCATCAGACAGAATATTAATGTCACAGTCGCCAAAACAGTATATTCCGCATATTTCAAGAGTATCATGCAATATGGAATTGAATTTTGAGGAACGGCCGTGAACAGCAACAGCACATTTATCATAAAAAAAAGCGCTCAGAGCACTGTTCAACATAAAACCAAGAGAAACCTGTAGAGCGATTTTCAGTCAGCAAAAAATATTTACTCTAACCAATTTATACATATGGAAATTTTCAATACTAATTCACAAAAACAGTAATACCTTGAGTAGGCCGTCAGACTTACATGCATATCCTACAAGAAAGCAAGTTTTCATTCTACCAACTTATTCGTACAGTAGAACTCGGAGAGGACCTCTTCATTCAGGAATTAAGATATATAATCACCTACCCCAGAGTTTGAAATTGCACTCTAACAAAAAAATCGAGCTGGAAGTCAAAAAATTATTGCTCCACCATGTTTTTTACAATGTTGAAGAATATTTCGGAACAGTACTTTAGTGGCGGCAGTTAAATTTCTATTTTTTTTGCTCAAATCCTCCATCTTGTCAAATTGAAATTGTATATTATTAGAATCAATAATAATTGAAGTGTCTCTTGATTCCCGATGGCGTAATGGCTTTAGGCATATTCCTTTAAAATTACTCTGTTACACAGCATAAGATAACTCATTATATGGAAAATATATCTATTTGGGAAAATGAAAGTAAAGTAAAGTAAACTTCAGAAGGTCTGGTATACAGCCAGATATCATCCTCTAAATTAATGCTACTGAAAGGCAAAATAAAGTTATTGTCACTGCCATGAGATCATACATAAAAGAAAATCACAGGACATGGGATCTCTCAATTCACAAAATTTCACAGGCAATATGTAACTCGAAAAGCGATGTTACTGGTTATTCAGCAGCATTCCTAACTTTTGGAAGAAATGTACCAATCTCAGGTGATTTTTATGGTCAAATTGCAGAAAATTCCAATAACATAGTCACAATTACTGGAAAAAGTTCTAGGGTTGACGACCTTCAAAAATTGTCAGAAATCTTTACTAAAGTTCGTGAGATAATTCGGAAAGCTTATGATCAAAATGCTGAGATTTATAATCTCAGAAAAAGGGAAAAAGGGAAACTAAGTATAAACCTGGAGATAGAGAATTGAAGAAAAACTATGTTTTATCTAAAGCGGAAAACTCATTTCCTGCAAAATTCGCTCCAGAATTTGTTCCTTGTATTGTTAGTTCTTTTTCCTCTGGTGTATTCCCTTAAAAATGATGATGGTAAAGATCTTGGCAATTGGCATGTGAAAGATTTGAAATCTGATCCTACCTTTCTTGATTCATATGATGACCCCGACCCACAAACTGACCAAGATTCAGATGATGAAGTGGAATAAAATACTTTAGCTGCGCAGTGTACGGCTCAAGACTATCGCTGTAGGGGCAAGGAACAATAATGGAGGATGGTATGCCCATGTCAACACCCACATGACTCGTCCATTCATCGATGTGTTTCCGAAATGGTGCAAAGCATGCCAGACTCCGCTTACAATAATTGAATATGTGCACGCCTGTCTGGTGTGTAATCATACTATACTATGTAATAGACACTTCTGAACAAATTGTTGTTGGAAATCCCAACTTGTTACAACTATCACATTCCAAGTGCTCTTCAATTGACTCTCCTCCTAGTGTGAATGAAAAATCACAACCATCTAATAGAAAGGGTGCTGAAGCTCCATTAACCACTGTCACTTAGAAAAAACCAGAGCCATCGTGTGGTAAAAAAACTCGAAGAATTGTGGTAAATTGAAAAGGAATGTAGATAGTGAACCAGCACTAACGAAGAGTGACTCGAATATTGAATCTCTCAATAGTTTTTCCCCACTACAACGATTTGGGAAAATGAAAAAAGAAGCGGAATGTCGTCTTATGAAGGCAAAGGCAACCATAGTGGAATATGATACCAATGAGCGAAATATCAATATGAACAAGGTAGCTCTTGAAGAACTCGAACAAAAAGTTGAATTAATAATGGCTTAATTGGTTGAAATGTGTGAAGATGTTGACGAACTCCTTTCTAAAGTTGCAAAAGATGACCAATTCAACCAATATTTGAAAATGCAGACGCAGACAGAGCTTGTAGTGTCGACTCGACTTTATGAGACTGCATTATCTATGAGGGATATTTGGTGAAAAAAATTAGAGAGTATATTTCAAAGCAACAGTGATTAGCTATGGGGCCACTCATATCCTCTCAATTTTGTGAATTGAAATGGAAATAGTGGGTACGGAGTATACCCTTAATTTGGTTTGGTATACACAGAACGTTGCGATTGGTTGGGGCAACGTTCACCGCTACAAACTCTTTTCAATTCACTGAAAATGGATTCGAATAAAACCGTATGCAATTATGATATGAACTTTTTTTTATTCATCAGCACACAATACAATGATTCATTCATTTTCAACACCTGGTTTGACGTCTATACCTGGATACCACAATAATGGTCTGTCCTTTGACCACCGGTTAGAATGTTTCTTCTTCAACGTTGCAACTCTTTCTTCCAATGCATTATATTTTTGTATACTTGCAACTGTCGCATCGGATACTTTTATTCCAACATCACTTTTCAGATTGTTATATTTGCGTGCCAATGTTATTCTCGCCTCCGCTACTTCATCATCGAACGCTTGTCGAGCGTCACGCGAAACAATTGTGTACTTTATTTCAGCTTGTAGGGCCAGAAGGGTAACCTCCTTAGTTTCCTTAATTTTGTCCTCAAGGTATGCTGCAGTTACACAATCACCCTTTTCATGCGGAATGGGATCTTGTTTTCCCGGGGAGATGACAATGATCTCGCACTCTAACATAACCATCTCTGAATGGTTTCAAACAAATACAGCAACTTTCAGCAGTGGCAAAGTGTTCCTCGTCCTCGGGAGTTTGTGCTTCCATAGGAATAGGATACCTGAGATGTCTCTGATATATGTTTTTCGAATCATTTTCAATTTCTATAACAAATTTCTGGGCTGCATCAACACCTCCATATGTAACAAATTCAGATAGATTATCATTGTATAAACATTTTATCAGATATGCAAATAAATAAGGTTCATGTTCGAATGTCTTCATCGAGTATGAATGTTCAGGATTTGGCTCATTCGTCTGAATTGGTTCAAGAACTGATTCAAAATCTGCATATACTACAAATGGCACCTACATTTGTCTTCCAAAGTTCCCAAACATTAACAGATTCTCAGGTACAATTTCTCCATATTTATTATTTTGTAATCGGCGGATGGTGTCGTAGTACTTGAGTGATTACAATTATTCACCTGGTGACGTAACAATAGTCGGTCAGTGAAAAAATATGACAAACATCCATCACAAAAATATTCCTCATGCCCATGGGCGAATATTTGCCTCGAAACTAACCTTGAAAGATCTTTTATCCAGCAATGGTTATTATGGACAATATTGAGAGTTTTTGCATTCAGTGGAACTTCACCTATGATGTAGTTGATAATTCACAATAATTTGAAAAGCCACAGTTGATTTCATGATAATCATAAGCAATTTTTTTATGAGATGACCCTTTGATGAGAAGAGTAATTGAATAACTAGAAAATATATAATTTTTAGGTTTTTGTATTGAGGTATTTGTGTTATGACGAAAAAACTTATTACATTTATTCAAAAAATACCTAGCAATATAAAAAATACGTTCTAACAAAAAAAAGGAGCTTTCTATTAGAACAATATCAACGTGTGAGGAAAACTCGATTGAAATGATTTGAAAAATGAAAGAGAGAGTCCATTGTTTGGAGATATTTCTGCCTCATTCATAACTGAATACATTGTCTAAGCTAATACTGTCTTTTCATATATAATAATCTCAAATCGAATTACGCGTTTCAATTCCACTGTTTGTTGGTTCCTAAATATTGGAATAATTGCATACATGTCCAAGATTTGAAATGAAGAGTAGATAAGAAAAAACAGAGATTTATTTATATGTGTGGTTTCGTTAATTCATTCCATCCAAACCTTATATTATGTTGAATAGTGGAAAAATGTTCGGATTGATATCGATATCATACCGAGGTATTGATTAACCAAATATAACTTGAAAAATAGGTTGAAAACCAATACTGAAACACTCCCAGCACACAGCATCAGCGTATTCTAGCAAATTATTCTTTTCTATGAATGCAAAACAATATCAGCTGAGAACAGTGTTTTCCCAATCGAGTGAACTCCCAATGTCAAGGGAGGAAGAAAAAGTTAAGTCCCAGAAACAAATAAAAATAAGCGAGATCGAAAAATAAATTGTATGCGAAAAAAATGGAATAAACAGTTGATAGGGTTTTTTCATTTAATATAACATGAACGGGACTGGCACATATATTGAGAAATTCATTTGATGAGGATACTTCAAAAACCATCCATGCATTCCAAAAATATAGTATGATAATAAGAAATAAGTCAATTTTTACCAGGAAATATGCTTTCAATGATAGATAGATGAATTTCCACCATATGTTTGTCAGAATTCTCAAATCATTTTATTGCTAATCATGAGAAGCTGGATGAACATATATTCTTTGTGATTATTCAACCTCAGTAATACACTAATTTTCAAGCTGATGAACAGATATCAGGAAGTGCATCCTCCATAATTTGAGAAACAAAAAAAAAAGGGGACAATTGACCATTTGAATGATAGGTTGAGAATAAAATATTGTTAAAATGCCCTGTTCACCATGAGTTCTCAAAAACAATTCCACTTGAATCTCAAAAATCAACATATACTCTGTTTAAAGCATATGGTGGAACAAAAATAAACTAAGTCATTCATTTGAAGTAAATTGAAAAATATAACCAAAAAAAACTGATTTTACTGTATGACACAGCTGTTTTTGTTCTAAAATTGTTCGATTCCGTTGATCAGCTGACGAACGTCAACCCTCAGGAGCCGAAACTTGTGCGAGCAATGGATTAACGAGGCCATACCTTTTAACGTGCAATTGCCCAGCACTGTATTAATGAATTGAATTCACTCATCATTGTAAAAAAAATGTGAAGAGAGACCAGCCAGCCTCCACCATATGGTCGCATGAAAGTTAAGAGAAAAAACCTTCTTATATTGAAAGAATCTATTCTACACATAAGTCGCAACTCAGTACTTGCTTTGCTTTTCCTAAAGAATTTTTCGCTGTTTCACCCGACCCTCATTCATCATCATTAAAAATTAGAAAAAAATAAGTTCGAAAATGAGCTGACATCGAAAATTTGAGATAAAAAAAAAACAAAAAAAAACACCAAAAACTTGCTGGATTGTCGAGAAGGTGATGTGCTGCATTCTATCAAATCTTCTGGAACCGTTTCGTAAGAGTGCTCAATGTATACTGAATTAATTTTCTAAATACTGAATGATGATCCTAAGCTCCCTCAATATTTGTAAAGATTCATATGCTGAGATTGCAACTTTGCTTCGGTCACCGTGCTAAGACAAAATGCTTAGCAGGCATATGTGCAAGTTAGCGAATTCGGAGATTGTTTAATATATCTGTATCCTGTAATCGTATCAATTCGATGTCTATGAACTTGGAATATTAAAAAATGGAGTTGTGAATACTGGGTGTTTTTGTTTCAGAATATTGAAGTTGAGGTTGAAACATCTCTCAATTCGTGTATTTGTTTGAATGGCTTGGAATTATTTCATAACAATTTTCCATATTTGACACTATTGCTTCGCTGGGGAGATATAAACAAACTCTGTTTCCGATTAGAGACATAGATTGATATCTCATTTTGACGAGGTTGTGGGAGTAGTTCAGTGGCAAACTTCGATCATCCATCCTTATTCACAAGAGTCCCAAATGAGATATAAATAATGAGGAAATGTCATACGCTTATGAAACAGAGTTTTGGCTCATAGTCATATATTTTGATAACTGTAAAAAAATATATAAATGTCATTACACTGGTGAAAAGCACTTCGATATCATCGATGAGTAGGTTAAAACAGGAAATAGGCAAATATATTTGGAAGGAGTACTTTGAATGGAGTTTCTCAGGCATCAAAATGAGAAAATAAGTGGTATATCTTTGGATGTTCATTGATTCCATTGGTTCACGAGCCAAACTTCAGATAGCAACTATATCCCCAAAAAGATTTCGATTGGGTTGACAAAAAAAATTATATATTGTAGATGAGTTGACCACGTCCATATCAACCATTTTCAAGAACCCTACTACAAATCATAATAATACTTATCCACACGTGTACCCTCAACTTCTATCTTTATATTGAAAAAAACCCTTCATACCTTCGAATTTTTGTCTGAAATAGAAGTAAAATGCGGTTTCACTGCGATAAGTTAAAAAACACATCTGGAGATCGTTCTCGATTCGATTTTTCATAGTGATGCTCCGAATGAAGAAAATAAATTGATTGGGATAGTTCCTAGGTGATTCCCCAATTCTTTCTCGAAGATAATTTTACATATGCCACCTCAATTACTTTGTACGTGATGAACATCATTCCACTTTTGTTAGTATAGTAGCAATTTTTTCTCGTGAAGGTTCTAACTCTGTAAATGAACGCGCATAGTGTCAGTTTGGTGTAAAAAATTGTTTGTTATGAAAACATTTATCATTTCAAACTGTGCTACCGGCAGTTCCATTCTTCTTCAACCCAATAACACTGGCGGAAGATTATAATATTTTGATCAATCGTCTACTTGATTCCGGAGATGAAATTTTCATTGATCGCGTTCTCATTCACCAAAAATTGCACCTTTTTTCAATATTATTTGTGTTGAATAATCTCTGATGACGATACCGCAAAAATAGCCATGAATGAACTTGGGATATGCGTGTTTTCAGATGTGTCGAAACGAGTTGAAAACCTTATTTTTGATGTTCCACTTGTGGAATCAGTCATGGAGAAGTTACGGGGCGGATAATCCACTCAAAAGGATCGTACAATACAGGATTGATAATAACCGTAAAAGGCTGTTAGAAACTGGTAAATGTTGAGCGGTGAACTGTGAGCGGCATCCTGTTCTCTACAAAGAAACTTGGAGCAGGAGGTATTTATACCTTACGCAACTTCGAACCGAGCTTATAATCTACTTAAGAATATTAGCAGAGCTTGCTGTTGTGAATGACTGATCAAGAGAAAAAATATAGGTAATCTTGCTGACACAAATGCAATAGTTTGTATTGTTGCTTTACAGATCATGTGATTTACGGTGTGTACAAGATTACACATGATGATCACAACTACGTTTTACTCATTGTTGAAAAAAAAAGTTTTTATCAAACTATGTTGATAATAAACAAGTTCAGTCTGTATTTGGTACAAGAAGTGAAACTGGCATTCTATGATGGTCTCATTGATCGTGAAGTTTAAACGAGTGTCATTTCCTTGTCGAGGTTCAATTCAAAATTTCTCTCAGTCATTGAGATGATACATATGCGAACATTCAAATGAGTCGAAGCTATACCGTGTCTTCATAAAAAAGTTGAGGGAAAGATAGGCCAATTCATTGCCTGAACTTTTGCTCAACCAGCTCACAATGTTCTTCAAGGAATAACTATAAAAAAATTCATGTGACATACGGACCGAAAACAAAAAATCAACGAGTATGATGCTAATTAATGCATTTCGGGAGGCTCAACATATATTGATTGTTCCTCTGATTATCCAAACTATCTTCAACACTTGACGAAACTAGCTTACCGAACGTTTCCTAAATTTGTTGTAGTTCTTCAGTTAACACAAGTTCATCTACTAAGATCCACATTTATCGCATTCGAGTGTCTGATAGTCACTTCTGAGTTCACAATAGTGAGTCCATTGAATGGAATTTCTCAGAGAAATGACTTTGTACTGGGCCTGAAGTGAAGAATCAATGTATGTAAATATGAAGTTGAGAAGTGTTCCTCAGGAGCTAATAACTTTTTGAGACAGTAGTTTTTCATTGATCTTGGTGTATCAGAACATAAACCGTGCCTTTAATTTGAATGCTGGGAAGGATATCCCAGGAATGAGAAATTTGTTACCATCAAACGAAGCTCTCAAAGGAATATATACAAGTCTCCGCCTATTCGAAAGAAGTGACTTCACCCTTATCGTTATGAACACATCCAAGCAGTTTTCGACTGTTTTTTTTATGAAACCAATTTAGCGCAACATAAGTATAGGCGAAATCCTTACTATAAAGAATCCGATTGTATGATATATTGGGAAAAAATCTCCGAGATTTGAATTATCTCGAGAAAATTCTATCAGATAGATTTAAAAACACCGCGCGCGTCACCAATGAGCATATTTCAATTTCCAAATCAATGCTGTTGGGTTTATCTTCAACTCCACTTTCAAACTAGCACTTGATACCAGTAGCTTGGGCGTTCTTTCAAAAAGTATTCGACTATTTTATTATAAAACCAATTCAGCGCAACATAAGTGTATGCGAAATGCTTACGAAAAAGAATCAGATTGTATAATATGTTGGGGTGAAATCTCCGAGATTTGAGTTATTTCGATAAAATTCTATCAGATAGATTTAGAAAAACCGCGCACGTCACCAATTGAGCATATTTCAATTCTTACATCAATGCTCTTGGGTTCATCTTCAGCTCCACTGTGAAACTAGCACATGGGCGTTCTTGGTGCTGTCAAATGACAACGTACTCGGCCACGACTACCATGAAACCTTAATAAATCCAAAGAACCTCAAATGTTTGGGGACTTACGCTTTTTTCGAGTATTCGATCAGTTGAATAATATACATAATAGAATGTGAGAAAATATATTGTGAGAAATAATATAATCAAACATCAGTTTCCGAATAGTTTCTCATACTAGAGAAAACATCTTTACAACAAGAATTGTGTCGAAGTGAGAATGAATTTTTTCGAAGATTCACTTTCTCGAATGTGAGCTGAAAGTTTGTCAAGCAATTCAGGTTGCATATAATCAGATGACCAGCAGCTTTATTATTCTTGGGTCTAGGAACATTTAGGTCACGTTTCTTGCGAGTGTCATGATCATGAATATAACTATTAAACAAAAGCTCCCCTCTGTTTTTGGAAATATCCACACACATGCCCGGAATATATAAACAGGCAAGTTGTTAAATGAAAAATTCTTGGGAGAATTGTTCACCTAAAATCCAGTTGCAGTTTTAGTCATTGATCTTATCATTCATTTTTGAGTCAGAAACATGACAGTGGCTGCTCAATCTTCATTCAACTTGTGTAAAATCCCTATGGAAAGCTGATTTTTTCTTTAGACCATTCCTCAAGTTCATGAAGAGGTACTCCAAAGGATTGAGTTTCGAGGAATTCAGTTCATATTCTAGTTTATGACAAATGCTATCTCCAAGTGAGATTTTTATCGAGGTGAATGCCTAAAAAACGCCCACTATTAAGTGTATTGATAACCGAGTTATAATTGATATTCAAATTAAGTGTTCGCCGATTGAAAATGACTTTTTAAAAACAATAACGAAAGAGCAAATTTTATTTGAGCTAACATACAGTTTGAAGTCTACATGAATACTGAATAAAAATTCTCATGAACATCAGAATCATACGAGATTAGATGAAATCATATTTCTTGTTATTCCAAGAAAGGTGCTGACGCTGAGTTCATCCGCTGGGTTCAACTGTCGGTGCCGTGGGAAGACGTTCCTTCAAATCCTCCGCCCTTAGGGAGAAATTATGAGGGTTGCCACAGGATTTGGGAATGCGAGGGTTTTCTGGGGCGGTCGTCTCTGCTGGTGTCCTGTTCTGGCATCTTCTTCTGAAGTAGAAATAATACAGAACGTACGCTGTGGAGATGACGATAAAAATATATATCATTATTGTCCATACACTAATATTGTGAGAAAACACTGGAAAATCAGAAATCGAGTCCAATTTTGGATTTCCAAGGCACTCTGTACATGTTTGATTTCATCGAGATTTATAGTCAATTTTCACAGGACGAAATTGAATCTGAGAATCGACAGATGATTGGTACTCGAAATAATCCATTTCAGGAAGCTCGATAATTTTAAGTCTTTCGCGAGAGTCTCGATAATTTCGAATTCGAATGTCATTGATTTTCACCTCACAGTTAGAGTTTAATTCTAGAATTTCAAAGGAAGGAGACCAGGATTGTCTTTGAGGTCGTTGAATTTTGGGTAGGCTAAGTCGCACTTGGAGTAGCTGGCGAGCCTGTAACAAGAGGGGGTTTCATTAATTCTTTCATATGGATAACTTTCCTTTCATTTTTGTGTTTTTTGTCTATAATTCCTACTTTATTTTTTTCTAATATTTCAGTTATTTCATATGGATCAAGAATCTGTTATTTTTCTCATTCCGTTGTTGCGAATTCTTTTTGAAAACTGTTTGACCTACACTAAATTCTTCACTTGTATCACCCTGTGTGTTGGTTTTGGCAACTAGTTTCTCCTTTTTTGAATTCAATCTTTCCTGAACATATTGATATATGTGATCAAGTTTTTTCTTGTGATTTTCTGCATAACCAGAAAAGAATGCGTTTGGCAAATCTTTCAGCTATGCTGTTAGATTCGTGGTGAGCTGGGGTAGTGAAATGAATTTTAATCTTCTGTAAATTCAAGATCTCTTTAACGGTGTCATTGTTGAATTCGGTTCCGTTATCGATTATCAATTTTTCGGGAATGCCGAAGGAAGCAAAATATTTTATTAGAGCGCCACTTATGTCAATCGCGGTTTTTCCTGCTACTGCATAAGCTTGAGCGAATTTTGAGAAAGCATCTACAAGTGTTAAATATATCTTATTTTCATAGAAAAACAAATCGATGTGTACGATTTGAAAAGGCTTCGACGGTGTTTCTGTGAACACTAAGGGGGTGTAAGGTACTTTTGAAGAGTACTTGGCTCTTTGACATACTTGACAAGAATTGATGAATTCGGTTATTGATGTTTTCATGTTTTTCCAGTAATAATTTCGTTTCAAAGCTTCTGAAGTTTCAGTTATACCTCTATGATTAGTTTTCCCTTCATGATGGTTTTTTGTTAACATTATTTGTTCATCCTTGTCTGAAATTTTATTGACTTATTTTGTGCATCTTATAAGTTTTGGACCTCGTTCTGAAAAGTGTTCCAAATAAACTATATTGAAAATTTCGTATTGGTTATCGTTTTGAAAAAATAAACAATACAATTTTCCAGAAATATAGTCTCTCAGGAATGTGAACACGGGATCTTCGGCGTACAATTTCGACATTGGGAGTTTAACTTTCATGATTTTATGGTTTTCATAGGTCTCTTCACTTACATTCAGTTTGTTATAAGGATGAGGAAAAACTAAGATTTGGTTTACTTTGTTATTGATTATTTCGTCATAGATTTTTATTCCATTGTTGGTTGTTTCGTTATAGGTTATATACTGTGTTGACATGGTACTCCCGTTGTCATTAGGGGTATTGGCAGGTTTCAATGTTATGTCCGATATTATATTGATTTTAGATTTATTATGACTTTGCGTTATTTCGGTTAATTGAAGATGTTCTTTACTCATGGATAGTCCGGGATCATATTGGATCGGATTTTTGGAAAGGTTTCGCAAAAACTCAATAGTTTCCTGAACGATTTCACCTGGATTATTGATTATTGATTCATTTTCTGAAGCATTAATTGTCACTCGAGAAAGTGCGTCCGCGTTGGTGTTCAACGATCCTTTTTTATAAATAATGTCATAGTCAAATTCTCCCAACTTTAGGCGCCATCTGACTAGTTTTGAATTTGGTTCACGTAATCTGAAAAGCCAAACCAGGGGCCTATGGTCGGTGCAAATAGAAAATCTTCTGCCGAATAAATATGGCCTGAAATACTTACAAGCCCATACGATCGCGAGCAACTCTTTTTCTATCGTACTGTATTTTTGTTCAGATTCGTTTAATGTACGAGAAGCGAACGCTATCGGTTTGTCTGAACCATTTGGTCCTTGGTGATAAAACCGCGTCAAGGGCAACGTTCGAAGCATCTGTGGTCAGCACAAAAGGTTTGGAAAAATCCGGGTATTGAAGTATTGGTGAATTCAACAATAGATTCTTACAGGTGTTGAATGCTGATATGAATTCTTGACTATGAACAACTTCGGCATTTTTTTTCAAGCACAAAGTCATCGGTTTTGTAATTTTGGCAAAATTTTTAATATATTTTCGATAGTAGCCTAAAAGTCCTAGAAAACTTTTTATTTCTTCTGGGCTTTCAGGAATCGGAAGGTTTTTGATGGCTCGAATTTTGTCTCGGTTAGGTTTCACTTCGTCAGGTGTAATAACGTGACCCAGGTCAGCAACATCTTTTCTAAGAAAATCGCATTTATCGAGTTGTACCTTGAAATTTGATTTCCTCAAGCGTTCGAAAACTGATTTCAGTCGATCGAGGTGCTCCTGCAGAAAAGTACTGAAAATAACAATGTTATCCAAATAAACCAAGCAAGTTTCATTTTGGAGTCCTCTTAGGACATTATCCATGACCCTTTGAAAGCTAGATGAAGCCGTTTTCAGCCCGAACGGCATCCTCTTGAATTCGTATAGTGTCCGTTTTGTGTAGAGAAAGCAGTTTTTTGTGTGTCGTTCGGATGCATCTCAATTTGATGGAATCCGTTGGCCAAATCTAAAGTACTAAAGTATTGACTTTTTCCGAGTTTGTCAAGAATACCTGTGATATTCGGAAGGGGATACTTGTCGTCAATCGTCCGTTCATTTAGTTTTCTGTAATCGACGACCATCCGCCATTTTCTTTTACCCGAAGCGTCAAGCTTTTTTGGGACAATCCAAATTGGAATGGACCAAGGAGATGTTGAGTGCTTAATAATACCTTGGTTTAATATTTTTGAATCCGGTTATTGACTTCAGCTTTATGTATATCGGGGTATTGGTATGTTTTGGTAAATATGGGTGATTCGTCAGTCGAATTAATTTTGTGTTGAATGTCTTTCGTAAAAGTTATAAAATATGTCGCGATATTCTGAACACAGATTCCTAATAGCCTGCTTTTCTTCTGAATTGCAATGATCCAAACGGAGATTTTTCAAGTTTGATTTTTGAATACGACCTTTATGTTCATCGATTTCTACATCATTTTCCATTTTTTCTACAAAATTGACTTCCTGAATGTTCGATATTTCGACATCGAATGGTTTGGTAAACTCAATTTGCACTGGATTGCAACTAGAATTTTTGATAGTTGTTATAGCGAAATAATTATTTGATGTTCACTACAGCTCGGGGAGATTCGACTAGTCTTTCAAATTCAATATAATCCGAAAATACTATTCCTTGTTTGGAGGTGACCGGTAATTTCATTCCAGTTCGTGCTGGAATAATCAAGGTGTAATTACCAGCTGTTATCTCTTTTTTGAATTTCGCGAGTTCTTCGGTTTCATTAATTATCAGTATTCTAACGAATGGAGTCGATATTGATTTATCGCTGACATTTATCGATGCTTTCAATTGTTTGAATAAATCTATCCCAATAAGACCATCATATTTATCGCTAAATTTGAAAAGATGAAATTTGTGTGTACCTTTTACTCCAAAAATTTTGAAAACTGGAATAATTACGACTTCGTTGTGATGAGTTATATTATGGGCTGTCTGAATGTTAAAGTGCTCTTTGATTTTATAATCCTTGAACCATTTATTGGCTAATGCGGGATATATCAAACTTCGTGTACTGCCCGTATCAATAAGAAAACTAGCGTTCAACTCAGGAATGTAAATATGTGGTAGATTTGCTCTAGAAAGATTCAGATTTATTATGTGGGATTGTTCGGGGTGTTGTCCGGAAGAAAATTTACATGTGCACTGGAATTCATCGAAGTGTTTGATATTTCATGATCACTCTGTATGATATCATGTTCTTGATTGTAACTGTCAAAATTTGAGTAGTCAATGTTTGGTTGTTGTTCGTACTGATCACTCTGTCCGGTATGGAAAGGGTATTCGTAATCATATAAATTTCCGATATTTTGATTTTCAAAAGGATTTTCGAATTAATTCACATTCTGGGCAAAAAGTTCAGTGTGAGTGAAAGTTTTACTTGGCTGTTGCCGAGAATTGCTCGAAGAAGTATCCATCGGTTCCGGTTTGAATGGTTTTGATGCATTTTGAATATATCTATTTTGATTTAAAGTTTGTTGTGGATTGTGAACAATCTGACTAGGTTTTTGTTAAAAAAAGGATGTTTTTGAGTGGGATAGTTAGTATTGGGCTTCCATTGTTGTTGATAGTTCTGCGTGAATGGTCTTGGAAGGGTATTTTGAGAATTCTGTGGATTAGATGTGATTGGATTGATCGGTTGTTTGAATTGTTGGCTTTGGAATATGGTTGCGAGAATCGTGGAATTTGTGAATTATAATTTGGTCTTGCAATTGTCTGAACTGGTTTGAATGAATTAGGAAAATTGAGTGTATTACTTCTATTTTGACTATATAAAAGTTTTCTTCCTCGATTACTAGTGACATTGCTTTTTCGAGACTGTCTGGGTCTTTCAAACGAATGTTATTTTGTATTTGGCCCGGGAGACCTCTAATGAATGTTTTTATTGCTAAATCGTTGTAATTTTTCATTCCAATAATATTTTCAGCGTGTGTCAAATTCGAAGAATTCAATTTTGAAATGATCAAACTTCTTGCATCCTGACATCGCATGCCGAAATTGTGAGGAGTTTCGTTTTTATGTGGTCTTAAAATTATTAAATCTTGGACTGAACAATCGATATTCCTCCGATCACCAAAGCTCAATATGAGTGCATTTTTCATTAGTAGCCACGTTTTTTAATTCTATTTTCGAACCAATGAGTATGAGTGCCATACCAACTAATTTACCAATAATTGCTGGTAAAATGAAAACGTTGAGAGCGGCATTATTCTAATCACTGAATTGTGTTATGAGATTTTCACAATTATCAAAAATAAAATTTAGAGTATGTGGATTGCCATCGAAATACGGAATAGTATCCACGTATAATTTCAGAAGTTGATAATTAACTTGTTGACCATTTTGAACTGGTTGTACGGTAGTCATATTATTCATTTGCGTTTCTCCGGTTGGAAAAGTATCAAATGAATTCACTAAATTATCTATATCTGATTCGATCATAAAATAATATTTTGGATATTATCGATTTTTCTTTATCGATTGATTCCTCAAGAGAGTACAAAAGAAAACAATTGATTACCAATCTGGAAAAAATATGAATGAAAAAAGGAAATGTTTTTCTTACAGCAGTATGAAGGCTTCTTCATTCTTCTTGCCTACGTCTAGTGCCAATAAGAATTGAGCGAAGTTGCCTCATTCCTCTGTACTTCCTACAGCTAGCTGGTTTCGACGATAAAGTTCTCCACCAGTTTCTTGAAACGTTGCCGATGTGGTCCTCTGCTTTGAGGGTGTCAGAATTGGCTATGTAGTCCGCAACTAACACTGCTCCTTGTTTGTTTCGGAAGTATTTTCGTTCGAACCAAATTTTTGGAATTTTCCGATAAACTGTTGAAACAGACCAGTTTCGCGATTTTTGTCGATACTGTTCGGCAAATCCTACCGACTGCGCCAATTAAGTGTTCGCCGATTGATAATGACTTTTCAAAAACAATAACGAAAGAGCAAATTCTATTTGAGCAATCATACAGTTTGAAGTCTACATGAATACTGAATAAAAGTTCTCATAAACATCAGAAACATATTTCTTGTTATTCCAAGAAAGACGGAAAACGTTCCTCTAACTATAACAAAGTGAGATCCACATTATTTTTTGTGGATTATAAATTTCTGTTTTACTTGTCTTGAATGAAAAAACAGTGTTGATTGAAACCATCTGTTGCTTTATTCATAACTTTGAAGCATCTACTATTCATTTCGTGTGTTCCTTCAGCTGATATAATGTCATCAGAATATGCCGTAAAATGAGTTTTTCTGGCAGCTAATTCTACTTGATTCGTATTCAGTGCTTTTTTTGATGCTCCCCTTCCCCTTTTATTCTTTGAACAGGTTGACTTCAAAAATTCGAATTTGGTGTAATGAAATTGAATGGGGCCATCTGTAAAATGATAATGGAATGGAAAGGGAGGTTTTGTGATACATCATTTTGAACCTTCTGACAAATACTTGATAACCCTAGAACATGAAGTCAATATCTTCAGTTCAGTTCAGAAGATGCTCGATATGGTTACCTAAGAACTATGGTTATACCTAAGAACAGCCTATCCGATATTTCACGTCGAATATTTTCGAACACAGCAACGTCGATATTCCTACAAATATTTATTATTCTCTGCCGTATATTCAATATTGAAGCATGTTCAATTTCGTTCGTACACCTTTTGCTTCAAATAGACCCATAAAAAAGTCGAAATGTGTCAAATCTGGCAAGCTGGCTAGCCATTCCAAAATATAGTATTTATGCATCAATTTCATTATCCCAAAATTCAATATTTTGAGTTGACCCGTTCAAAAAATAAAAGGGGGGAAGTAAAGAAAAGCACTGTATAGAATGAACAGCACTGGTCCTAAAATTGAATCCTGCCGCACACCCATATCGTCACAAATCATATCAGAGTTATAGTTAATTATTGAATTGTTCACCCGCTACCCCTGAAGATGCTTATTGAAATGTGATGAAATATTACCTCTAAAACGGTAAGACTCGAGCTTCTACAACAATAATTCGTGGATGACGCGATTAAACGCCCTGCTCAAGTCAGGCAATATTGCTGCAGGGCATTCACCCGCGTCAAGAAATGTTATCATTTGTTTATAATGCGAAACCCATGCTGGCTTTGATTCAAAATCTAGAAATTTTCTACAGAATGTGAAAGCCTATTCAGAGAAGCATACTCAAATTCCCGGCAGAGAGTACATGCCAGTTTTGAGGTTTGGTCAAAATTACAGGTATAACTCAGAATGACAGCGGGAATATCAACTGCACCCGAAGATTTTTTTGTTTTCAATTTAATTTTCGAGAGGTTCAAGAGTTTATTTTCCGTGAATAGGTTCAGAAACATAGAATCAGTGCTGACACTTTTATTCGAATCGTCACGAAATGTCAAAGATGAGTTCGAGGGTAGTATGCTATTAACGAGATCAACAGAGCTGTTAACATAAAATTCATTGAATTCTCTATCTTTCCTCTATATCTATCGTTTGAGAATCTTCTATGAGATTTCCATTTTTGTTTGTAACAATATTTGATCTTTTTTTATTCTGTTCGATGATTCGAACGTCCTATCAGGATTGAGTTATATTTTCCCAATTGAGTATGCGATTCTGGTGATAAACTTTTCTTTTGAGATCTGAGCAGTGCTCCAAGCTTCCTCTTTTCTATACCAAAAAGTGGCGCAAATGAAGAATTGCACTACTTCAAATTGAAACAATTTTTCAAATTCCAATTCAACTTGACAACAGCATTGTCTACCCAACTTTTATCACGTGAAAAATTGCTATGAAATGAATTCAGAGGAAAATGTATATTGAAATCAGAAAGCAACACTTCATTGAAAATATCAAAACTATCATCCAACTCTGTGAAATCTTAAAGAATGGACCAATCTTCCTTCTCCAGCGACAATTCAAAATTCGAAATTTTATCATTTCTGAAGTCCCTTTCGGTTCTGGTTACAGGTACTCGATGATGTTTCCTAATATTTCATTAGGGTCGTACAAATTGTCTTTTAACTCTATCAATATGTCGTATACACTTTTCCATTGGAACAAATACCATTTCCTCCACATCTCATAGTTGGCCTACAGTATGCACTTGAGTTGTATCCAGTAATATGAAACGAGTGTAGATTCTCAACTTCCACGCCTGATTCAACCAAACACAGGAAGGGAGTTGAGAACTACTGTATTTCAGTTCCCACCATATTCAGTTTGTCAAAGTTCAAAGTATTTATATTCAATACAATTAAACTAGGATCCATAATAAATTTGTTGGAGAGTTCCTCGGGTGTTTCTTGGAAAAAAAAAAACGACTTATACGACCACCGTAAGGCCAGATAGATGGATTCATCGCCTTCTTGAGATCATTATCCAAAATATAAAATTTGAACGACGAATAAACATCCGGGAATTTGAGATTCCTGGGCTCACTCTGTACACGTGTAGAGAGATTAATTTCGGCACACCTTCAACAGTTGCCGAATAATTTGTTTCCAACAACCTTTATAGGACGTCCTCATGGTTCAACTCTCAGCCATTTTCCATTGTCTATTTGACTGCTTCCTGCAGACTGATTCTCATTATCTGAATCAATGATTTTTCACATTTTTCCTGGCATTCGACAATGGTCAAAGATCCAAAAACATCCGACTTTTTCATGGTTCATGGTATTTCCCGAAGAATCACTTTCATCACCTTTTTGTTTTGGGTATCTGGACGAGCTTTTTTTTGTTTGGCAGATAATAGCGACGGTTTGAGTCTCGTCTTTTTTTTTGTTTGCTGATAGTGTTTCGAATTGTTGTCAACTTCATTTCCCATTATAAGTTGTTCGTCGAATAATTGGACCTCATCTTCCAATTCACCGATAAGGACATCTTCTCGTTTAATAATCCAATGAAATATGCAGATATAATTTTTCTTACTCGAATCCGCGTGTTCCTGAAGGACAGGAACTCCGTAAGCGGGCGTGCAAGGCGTGCGCTGCACGCGTGCGGTACGTCAAAGGAGACGGCAAATCGAGCAACTCATCACTTTATATTTAAAGTCATTGTAATAATAAATAGCCACCCCAACTACAGCATAATAAAAAAACAAAAAACGACTGGCGCGCCATCTATTGGCAATCGTTAAGATTAAGATGCGAAGATTCTTTAAACCAATTACTGACGTATTCCTTTTTTAGCATAAATTCATTCAACTACTCCAATGATGAGTTAATGAAACACTGTGAAGTGTAAAGATTCACATCTGAAGCTTGAAGATGATTATTCTTCGCTGTTGCTCTCCATGATTATAACACTCAGTAGTAACCCACTGAACATTGTGATATAACCCTAATGCAGCAGTTACATTACAATGTTATATGTTACATTGTCGTTATATGTAACTTTAACATTTATGTTGTGGATGTTATAGCAAAATGTCCGGGTAGGATACATAACAATGTTACAAGCTAAAAATGGTTATGTTGATGCAATGTATCTGCATCGTATCCGCAACGTATCTGTTTCACGATTTCTATATTGAATGATTGTGGTATTGTAACATTATCGAAATATCCACCAGCTATGTATAAGCAACAATAAAATAATGTTTTTGGTACATAAGAATTATACATTATCTAAGAACTACGTTATATTTATTTATCTGTGATGTATAGGTAACATTGTGTGGTTATGTTTTGGCAGAATCGCATTACGGTTTCAGAAATTGGTTCTGGAATATAAATAAAAGAAAAAGGAATAATATGAAAATATATTAACATAATGAGTAAAAAAATATATGAAATTCTGAAAATTAAAATATAATTTTTATAAAAAATCCAGAAGAGAAAATCTCAGCCACTCAGCCACTGTTTCCTCGAAAGATTTTCCAGTAAGATCAGGTAAGCAATGCTTAGCTGCATCTGAAAGTGATAATAAAAATAAAAAGTTACCTTGGTTATTCAGTAAACGAACGAAGGCATTATGGGGTGAACAATCGATATCCTCACACCTTATTATACCATAGCCATACAGCAAAAACACTCGAATGTCACTTTGTTAGTTCGGGGTGTATAATTTCATGTTTTGGTAATAAATTAAAATTTACGGAATA
Source organism: Zygogramma bicolorata (assembly GCA_032362365.1). Taxonomy (NCBI): domain Eukaryota; kingdom Metazoa; phylum Arthropoda; class Insecta; order Coleoptera; family Chrysomelidae; genus Zygogramma; species Zygogramma bicolorata. The sequence goes on from JAVJAQ010004993.1 coordinate 644,579, forward strand.
CCGAATAGTAATCAGTATGTCGTTTTGCATGTAAAAATGGATAGTATTATGTGTAAAAAAAGGTTTGGGCACTAGCCAGTATCCCGTAAATTCAAATTTACCGCCAAGAGATGACATTCAGGGCTATTCACTAAGCAGAGTTGTAATGGATAGCGACTAAAAATTGTCCGTTATGTTCAAGGTCAGTTGCTAAGCGCGAAATTGGTATTCACTTTTCAAGTTAAGTTGCTACTATAATGATCAGTTGCTGTGAGTAGTGGTTCACAGGCAATTGCTTTAGATATCTTGTTAAGGAAAAACAGCTTACCACCGTCATTATGGCAAGTTATCAGAGTTGCTATGACGGTTAGCAACTGCGATAACCACTTTACTTAGTGAATAGCCCTGATTATGTACCTCGAGCTGACAAAGTGACATTTGAGTGTCTTTACTGTATGGCTAAGGTATACTGGGCTCACACCGTCGAGTTTTGTTGGCGTAGAACACGAATCGAAACATGAGGCTCTTTCGATCGAAAGTAGAGAGTCGCGTTTTGACTTTAGATTCGTGATATATGCCAAAATATGGCATGTAATAACTCATCTTTAATCAAAACTGAACGGTGTCGGTATATCGAACCTTTATCAAGACATTTTATACCTATCTAAAGCAAAACAAAACATTTTACTCTTACCTTACGATTAGTTTCATCGCCCATGGTAGTGAAACTACTTGTTTATCACCAATAATGATAATAATACTGGAATCTTGGAAAGGTAGCACGTGGCAAACTTGGTAGCAAAGTACAAGTGACAAGTGACTCGGTAGCGCAGAGCAGTTTCATTTCTTTCTCAGAACAAAAAACTTTGACATTGCGCGGTAGACCGTCGTGGCACAGAACAGCAGCCAGATCGATTCGGTCACGATCTCTTCGTTCAGAATAACGTAGAGCAATGTGGAATGTGTGTGCTAAACTGCGATAGAACATCACGATCGTGATCGAATCGAACTTCGGAGTGCTAAGTAGATTATACTGAACAGAGAGAAAAAGAGATGAAAGGATGAATTGCATAGGTGGCAAACTGCCCCATCAAGATCAAGATTTATTTATTATGTTTTTATGGTTGGAACAAAAACGGAGCCAAAAACATACTCGAACCAAAGAACTCACAAAAATGCTTGTTCTTTTTGAAATTATTGATCTTTAAAATACGAATGAGAATTTAATGATGAAGCGTTTAATATTTTTTCTCAATTTTCATACTTTATGACATAAAAACTATGAAGAGACAAGAGAAACTTCATCAATGATTTTTATAACTGAAAAATATTACAAATATGAGTAGCTGTAATATCACATGAATGTTGATACTCACCTGTATGATAATATTGCATGTTATGTACTGAGAAAACATTATTTTTCTGTCACAGAGTATAACATTACATACATATTATTGAGATAATATTTCATGTTTAGTGGGAAGCCGTGGCTCATGCTAACCAGCACACAATTTTAAGAAAGTCGCAAAAAAAAAGATACCACGTACATCACCCGAATTCCAATACTCATTGAAAAAATTTGTGCTAACCAGCGGAGACGTGCTTAAAACAAATTTAAATTCGTGAAACCATTTCAAATGTCGACGGTGTACAGGGATGTTATTGTTTTTTGTGGAAAAACTCAACTATCGAAGTCGAAATATGGGATCAAGAGAAACTTTTGAACAATGATTTTGATACGAACTAAACATGATTCTGCAGAAGAATGATTTGAATGTGAATCTGTCGAAAGAGAACAAGATAATGGGAAAGAAACGAAAGCAGTTAGTGACGTATTTTCTTAACGATTGATGATGGATTGAACTCATACCACTGCCAGGCACGTTTGTCAAAATGTATGGACAATGAAAGAAACAACAAACGCCAGAGTAATTGACGAATCAAGTAATGATTCAGACATTTACGGTATTGATTTTTTTAATAAAATTATTGCATTGAAGTTACATTTCGCAGAAAACCAGTAATGATCCCCGAACCATATTACAATATCTGTTTTCAACAACCACACTCCGAAATACGCTGTACTGCATAGTTTTATGTTCGCAAACATGATTATTTCTCACATTCATTGAAATTTGACATTACTGTGCCGCAAAGTGATATTTCTGTGTCAAAATGCAGGTACCCATTTACACACTACCCATTTCTAGGCAACGGAGCAACATCTATCAAATCATCTAAATGTCAAAAAGCGTCAAGAATAAAATATTTTCGAAATATCCTTGTCTCATAATATTGTTATTGTAATATGTTGGACGAGATTGAACTGAAATGTTCAGCGACAGTTCTGACATTGAAAATACTCCGATATAACCCAGAGAACAAGTTGAATAATTGTCATTGAATTCATGATTATTTCTCAAAATAATTGAAATTTGACATTTCTGTGCCGCAAAGCGACATTTCTGTGTCAAAATTCAAATACCCATTTACACACTATCCATTTCTAAGCAACAGAACAACATCTATCAAATCATCTGAATGTCAATAAGCGTCAAGCATAAAATATTTGTGAAATATTCTTATCTCATGATATGTTGAATGAGATTGAACTAAAATGTATAACGATAGTTCTGATATTGAAAATACTCCGCCAGAACCAAAAGAACAAATTGAATAATTGTCATTGAATTCACTACTTTAAACTGAAAATATGAAACTGCATATAAACAGTTTTTGATTGAAGGAAAAAAAACCAAACGGTGTTTCTGAAAATATAATTTTGGCATATTTTGAAAAACTATCAAACTCAAGAAAAGCATCCACTGTATGAAAAATATTTTCTTGCTTCTCTTGGGCACCATGGAGTTAAGAATGAGTCACTGACATTCAATTCCATTTCATAGTGTAGTATTATTTTTAGCAAAAAGTGTATTGTAAAAAAAGGTAAAGTGTGTAACACGAGCAGAAATGCAATTTCTCACTCATTTGAATTGCATCATTCGCTTGCGTTCGTGCCGAAACTTTTTCAAGCTCGTGAGAAATGAGCACTTTCCTGCACTTGTTGCACAATATACTATCTGCCATTGACTTAATTTCAACATTTCTGAACAAAGCCATAGTGATAAGAATATTACTTACACTGCCGGTTTCCGTTGCACCTGGAGAAAGATCCTTTTCAAAATTAAAAATTAATAAAATCCATTTGAAGATCAACAATGTTCCAGCAGTTACCAAGTAATTTAGCAATAGCTCCAATTGAACCTGAAATTTCAGACAGCTTGGTTACAAAAAAATTGATAGAAGATTTTTCAAATATAAAGAAGAGGAAAGTTTAGTTTTCGTAATATATGTATGATTTTAGTTTCACACCTCAGTGTACAAATACGTGGATCTTATCAGAATAAATGTTTTATATTCATTGAGATTTTTTTTTCACCCTCTTTTATGAAAAAAAAACATTAAGTAGCTATTTATGATATGAGTGTTTTATTTCGTGAAAGAAAAAGATTCACGAACAAAAAAAACTCACTTTTAACGCAAATATCTTACAAAGTTTTTTGTACGACTGTCGTGTTTCCACAAGAAAATAGATGAATTCAATATTCCTTCAAAAACACATTTTGACATCTCTTGTCAGTTAAATATCTTCATGTTATCGCCTTTGCTGTTAAGTGGCTGTGTAAGTTGACGCCGAATCACCCGGTTACCAAAGTATTGTTTACAGCTCACGCGTTTCATTTAAAGCCACATTCAAAGTTCTTGTTGGTGTTTAATGTCTTGCATAATGAAGAACATTGGCGAGGAATTGTGTATTCCTGATAATATTGAAGAGGCTGCAAAAAGAGCTTCAATTGAATTAATACCTGAAAAATCGGCTCAGCAGTACGACATCACATATTCTAATTTTCTTAGCTGGTGTAGACTTGAAAAAGTCGTAGTAAATTTCAGCGTAACCGTCTTCTTAGCCTATCTAGAAGAGAAATCAAAAATATGGAACTCGTCAAGTTTGTGGAGCAAGTTTTCAATGATGAAGTCAAGTGCGCTATTTGAAAATGGTGTTAGTACAAGCGAATATTCCATTCTTGAAGAGGAAAAATGAGAGTTATAGGCCAAAAAATCGAAAACTCCTTCCTTTCGAACAAGTCTGGGGGTTTCTAAATGAGGCGCCAGATGGAAATCATTTGATGATAAAAGTTGCTACTATTTTCGGAATATATGGAGCCTGCCGATGTGAAGAGCTGTGTCATTTATTAAGAGATGGCATTGAATAATGGGTAAACATATATACTCTCATTGATATTTTTAGATTATTTGCATAACATGAGACAAGTCAATGGAACATCATAAAAAAGATAATGATAATTTCGTCACAGTGGAATTAAAAATGGTGTATAAATACTTCGTCACAAATGATACATGTTTGGACTAACGTTGAACAGATACAATATAGAATCATATAACAGATATAATATAGTAAAATATAGTAAAAGTGGCGACATTAAGTATTCATTTTGAACATATTCTTCAAGTTTGGACTAACGTTAGACAGATACAATATAGAATCATATAACACATATAATATAGTAAAATATAGTAATAGTGGCGACATTGAGTATTCATTTGAACATATTCTTCAAGTGAATAGAAAGCATGCTGTATAAGGAATTTTTTTAAGTTTGATTTGAAAATATTGGGGCTTTGCAGTGAATTCAGGTTTCCAAGCAGTAGGTTGAATAAATAGCCGCCAGCATATAGGGGTGATTTTCTATGCTGCATTTGTATAGGTAAATGAAAGTAAATGTTAATATTCCGTTTTGAATGAATGTGTCTCTACAGGTCGGTCTATAGTCCAAGTCAAACAGCAGTCTTATAAACCTCTTTTGTGAAATGAATATCCTAGAGGCTTCTGTAGCCCTGCCCCATACAAAAATGTTGTTGCTTATTGTGGTGTATACCAAGGCATAGTACATATTTTTCAAGTGGTCCTTGTGAAAGTTTGACTTCAAAGTGGTGAATGCATAATACAGTTTTTTTGGATGCTCTTAGACCATTTCACATTCAAGATCTATCAACACAAAGCTCTGGATGTAAAGGTGAAAAAATTTTGATATATTCAACAAAATCATGTAATGTTTTATTCAATGGTAAATAAAATCGTAAATAGTTCCTATTCTCTATGGAGCATCATTAGTCGCTTTGAAAAAGAAAACTGGTGGCATCAGCCCAATTGCTGTTGACACATTCTTTAGACGACTCGTTGTGGAACTATCCTGTTCAAAAATGAAGGATTTTTAGGAGACTTGTTTCGGCCGATTCAGTTTGGTTTTGGAACTTCTTGCGGTTGCGGAGTAGTGGCTCATGCTGCCCGACTTTTTTCTGTATCAACATCCGAATCCGGATTCTACAATTTGTTTGAAACTCGATTCCAAGACTGCTTTCAATATGATTCATAGAGGCATCATTCTGGAAAAAATCAGTAGAAAGTTATCTTATCTTCTTCCTTTTGTCATCCAATGTTATCATTAGACAACTCATTTGAATTTCGGAAGAAATGTCATCTCATCAAAGAGGGGAGTAGAACAAGGAGATCTTCTAGGTCCTGATTTGTTTTGCTTGTGTATCAATGACTTACTGTGTATTCAACTGTCGATGTTTGGATGATGTATCTTCAGGTGGTAACACATGAAGTTCTGGAGCAGTTCAAAAATATTATTTCTTCCTCTGAGAAAATTGGTCCGAAACTCAATATTAACAAATATGACTAACTTTATTTGAAATCATTGAAAAAAGAACTTTTATTCGAATTCAATTGCGCTCCTGGTTTGAAGATAGTTGATAGAACTAACTGGTCACTACTCAATAATATACAAATATATGCAAACAAATATGTTATTCCGAATATAATCTTTCCGAAATTGATGATCATGTATGGTCGACTCTATGTATACTGATTTCAGCAAAGCATTTGACAGAGTTGACCACAATGTTTTACTCAGGAAAATTTCTTAAATCGGTATACACGGAGATCAACTTTGATAGCTGCCAAAAGTAACCAAATGTTGGGTTTCGTACTCAGAGCTAGTAAAAAATTCACATCAATTGAAGACTTCAAAGCATTGTACCATGCTTAGGTTCACAGTAGACTCAACTATGCATCCGTTGTGTGGTGTCCTCAATACCAACTATATAAACACAGACTGGAGGTGATTCGAAGTAATTTTCTGAGATCTCTCAATTATAAAATGAATGGAATATACGATTATACCGCAATCACCGATAGATTCAGAAAAAAATTGATATCCGAACATTAGAAATTTGCAGACGGCACAATGATGTTATATTTCGATATAAAATACTGAACACCCGTATCGATTCACCCTTATCACTGGCCAATATAAATATACATGTACCTGCTCGTCACCTGAGGAACCATCCCACATTTGAACAAACAACTCACCGAAGTAACCTTAGCAAGAATTCCCCAATCAATAGAATTTTTCAAACTTTCAACAGTGAATACTCTACCATAGACATTTTCAGTAATTCAATTGATTCATTCAAAACAAAATTGGAATGTATTTCATAGCTTATGAAATCATAATCAGTTTTGAAATTTCCTGAAATCATCCATTCTATCTGTATGTCTAATGTGTGCCTGTTGGTATCCCCTATAATCAACAAACAAATGAATGAATAAATGAATAAAATACATTCATTTTATACTAGGGAAATGGCTTTCCGGAGTTAATTTTTCTATACCAAATATCAAACATTCTCAGAAGCTTTGGGATATTCCTCGAATAATTTTCATATCAAAGCAACTCCTTGACTCAGCAAAGAACTCTCCAATCGATATAGCTTGAGTGAAGGCTGTCAGTAAAGAAGAATATGGTGCACGATGAGTGCTTCAGGATATCAGTTGGAATTCGCTTGGGCTGTTCTCTTTCTGTGAGTCATAATAGCAGATGTGGTGCTTATGTTGATGGGAAGGGTATCTACGGATCGAGCTGCAGATTCAATAATGGGCGTTTCTCTAGACACTCCACCTTGGATGATATCATCAAACGAGCTCTATCAATAGTTGAGATTCCCTCGGTTTTGGAACCTTTAGTTAGAGGATGGGAAACGTCCCGGCGGAATGTCACTCATTCCTTGGGTCGTGGAAAACCCCTAGTCTGGAACTGCACTTGTGTAGACAATTTTTCGAAATCAGATTCAGAAGCAACATCCAGGTCAGCAGAAGGAGCCGCTGAATCAACCAAAAAATCAAAAATGAAGAAATGGTCCTAATGAAATGATTATAATATCTTTTATCCCATTGCAATCAAATCTCAGAGAGCTTTTGGAAGCTACGCTTCAAAATTATCTGAGGGCAAAAAACTATTTGTTTGAAAGAATTAGTATTGCTATCCAAAGAGAAGGAAAATGAGATGTCATCGTGGATTTTCAATCAGAAGATTTGGATATGAGTAAATAAGCAGCTGTTTCTATACAATCTGTGAGCAGTCCTAAATCACAGCGGGACTGCTCATAACGGCCAGTACACGGTTTTTTATGCTTCGTGAAAGCCGTCTCACCCATCCTCCACTGCCAGGCCTCCGGAGAGCACTTCAGCCTTTAGAGCTTATTGCGCTCTGTTTCTCTTTACTTTATGATACTCACTTCAACAACCTTGTCCCCTGCACAAGTTTGTGCAGGTTGATTGCTGAGTGTTCGTCACATTCTTCTGTATCCAAAATTGATTTTCCATATGTTTCTTGCCTCTTTCGAACCAGAGCCCCACATTAGCAAAGTACGCGTCGAGTTGTCTTTGTCCCTTTGTGAAGCCCTATCTTAGACAGGTGTCCTTTGAATGGACAGTATCCAGTCAGTCACCCAGTTGAAATCCCTATCTGATTCCTGTTGCACTGAAGCAGGCCTTCAGCCTTTTTTCTCGCCGGCCCCTATCATGAAAGTTCTCCTGTGAGCGCTACTAGGTGGATTTTCCCAGTAATCTCTAGGTTTTGTTCTCAACCAATTCCTTATGTGATTCCCTACCATCATTTTGGGTACCTCCACTGCTGGCTCGGGTCTAGTATATGGTGTCGATGATCCTTGTCTTGCGAGCTCATCGGATGTAGAGGGGAAAGATCCAAAAGCACCTCCATTGCTGCTGTTGTTTTCATTGCCAGACAGACAAGTCTCTTCACCTTGCTCACTTTAATTGTTCATGGCAGATATAAGTTTCGTCTTTGACCATCATGCCAAAGATGCATAAGTTATCATGAGTCTAACAACCATTGTTTACAGCCAGTCCAACATGCTTGGTTCTAATCCCCGTTTCTTTCCATAGGTGCATCTGGCCACTATAAGTGTCATCTCCGTTTATCTTTTTATTATGTCCACATGTTGTTTCCAGGTTAATCTTGAATCTAGTACAACTCCAAGATATTTAATGACAACTGACAAATTGATTTCTCCACCTCGAAGTCTGAGAGGTCCAAGTCCCTCCAACTTGATTCTCCTGGTGAATGCCACTATCACCGATCTGAATGGACTTATTTTGAGCCCCTCCTCATTGGTCCAACTAGTTACAGTATTCAAGGCCTGCATGCACAAGGTTCTACAGATGTGGGTATAGAACTCCCTCCTGCGAGCATTCACTTGCCACCCGTGCCACCATGGATTCGCCTGAAATGGTTGTATGTATTTTCCGTCCTTTAAGCATGCAGTCTATCCACCTGCAGCTTGTTTCATCAATTCCTTTCCTCCTCGACGCTCGGAAGATCGATTCCAAGGTAGTTTTATCGAAAGTGCCGTTTCTATTGACATACCTAATCTGTATGCATATTGGTTCTTGTTCGGTGATCTGGTAGCCAATACACTATCTCTTATGTGCCTGTCAAGAAGTTTTTCGAGAGACTTAGGTATGAATGACATGAGACTTCTAGGTCTCAGGGCTTCCTCCGATTCTATTCCAGTTTTCCCAGGTTGCGGTATGAATGTGACACTTCCATGCCAGGCTGGCTCTGAGCAATATGCAATTGTCGAAATGACTGCGGTACTGTGAACATCGTAGAAGTGAGCTCCGCTAAATTCAATTCTTTGAGTAGTATTCGCTGACTTTTCAACATTGAATTCAAGGAAAGCATTGTTCTATCACAATGAACTACAAACGTTCACCCTAAGAAATAGCCGAAAAAGGATTTTGTTCATCAAGTACAGTGATCTCTCAACAAGGTTGCCAGCTCGACAATGTATAATTTCTATGAAGCATTTTTCTACCTTAGTGAACTACAGTCATTCACCCACAGAAACAGCTAAGAAAGCATTTTCGTTCATTGAGTCCAGTGACCTCTAAACAAATTTGCCAGCCCTTCTTGAAAATTGTTACTACAAGTAAGTCAACTCGAAGCAACAGTGTATCATCGATACCTGGTTACATAGATGAAAAGACATATTGAGAGCTATCATAAATAAATTGGCTCCCAAAATCACTGCCAGACTAGAAGAGCAAATTAACAAACTGGGTTAGCAGATCAAGAAATTGAATAATGAAATGAACAACATTGGTAACCCTGGACATATCATCACATCTCAATGAACAAGCAGTGATACAAATAAATGAAAATATGAATGTTCTGGAATAAAAATCTAGATCAAATTCTCTGAGGCTCGTGGGGATGAAAGAAAAGGACCAGGAAAAATGTTATAGACAACATCCTCAGTTTATTCCATGATGGTCTGAAAATCGTATGTGTACGACACGATTTAAATAACGCCTTTCGTATTGGAAAACCTAGTCAAAACCAGTCAAAATCTAGAACCGTTTTGATAAATGAGATTTTTAAAGCTAGAACCTCACTTGAAGAAAAGGGATTGTTTTTGAATGAGGACCTAACTGAAAAACGGTTTCAACTCCAAATTTCAGCCAAGAAGAAATATGTCCGAGAAAATTTTTGGACCAGGAATGGAAAAGTTTTTATCCAATGTGGCAAAATGGTGGAAACAATAAACGATGGAGCTGACGATGAATTTGAATCATTGGTGTATATCATCAATAATACCAGTATCTTCGTACTTACGTTTTCATACTCCATTTTTCCAAGTCTGCATTTTTATTATTTTTTGTACAAGCTGAGTTTATACGAACAGTTCAAATTGTAAATGAATGACGTATTTATTTTATAAATAGAACTTTTGAAACTTCATTTCAATTGTTATTTTACTCTTAATATAATTCATAGTTGAATTAGAATGGAGACTACTTGTGACTGAAATAGCATCGACTTTTTTATAGTCCTTTGAATATATATAAATATTTTTTGTTTTTCCTTTGTTTTAGGAAACTTGGAGCTCATTGCTGACGTTTGAGTATGACGACTGGCGCTGCAGTGTATCACCAGAACTGTAGAGGACTGAATCTTAAATGCAATGAACTTTTCAGAAGTTCGCTTGAAAACGATTATGACATTATCATGGCTACTGAAACTTGGTACAGGGAGGAGTTAAGGATAGAGACATTTTCAATCTTCGGAAACTACAATCTGTTCAGGTCTGATAGAAATTCAGGAATGAGTAATGAAAGCACCGGAGGTGGAGTCCTATAAGCTATCAAACAAAAATTGAAAATTGATATTTTAAATTGATATAGTGAACCATTCTTCTTTCTTTGAAGCACGGATTATCCAAGTCAAAATTAATAACCAAAAATACTCTTTTGGTGTCATATATATTTATTCAGATATGGTGAATAATGTATATGAAGTAGCGTAAAATTTTTTACTAGAAAATATCACAGATTTTGACAAGTCTTACATTAATGGTGATTTCAATATACATGAGGTAATAATAATAACAATAATAATAATAATAATATTTATTTACACATATAAAAACACAGTATACAGTATAAAATCAAGAAATTAAGCATAAAGTAAATAAACAAATACTCGATAAGTGACTGAACACTTGTTTCGAGGACATAAATTGGGACTAATATTTTAATCACATAAGAGAAATCAAAATAAATAAAACATAATACAACATTATATGGGTCATCAAAAATATAAAATAGTACAAATACAGGATAGGCCAAAAAATATAAATTTCGTTCAAGAGTAAAGTACCCTTATTTCAGAAAATATAGAAATATGTTGAGGAGAAAAGTTGCTTAGAATTAAAAGTTATGTTCATATACGAAGTCATGGCCTGATATTCGATTTTTTTTTCTTTTGGGAAATTTTGAATTACCCCCGTATGATACATATTTTTACTATTTTGATTCAATATGTATTTGAAGTAGCTACAATCAAATCGATTTGGAGTTTTTCTTATCAAATTAAAGTGAATTTGTATAATTTACATGGATTTGTATTTTTTTAGGTGACCGTCAACTTCTTGTTTGTTGCAACGATATTTAACAGAACTCTAAAATAAGTGAGCTCCGCTAATTTCATTTCTTTGAGTAGTATTCGCTGACTTTTCAACATTGAATTCAAGGAAAGCATTGTTCTATCACAATGAACTACAAACGTTCACCCTAAGAAATAGCCGAAAAAGGATTTTGTTCATCAAGTACAGTGATCTCTCAACAAGGTTGCCAGCTCGACAATGTATAATTTCTATGAAGCATTTTTCTACCTTAGTGAACTACAGTCATTCACCCACAGAAACAGCTAAGAAAGCATTTTCGTTCATTAAGTCCAGTGACCTCTAAACAAATTTGCCAGCCCTTCTTGAAAATTGTTACTACAAGTAAGTCAACTCGAAGCAACAGTGTATCATCGATACCTGGTTACATAGATGAAAAGACATATTGAAAGCTATCATAAATAAATTGGCTCCCAAAATCACTGCCAGACTAGAAGAGCAAATTAACAAACTGGGTTAGCAGATCAAGAAATTGAATAATGAAATGAACAACATTGGTAACCCTGGACATATCATCACATCTCAATGAACAAGCAGTGATACAAATAAATGAAAATATGAATGTTCTGGAATAAAAATCTAGATCAAATTCTCTGAGGCTCGTGGGGATGAAAGAAAAGGACCAGGAAAAATGTTATAGACAACATCCTCAGTTTATTCCATGATGGTCTGAAAATCATATGTGTACGACAAGATTTAAATAAAGCCTTTCGTATTGGAAAACCTAGTCAAAACCAGTCAAAATCTAGAACCGTTTTGATAAATGAGATTTTTGAAGCTAGAACCTCACTTGAAGAAAAGTGAATGTTTTTGAATGAGGACCTAACTGAAAAACGGTTTCAACTCCAAATTTCAGCCAAGAAGAAATATGGCCGAGAAAATTTTTGGACCAGGAATGGAAAAGTTTTTACCCAACGTGGCAAAATGGTGGAAACAATAAACGATGGAGCTGACGATGAATTTGAATCATTGGTGTATATCATCAATAATACCAGTATCTTCGTACTTACGTTTTCATACTCCATTTTTCCAAGTCTGCATTTTTATTATTTTTTGTACAAGCTGAGTTTATACGAACAGTTCAAATTGTGAATGAATGACGTATTTATTTTATAAATAGAACTTTTGAAACTTCATTTCAATTGTTATTTTACTCTTAATATAATTCATAGTTGAATTAGAATGGAGACTACTTGTGACTGAAATAGCATCGACTTTTTTATAGTCCTTTGAATATATATAAATATTTTTTGTTTTTCCTTTGTTTTAGGAAACTTGGAGCTCATTGCTGACATTTGAGTATGACGACTGGCGCTGCAGTGTATCACCAGAACTGTAGAGGACTGAATCTTAAATGCAATGAACCTTTCAGAAGTTCGCTTGAAAACGATTATGACATTATGATGGCTACTGAAACTTGGTACAGGGAGGAGTTAAGGATAGAGACATTTTCAATCTTCGGAAACTACAATCTGTTCAGGTCTGATAGAAATTCAGGAATGAGTAATGAAAGCACCGGAGGTGGAGTCCTATAAGCTATCAAACAAAAATTGAAAATTGATATTTTAAATTGATATAGTGAACCATTCTTCTTTCTTTGAAGCACGGATTATCCAAGTCAAAATTAATAACCAAAAATACTCTTTTGGTGTCATATATATTTATTCAGATATGGTGAATAATGTATATGAAGTAGCGTTAAATTTTTTACTAGAAAATATCACAGATTTTGACAAGTCTTACATTAATGGTGATTTCAATATACATGAGGTAATAATAATAACAATAATAATAATAATAATATTTATTTACACATATAAAAACACAGTATACAGTATAAAATCAAGAAATTAAGCATAAAGTAAATAAACAAATACTCGATAAGTGACTGAACACTTGTTTCGAGGACATAAATTGGGACTAATATTTTAATCACATAAGAGAAATCAAAATAAATAAAACATAATACAACATTATATGGGTCATCAAAAATATAAAATAGTACAAATACAGGATAGGCCAAAAAATATAAATTTCGTTCAAGAGTAAAGTACCCTTATTTCAGAAAATATAGAAATATGTTGAGGAGAAAAGTTGCTTAGAATTAAAAGTTATGTTCATATACGAAGTCATGGCCTGATATTCGATTTTTTTTTCTTTTGGGAAATTTTGAATTACCCCCGTATGATACATATTTTTACTATTTTGATTCAATATGTATTTGAAGTAGCTACAATCAAATCGATTTGGAGTTTTTCTTATCAAATTAAAGTGAATTTGTATAATTTACATGGATTTGTATTTTTTTAGGTGACCGTCAACTTCTTGTTTGTTGCAACGATATTTAACAGAACTCTAAAATAAGTGAGCTCCGCTAATTTCATTTCTTTGAGTAGTATTCGCTGACTTTTCAACATTGAATTCAAGGAAAGCATTGTTCTATCACAATGAACTACAAACGTTCACCCTAAGAAATAGCCGAAAAAGGATTTTGTTCATCAAGTACAGTGATCTCTCAACAAGGTTGCCAGCTCGACAATGTATAATTTCTATGAAGCATTTTTCTACCTTAGTGAACTACAGTCATTCACCCACAGAAACAGCTAAGAAAGCATTTTCGTTCATTAAGTCCAGTGACCTCTAAACAAATTTGCCAGCCCTTCTTGAAAATTGTTACTACAAGTAAGTCAACTCGAAGCAACAGTGTATCATCGATACCTGGTTACATAGATGAAAAGACATATTGAAAGCTATCATAAATAAATTGGCTCCCAAAATCACTGCCAGACTAGAAGAGCAAATTAACAAACTGGGTTAGCAGATCAAGAAATTGAATAATGAAATGAACAACATTGGTAACCCTGGACATATCATCACATCTCAATGAACAAGCAGTGATACAAATAAATGAAAATATGAATGTTCTGGAATAAAAATCTAGATCAAATTCTCTGAGGCTCGTGGGGATGAAAGAAAAGGACCAGGAAAAATGTTATAGACAACATCCTCAGTTTATTCCATGATGGTCTGAAAATCATATGTGTACGACAAGATTCAAATAAAGCCTTTCGTATTGGAAAACCTAGTCAAAACCAGTCAAAATCTAGAACCGTTTTGATAAATGAGATTTTTGAAGCTAGAACCTCACTTGAAGAAAAGGGAATGTTTTCGAATGAGGACCTAACTGAAAAACGGTTTCAACTCCAAATTTCAGCCAAGAAGAAATATGGCCGAGAAAATTTTTGGACCAGGAATGGAAAAGTTTTTACCCAATGTGGCAAAATGGTGGAAACAATAAACGATGGAGCTGACGATGAATTTGAATCATTGGTGTATATCATCAATAATACCAGTATCTTCGTACTTACGTTTTCATACTCCATTTTTCCAAGTCTGCATTTTTATTATTTTTTGTACAAGCTGAGTTTATACGAACAGTTCAAATTGTGAATGAATGACGTATTTATTTTATAAATAGAACTTTTGAAACTTCATTTCAATTGTTATTTTACTCTTAATATAATTCATAGTTGAATTAGAATGGAGACTACTTGTGACTGAAATAGCATCGACTTTTTTATAGTCCTTTGAATATATATAAATATTTTTTGTTTTTCCTTTGTTTTAGGAAACTTGGAGCTCATTGCTGACATTTGAGTATGACGACTGGCGCTGCAGTGTATCACCAGAACTGTAGAGGACTGAATCTTAAATGCAATGAACCTTTCAGAAGTTCGCTTGAAAACGATTATGACATTATGATGGCTACTGAAACTTGGTACAGGGAGGAGTTAAGGATAGAGACATTTTCAATCTTCGGAAACTACAATCTGTTCAGGTCTGATAGAAATTCAGGAATGAGTAATGAAAGCACCGGAGGTGGAGTCCTATAAGCTATCAAACAAAAATTGAAAATTGATATTTTAAATTGATATACTTAGTGAACCATTCTTCTTTCTTTGAAGCACGGATTATCCAAGTCAAAATTAATAACCAAAAATACTCTTTTGGTGTCATATATATTTATTCAGATATGGTGAATAATGTATATGAAGTAGCGTAAAATTTTTTACTAGAAAATATCACAGATTTTGACAAGTCTTACATTAATGGTGATTTCAATATACATGAGGTAATAATAATAATAATATTAATAATAATAATGATAATAATAATATCGTGGCCGTGGCTATGTACGTGCCCCACCGAGGCCAGTTGAGCAGGCGGTAGAAATACCGCCAGTGCGATTGGTGGAGGAGAGGGTGCACCTGGAAGTACCGAGAACCCACAACATCGGGACCCGGAGGATGCTTCACAGAGTGAAGCCCCTCAGGCCGGAACAACTGGCCCGAGTGGATGCAGAAGTTCGTAGTGCGCTTACAGAAGAGGCCGACATCTGGCAGATCAACTGTGCCGTGTATGACGCTGTTCAGGCTCTTTCTGGGAGAGAGGGAGGTGACAGATCCTTCGACCCCTCTAGGAAGCATGAACAGCGCATACACAAGATGGAGGCTAAGATCAAGTCGGCGAGACAACACGCGTCTCGTATCCAATGTGTGATGGACTACTTGGCGGCTAATAGACCATTTACGCACGCAGTGCGGCGAATCGCTGCAAAACTGCGGAGATCTCATCACACATTGAATCGAGGAGTGCTGCTCACCATCAAGCAGCATTGCCTCGAGAGGATACGAATGCTGGTGACTGCAAAAAAGTCACTAGTGAGGCGGGCGAGGGCCTTCTCAGAGAACAAACAGTTCCGCGAGAAACCCTCTCGCCTATTCCAATTGCCTCCGCGCTTTGTGGATAATCCGCCGGCCGCTGATCGGGTGGAATCCTTCTGGAAAGGTATCTACGAGCATCCGCAACCACTCAACCGAGACACTCCAGCCCTGACGCAGTTTGAAGCTTTCTGTAGAAGGCTTCAACAGCCTGAGCCCGAAATACTGCGTCAACCGATAACCACGGATGAAGTTCGGAGAGCCGTTGAGGGTTCGAAGAACTTTGCTGCTCCAGGCCCTGATGGTCTCAATAACTATTGGTGGAAAAAGTTATCGAGCACCCACCACCATTTGGCCAGAATATTCAGTTCTTGGCTGAATGGAGAGCAGCTAATTCCGGAATGGTTTGTCGAGGGGCGAACCGTGCTGATCCCGAAGAACGGAGATTTGTCGGATCCTAAGAATTACAGACCGATAGCATGCTTGAATACGTGTTACAAGATGTTCACACGCATCTTGTACATGCGTACTCTCCAAGCAGTTGACCCGGTGTTTGAACGGATATATGAGCAAAAAGGGTCGAAGGGGGGTTCCGCGGGCTGTAAGGAGAAGCTGCTGATTGATAGATGTATCACGCAGGACTCCGTGCAGTATGAGCGGAATCTTTCTATGGCCTGGATCGACTATCGCAAGGCATTCGATACAACATCACATGAGTTGTTGTTGTACTTACTCGAGTGCCTTGCGGTACCCGATCAAATAGTGAGATGCATCGAACAACTGATGCCGCTTTGGAGGACCCGCTTCACCATAACATCAGGTGAAAGCAGGGTCCAAACAGAGCCGGTCGTCATAAGAAGGGGCGTTTTTCAGGGAGATTCCCTCAGCCCCCTTCTCTTCTGCATCTCACTAATGCCATTGTCCGTTGCACTCAGGAAAACCCGGGGATATAACTGCGGCACCCCTGGAAACCGGAGGCATAAGGTCACTCATCTTTTTTATATGGATGACCTCAAGCTCTATGCCTCTGGAGAAAGGGACCTACAGCAGTCCCTCAGGGTGGTGCAGGAGTTCACGCATGCTATCGGTATGGAATTCGGGATTGACAAATGTGCACTGGTTCATCTCAAAAGAGGACGATGCGAGGATTTCGCGGAGGATGCCCAACTCGTAGACGGAAGCATTCTACATCATTTGAATGCCGGAGAGACATACACCTATTTGGGTGTGGAACAACGCCACACCCAAGAGGTAGACTCGGTGAGAAATGCTCTCCGTGGCAAGTATAGGCAGAAACTACGGCAGATCTGGTCCTCAGAGCTGTCGGGCAAGAACAAAGTTCCTGCCACCAACATACTTGCCATTCCGATTCTACTCTACTCCTTCGGAGTAGTCAAATGGACTCAGGAAGAGTTGCGGCAACTTGACGTGAAGACTCGCAAAATGATGCATATGCACAGAAGCATGCATCCCAAATCGTCCGTTCCACGGCTATATCTCCTTCGACAACAAGGGGGCCGTGGACTTTTGAGTTTGGAGTGTCTCCACAACAGGATGGTACTGGATGGAGCCTGTAGAGTCATCAGGAGTTCGTATCCCCTACACTGCATGGTCCGAGATCATGAACATGCAGGAGTCGGAGCCTTTTTATTCAAGGCAGCAAGGCGCGCTGCTGATGGACTTGGTATAGTCTTCGACACCGAGCGGGTAAACCAACTCTCTGTCACCGAGTTGGAGCCCGCACGGAGAAAAGCTCACATCAAGGCTGCAGAGAATGCTAAAATGCTGCAGCTGCATACAGACAAGCCCATGCATGGAGTCTTCTTTAAGAACATCGAGGACCATGGCTTGTCTGTTAAGCTGACATTTGCCTTCCTCAGGTCAGGTGAGCTGAAGTCGGAGACTGAAGGGTTCATCATGACGTGCCAAGACGGTGTCTTCAACACTCTTGTCTATCGGAGCCGCGTGATGGGTATAGAGGTCCCTGATACTAGATGCAGGGCCTGCCGACAGGCGCCCGAGACTTTGATGCATTTGCTGTCATCTTGTGCAGTTTATGCGGTCTCGGCCTATATCCATCGCCATAACGCGGCCTTACGAGTGCTGTACTATTTTCTTCGGCACTCGTATGAAATAGACAGGACACCGGTACTGCCTTACGCTCCAGGGGATATTGAGTCCGTTGTGGAGAATGAAAGGTGTCGAATTTTTTGGAACTTTTCATTTCCCACCCTCAGGCAAATACAAGCCAATAAGCCTGATATAGTCCTCTTCGACCACCGAAGTAAGACGATATTCGTTATTGAGTTTTCGGCCCCTGCCGAAACGAATATCGTCCGAAAAGAGGAGGAAAAACGGACAAAGTATCAGGATTTACTTTACGAACTCCGCAGGCTCCACCCGGACTATTCTGTCAAGTTAGTGGTTCTGATTATAGGTGCTCTCGGTGGTTCCAGGCCAACGCTACTCTCGGAGCTCAAGATCATACCGGCATGCCGTAATGCGGCAGAGATCTTGGCCGGCCGCATGCAGAAGGCCGTTATTCTCGGTTCGTTGCGTCTACTCAGGACTCATGATTCTCGGAGCCAGTGACCACTTACCCCGCGGTGTGGGGAGTGGTCATTGGTTAATTATACTAGCGCGTTCGCCCACTGGGTCGGAGCAGTGGGGAGTACGGACCCGACTAGATTTGTTTAGACGACAGATACATAATAATAAGATCATCATAATCATGAATATCATGAAGATCATGAACATGCAGGAGTCGGAGCCTTTTTATTCAAGGCAGCAAGGCGCGCTGCTGATGAACTTGGTATAGTCTTCGACACCGAGCGGGTAAACCAACTCTCTGTCACCGAGTTGGAGCCCGCACGGAGAAAAGCTCACATCAAGGCTGCAGAGAATGCTAAAATGCTGCAGCTGCATACAGACAAGCCCATGCATGGAGTCTTCTTTAAGAACATCGAGGACCATGGCTTGTCTGTTAAGCTGACATTTGCCTTCCTCAGGTCAGGTGAGCTGAAGTCGGAGACTGAAGGGTTCATCATGGCGTGCCAAGACGGTGTCTTCAACACTCTTGTCTATCGGAGCCGCGTGATGGGTATAGAGGTCCCTGATACTAGATGCAGGGCCTGCCGACAGGCGCCCGAGACTTTGATGCATTTGCTGTCATCTTGTGCAGTTTATGCGGTCTCGGCCTATATCCATCGCCATAACGCGGCCTTACGAGTGCTGTACTATTTTCTTCGGCACTCGTATGAAATAGACAGGACACCGGTACTGCCTTACGCTCCAGGGGATATTGAGTCCGTTGTGGAGAATGAAAGGTGTCGAATTTTTTGGAACTTTTCATTCCCCATTCGTCCGAAAAGAGGAGGAAAAACGGACAAAGTACCAGGATTTACTTTACGAACTCCGCAGGCTCCACCCGGACTATTCTGTCAAGTTAGTGGTTCTGATTATAGGTGCTCTCGGTGGTTCCAGGCCAACGCTACTCTCGGAACTCAAGATCATACCGGCATGCCGTAATGCGGCAGAGATCTTGGCCGGCCGCATGCAGAAGGCCGTTATTCTCGGTTCGTTGCGTCTACTCAGGACTCATGATTCTCGGAGCCAGTGATCACTTACCCCGCGGTGTGGGGAGTGGTCATTGGTTAATTATACTAGCGCGCCCGCCCACTGGGTCGGAGCAGTGAGGGGTACGGACCCGACTAGATTTGTTTAGACGACAGATACATAATAATAATAATAAAAGGCAGGGGAGACTAAACAACATCTGAACAGTCTCTGGTGAGTAGCGCCACCACTTTCCTGAGCTTAGGATGCAAAATCGGACCGGCAGCTGATGCGCATCCGAGAGAGAAAAGCTTTTTCTCTCTGGTGCCGGCTGTGGGCCTGCTGGGCTAACCACCTTGCAGGCCCTCAACTCTGGTTCCTGTCACTAGAGGACAGGGCCCCCACAACCGACCCCATTCGGATAGGGGTCAAGGGCAAGGTGGAGGGGCCCAAACCGATGGACAGCCCAATGACGACTCTGGCAATGGACATGGACAACGTTTTGAGTGGACCGACGAACTGAGAGACGACCTGATGCGGTGCTACGAGAGTAGTGAGCCCGCCCGAAGGGGATACATGTCGAGAATGCATGCGCTGTGGTGCGTGGCACACTCGGAGCATGCCGCCTTTTCCGCCCAAAATCTCAGGGATTATGTATCCCATCTTCGTGGCCGTGGCTATGTACGTGCCCCACCGAGGCCGGTTGAGCAGGCGGTAGAAATACCGCCAGTGCGATTGGTGGAGGAGAGGGTGCGCCTGGAAGCACCGAGAACACAGAACATCGGGACCCGGAGGATGCTTCACAAAGTGAAGCCCCTCAGGCCAGAACAACTGGCCCGAGTGGATGCAGAGGTTCGTAGTGCCCTCACAGAAGAGGCCGATATCTGGCAGATCAACTGTGCCGTGTATGACTCTGTTCAGGCCTCTTTCTGGGAGAGAAGGGGGTGACAGACCCTTCGACCCCTCTAGGAAGCATGAACAACGCATACACAAGATGGAGGCTAAGATCAAGTCGGCGAGACAACACGCGTCTCGTATCCAATGTGTGATGGACCACTTAGCGGCTCAAAGACCATTTACGCACGCAGTGCGGCAAATCGCTGCAAAACTGCGGAGATCCCATCACACATTGAATCGAGGGGTGCTGCTCACCATCAAGCAGCATTGCCTCGAGGGGATACGAATGCTGGTGACTGCAAAAAAGTCACTAGTGAGGCGGGCGAGGGCTTTCTCAGAGAACAAACAGTTCCGCGAGAAACCCTCACGCCTATTCCAATCGCCTCCGCGTGTTGTGGATAATCCGCCGGCCACTGATCGGGTGGAATCCTTCTGGAAAAGTATCTACGAGCATCCGCAACCACTCAACCGAGACACTCCAGCCCTGACGCAGTTTGAAGCTTTCTGTAGAAGGCTTCAATAGCCTGAGCCCGAAATACTGCGTCAACCGATAACCACGGATGAAGTTCGGAAAGCTCTTGAGGGTTCGAAGAACTTTGCTGATGGCCTCAATAACTATTGGTGGAAAAAGTTATCGAGCACTCGCCACCATTTGGCCAGAATATTCAGTTCTTGGCTGAATGGAGAGCAGCTGATTCCGGAATGGTTTGTCGAGGGGCGAACCGTGCTAATCCCGAAGAACGGAGATTTGTCGGATCCTAAGAATTACAGACCGATAGCATGCTTGAATACGTGTTACAAGATGTTTACACGCATCTTGTATATGCGTACTCTCCAAGCAGTTGACCCGGTGTTCGAACGGATATATGAGCAAAAAGGGTCGAAGAGGGGTTCCGCGGGCTGTAAGGAGAACCTTCTGATTGATAGATGTATCACGCAGGACTCCGTGCAGTATAAGCGGAATCTTTCTATGGCCTGGATCGACTATCGCAAGGCATTCGATACAACATCACATGAGTTGTTGTTGTACTTACTCGAGTGCCTTGCGGTACCCGATCAAATAGTGAGATGCATCGAACAACTGATGCCGCTCTGGAGGATCCGCTTCACCATAACATCAGGTGAAAGCAGGATCCAAACAGAGCCGGTCATCATAAGAAGAGGTGTTTTTCAGGGAGATTCCCTCAGCCCTCTTCTCTTCTGCATCTCACTAATGCCATTGTCCGTTGCGCTCAGGAAAACCCGGGGATATAACTGCGGCACCCCTGGAAACCGGAGGCATAAGGTCACCCATCTTTTCTATATGGATGACCTTAAGCTCTATGCCTCTGGAGAAAGGGACCTACAGCAGTCCCTCAGGGTGGTGCAGGAGTTCACGCATGCTATCGGTATGGAATTCGGGATTGACAAATGTGCACTGGTTCATCTCAAAAGAGGACGATGCGAGGATTTCTCGGAGGATGCCCAACTCGTAGACGGAAGCATTCTATATCATTTGAATGCCGGAGAGACATACACCTATTTGGGTGTGGAACAACGCCACACCCAAGAGGTAGACTCAGTGAAAAATGCTCTCCGTGGCAAGTATCGGCAGAAACTACGGCAGATCTGGTCCTCAGAGCTGTCGGGCTAGAACAAAGTTTCTGTCACCAACATGCTTGCCATTCCGATTCTACTCTACTCCTTCGGAGTAGTTAAATGGACTCAGGAAGAGTTGCGGCAACTTGACGTGGAGACTCGCAAAATGATTCATATGCACAGAAGCATGCATCCCAAATCGTCCGTTCCACGGTTATATCTCCTTCGACAACAAGGGGGCCGTGGACTTTTGAGTTTGGAGTGTCTCCACAACAGAATGGTGCTGGATGGAGCCTGTAGAGTCATCAGGAGTTCGGATCCCCTACACTGCATGGTCCGACACCTTGAACATGCAGGAGTCGGAGCCTTTTTATTCAAGGCAGACAAGCCCATGCATGGAGTCTTCTTTAAGAACATCGAGGACCATGGCTTGTCTGTTAAGCTGACATTTGCCTTCCTCAGGTCAGGTGAGCTGAAGTCGGAGACTGAAGGGTTTATCATGGCGTGCCAAGACGGTGTCTTCAACACACTAGTCTACCGGAGCCGCGTGATGGGTATAGAGGTCCCTGATACTAGATGCAGGGCCTGCCGACAGGCGCCCGAGACTTTGATGCATTTGCTGTCATCTTGTGCAGTTCATGCGGTCTCGGCCTATATCCATCGTCATAACGCGGCCTTACGAGTGCTGTACTATTTTCTTCGGCACTCGTATGAAATAGACAGGACACCGGAGCTGCCTTACGCTCCAGGGGATATTGAGTCCGTTGTGGAAAATGAAAGGTGCCGAATTTTTTGGAACTTTTCATTCCCCACCCTCAGGCAAATACAAGCCAATAAGCCTGATATAGTCCTCTTCGACCACCGAAGTAAGACGATATTCGTTATTGAGTTTTCGGCCCCTGCCGAAACGAATAACGTCCGAAGAGAGGAGGAAAAACGGACAAAGTACCAGGATTTACTTTACGAACTCCGCAGGCTCCACCCAGACTATTCTGTCAAGTTAGTGGTTCTGATTATAGGTGTTCTCGGTGGTTCCAGACCAACGCTACTCTCGGAGCTCAAGATCATACCGGCATTCCGTAATGCGGCAGAGATCTTGGCCGGCCGCATGCAGAAGGCCGTTATTCTCGGTTCGTTGCGTCTGCTCAGGACTCACGATTCTCGGAGCCAGTGACCACTTACCCCGCGGTGCGGGGAGTGGTTATTGGTTAATTTTACTAGCGCGTTCGCCCACTGGGTCGGAGCAGTGGGGAGTACGGACCCGACTAGATTTGTTTAGACGACAGATAATAATAATAATAATAATTTTTCTGGAACTTTTTATTCCCCACCCTCAGGAAAATACAAGCCAATAAGCCTGATATAGTCCTCTTCGACCACCGAAGTAAGACGATATTCGTTATTGAGTTTTCGGCTCCTGCCGAAACGAATATCGTCCGAAAAGAGGAGGAAAAACGGACAAAGTACCAGGATTTACTTTACGAACTCCGCAGGCTCCACCCGGACTATTCTGTCAAGTTAGTGGTTCTGATTATAGGTGCTCTCGGTGGTTCCAGGCCAACGCTACTCTCGGAGCTCAAGATCATACCGGCATGCCGTAATGCGGCAGAGATCTTAGCCGGCCGCATGCAGAAGGCCGTTATCCTCGGTTCGTTGCGTCTACTCAGGACTCATGATTCTCGGAGCCAGTGACCACCTACCCCGCGGTGTGGGGAGTGGTCATTGGTTAATTATACTAGCGCGTCCGCCCACTGGGTCGGAGCAGTGGGGAGTACGGACGCGACTAGATTTGTTTAGACGACAGATACATAATAATAATATTTATTTACACATATAAAAACACGGTATACAGTATAAAATCAAGAAATGTAGCATAAAGTAAATTAACAAATACTCGATAAGTGACTAAACACTTGTTTCGAGGACATAAATTGGGACTAATATTTCAATCACATAAGAGAAATCAAAATAAATAAAACATAATACAACATTAAATGGGTCATCAAAAATATAAAATAGTACAAATATGCCTGGAAACCGATGTTTGTTAACTATAGTCAGACATCTTATATTTATTCAAGAGGGAATCTATCACATGCCTAGAATTTTCTCAATTGTTTTTTCAAGGAAAATATATTTCCTATTTGCCTAGGTCTCCAGGTATTGCATTATACAGTTTGGGGCCTAAGTAAAGATACGTCATTTGTGTTGTAGTTTTTGACATCAGTGGTAAAACATAACGAGATCTATTCCGAGTATCATAATTATGTGTTGGCATCTGGCTACTGCTTTTTGTTTGATGATACCTTACGCAGACAAAAAAGAAGTGAAGTTGCTTCATATCAAGCACTTTCGTATCGGAGTACAATAAATCCGAGGAAAAAGTTTTGGTTTTTGAATGAATTATTTTTAAAAACCTCTTTTGAATCACCTCCAACGGATGCAAATGAGTCATCAGTGCTCCACCCCAGGACAAAATCCCATAGCGTAAGTGACTCTCAACTAAAGCGTGGTATCGAGTTCTGAGTTGACCTACTGGTAAGCATTCTTTAAGTTTCCTGAATCTATACAAAATAGTTCTCATTTTTTTTACTATGTAAGTTGTGTGGTGATTCCATTTTAAATGAGAGTCTACAGTGTGGTCCACTAATTGTAAAATTGTTGTAAAATTGTTCGTTCCGTTAACCAGCTGACGAACGTCAACCCTCAGAAGTCGAAACTTGTGCGAGCAATGGATCAACGAGGCCTTACCTGTTAACGTGCGATTACCCAGCACGGTGGCCCGGCGAGGATTCGAACCCCGGCCTTCCGCTTGATAGGCAGATATGCTAACCACTACACTACCGAGACCACTGGGTCTGCAACAAATGGGAAACTTTTTTATTATCGATTTCTCAGAAAATTTTATTCCTGACAAAAGTTGGTGCATGTTCCAAAACTATACCAAGTGTACCCAACATGGCTTTATGACAATCACCATACAGGATAGGCCAAAAAATATAAATTTCGTTCAAGAGTAAAGTACCCTTATTTCAGAAAATATAGAAATATGTGGAGAAAAGTTGCTTAGAATTAAAAGGTATGTTCAGATACGAAGTCATGGCCTGATATAAGAATTTTTTTTCTTTTGGGAAATTTTGAATTACCCCCGTATGATACATATTTTTACTATTTTGATTCAATATGTATTTGAAGTAGCTACAATCAAATCGGTTTGGAGTATTTCTTATCAAATTAAAGTGAATTTGTATAATTTACATGGATTTGTATTTTTTTAGGTGACCGTCAACTTCTTGTTTGTTGCAACGATATTTAACAGAACTCTAAAATAACACAAATATTTTTATGTAGTTAGTAAAGTATTTTCCTCGTTGAAAAAAGTATTCGTGCCCTTATTGAGTGCATCTGTTATCTTAGAAGTTAAAGTTAAGATTGCGTCTTGTGTAGATGTTTTTCCCTGAATCCGAATTGTTTACTAGAAATGATGTTATATTAACTGAGATATGAGTTTGGCCGATTTTTCATGATTTTTCCGAGGATTTTGGATATATGTGTTATTAGTGAAATTGGGCGGTAATTTTCCACTTCTTGCCTATCTCCTTTTTTGTGAATTGGAATCACCACGGTTCTTTTGAATATGTTTGGGTAAATACCTTGTTCCATGCATTAATTGAAAATATATTTTAGAGGCTCCGTGTTATAGTTTGCTACATTTTTTATTGTTTCGGTCTTTATATTGTCAATTCCCACTGCCTTATTATTTTTCAGTTCATTAATGACATTATTAATTTCAATTGAGTCTACTGAAGTGAGAACAAAAGAATTGGGAACAGATGTTCTCCTTGTGGTATAATTCGGATCTGTTTCGATCTTTCCCGCTAGTTTCGCACCCATTTCCGAAAACCTCAAATTGAACTCATTCGCGATGTCTATTTTCTCTTTTAGAATATAACCTTCACAATTTTTTAAACATTCAATGGGATTCTGTACCTTTTTTGTATGGCTCACTTGTTGGACAATTTCCCATAACTTCTTTGTATTACCATTATTATGTTTAATTCGATTTTTATAATATTCAAATTAAGCTTTTGAAATCATCGTATTCAGCCTGTTTCTACAGTTTTTGTACGTTATTTTCAGGTTCGCATCTTGTGGATGTCTTTGAAGGGTCCTGAATATTTCATTTTCTCTGTTTATTGAACTAAGTATGTTATTTGTTAAACACGGCGCTATTTTTGTTTGTTTCGAGTTATTTTTCTTTTTTCACTACACATATTTATAGCGTTTATTGTTGTATTAACGAAGAAGTCTGTTGCTGAGTTCAGGTCAGATGTGGAGAAAACGGGCTCCTAGGATATATTTTCAAATGTTTTAAATAATTTTGTTTCATTGATGAAGTTTGTGTAATATGTTTTGTTTTCAATTTTTTTCACATTTTCTTGAACAACCTGGAGAATAGTTGGAAAGTGATCAGTTATATTAGTATTTAGTATGACGGGTATAAGATTTTGAGTTGTTTCAACCGGACATTTAATGAAAATATGATCAATACAGGTATTACCGCCTCCCTGAATTCTTGTCGGTTCATTGATAGTTGAAAAATACCCATTTTCATTCAAAACAGATAGATATTCGGAAGTCGTATTGTCACTAGAGTTAGGTAGATCAATATTCAAGTCTCCTGTGAAAATGCATACACTTTCATTGTTTTTATGATTTTTATCAAAGAACTGTTTCAATTTTTCAATAAACTCATTTACATCCGAGTGTGGTGATCTATAATACGCCGTGACAACAACGTTATTTTCTTTATCCAGACTGATTATAATTTGCACTGCATTTACTCCTCTATAGATTTCTATAATGTTATACGTGTAATTCAAAGAAGATTTTATGTAGACAACAATACCATCGTTTTTGTTGTAGTGGCTATCATTGTATATCATGTTATACCCGTCGATATTGTATAGACTCGGTTCAGTAACATTCCATGTTTCAGTTAATACTGAACAATCAAGATCTATATTCAGTCTTTGGAAGGTAATTTTGAATTCATCCAGGTTTTTGTTGATACTTCGAATATTCATGTTATATCTCAATTTGCTATGAGATGTTTTTAAAAAAATTTAAAAATGATTAATACATTTATTTCAAAATTGAATACATTTGCTTTTGTCAAAATCAAATGAACGAGTTTAACCAAATCAAATGAACGCTGGAGCTCTGGAATCCTCTTCTTTTATAGATTTTCCCCACTTAGCTGCCTTTGTCCTGAGTTCCTGGAATGGTGGTCCAAGGTCTGCTGGATATGCTGAATCCAAGGTTAAATAGGACATGCGGTATAACTGCGCAATTCCTACGACGTACTTCTGGATAAAGAGCCATTGTACTTTTTCACATAACAACTCCCCTTTTTATGAAAAAGTTGATGCTATATGCTGCAGCAACTTTACAGGCATGGTTTTTACTGAAACTCGGGTTGAGTTCAATTTCTTCTTCTTCTTCGACAGGTTCTCCAATTTGGTAACTGGGCCGTCTTCTTGGGAAGAATTTTGAAAGGGCTCGGAACTTGTTCCTATTTCTTGGCGGTGAGGGTGGATCATCGTTTCTTGATGTCACAATTGTCAAATGTCTCTTATTTTTACATTCACAAAAACAATATAGTAGAATAAGAAAAATTATTAAGGCAATAGTACAATAAGTGAACCATGACATATGTTTTGTAACGAAAGGTTCATTAATCAATTTATCAAGTTGATCTGAATATTCATTTAATTTATATTGGGCTGTATTTAAATCATCAACATCAATTTTGTTCAATTTCAGAGGTTTCAGTTTTGGAAAATCAATTTTTTCAGGAAGTCCTAAACAACAGTGGAAAGGTATCAAGATTTCATGAATTTTGTATGTTATATTTTTCTCAATCAATGGGAACTTCTTTGCATGAACTCTTGTACTTCCAATGAATGCATAACAATTTTCATTCATTTTCAAAATAGTATTTGTTTCAATGATTTTGGTTTTTGCTTCTTTGTTACAATTCATAGTTACAGGTAAGGGATCTGAGAGAATTATAAGCCATGTATTGAAATAAATTTCATATACGTTATAATCTTTTGCGAATAGCAAATTCGTTTTGCAAGCTTTTGGTAGTTCCATTAGATGTCTGAATATTTGAGCCTCACAAATGGCATTATTGTCAATAGGATAAGGTAAAACTCTTTCACAAATTTTCATACGATGAAAAAGGGTTTTACAATTTTCGAATTTTGGTATAATGACGTATGACAGTGAATCATCATCTTTTCCAATATACTTTATATCAGTAGGAAGTATATGATGTAATCCAGTTCTATTATCCAGAATAGGAATAGGATAAGGTCGATAGATTGTGTAAACTTCGGGTTCAACAAGTGGTATTTTCAAAATAAAGACAACTTTTGAATCAGTTTGAAATGCTGAAAGTTCAATTAAGTCGAGATACTTTGCGACTGAAGCTATTTTAGGTTGTATAGGAAGATAACTTTTTTCTAATGTTTGAGATATTTCTTGAAGGGCATTCACTAAGTCTGATGGTTTGATTATCGATGTATGAATAATTCTTAATCGAGCAAAGGTAATTGATTGTAAGATATTATTCACGTAATCTTCTAAATAGACATAACTTTCCATGAGAGATTCACAAATGTCTAGAGTTTTAAACTTAGCTTCAACTAATGCAAATTCGTCAGAGAGTTTGTATATTGACTTTTCGATATTTTTGATATCTTCATTGAATGTGGCTTCATCGACTTGTAATTTTTGTATTGTTTCATTAAAATTTCTAATGACTGAAGTGGTTACTGAAATTTGGTTTTTCAGTAAGTTTTCAATTTGATGTTCGTCTCGATATAGTTGGTTGATAGAGTTAGTAAAATATTCTCCATCTGAAGCGTCAAGGTTGCCAGATATTGCTTTCCAAACGCTTCCGATACCATCTATTAATCCGCGTTTCGTTCTTCGCGAGTATTCTTCAGTATCATATTTTATTTGATAATATTTTGATTCAATTGAATTTGCTATTTGATTCAACATAGTAAGATGTGGTTTTATATCAGCGTAAAAATGATTCATTCTAGGGTTGTCGGTTTCGAACAAAAGGATTAAATCATTTAAAATGTCTTGGTTATGATCTAATGTATGTCTTACGGGGCTTAGATCTTTATACACTAAAAGTGTCCAGTGGTCGTTGGAGATTTTGGAATAGCCTTCTTCGTTGTAGTATATTCCAATTGTATTATTTATGGGTCGAAGTGTGTATTGTGCTGCGCACAGGGGCAAAAGGATGAGTAGTATCATCTGAAAAGAAATTATTCATGATAAGGTTTTAATTTATCGAAATTGAATTTACTTTGTTGTTTCGTAGTAAGATTTTCAACAAGGGCTGAATTTTGATACACTTCAATAATTTTGAAGGGACCATTGAATTTATTTTGTAACTTAGAGCCTATTTGACTTTCTTTTACATATACTTTGTCTCCAATTTTGAACTCGTATGGTTCTTGTTTTAAACGTTCATCAAAGCGAACTTTTGCTTTTTCTTTGCTACGCTTTATACGTTCTCTAGCTATTTTATAATAATACGATATTCGATTATTTAAATCTCTTACATATTTACTGATTAATTGTTCTTGGTTATAAGTTTTCTCTGGTGGTCTACTTGAAGTATGACCGAAAATTAATTCGTATGGTGTGGAACCATGAGATTTGTTAGTACAGTTGTTATAGCATATTACTGCATATGGTAATATATTTAAAGGGTGTTCATTGGGGTATTCTGAAAGATATGCTCTGATCATTTCAGTCAGAGTTGCATGGAAACGTTCGAGGGATCCATTTGATTGGGGATGATCAGTACTTGAAAATGTCAATTTCATGTCATAAAGTTGACAAAGGTCTTTCATTAGAGTATTATTAAATTCTTTTCCTGAATCACAGTGGATTCGAAGTGGTGTTCCATAATGTTGGAAGAAAAGCATAAGGGTGTGTATGACTGATTTGGCTGACTTGTTTCCTAGTGGGTAGGCTTGAGTGAATTTTGTGAGTTCATCTCGGATAGTCAAGATATAATTGTCACTTGGGATTTGTAATATGTCAATGTTGATTCGTTCGAAAGGTGTTTTCGGTGTTTCCGTTATTACGAAAGGGTTTTGTAGGTTTTTTCTACAAATTTTTGTCTTTTGACAAATTTCACATTTGTTAATAAAGTTTTCAACATCTTTAGTTATACCTTGCCAGTCATATTTTTCTTTGATTCTTCGAAGTGTTTCGTTAATACCTCGGTGTAGATTTGATTTACCGTTGTGATATTGATCGAGGATTATTGGAATTTGGTCACGATCTGGAGTTTTAGTTATGTTTTGACATATGATTAGTTTTATGTCTTCTTTATCTGAAAGAATATACGAAAGTAATTCTTGGAGTGGTAGTTCGGGATTGTTTTCAATGTAATACGTTTCATTAGCTTTTAGTTCATGTTGGTCTTTATAAAGCGAAATGAACATATGTGCAAGTGCTTCTTCTGGATGAAACGGAGTTGCAATGATGTAGTATTTCCGATTTCTAACACTTCTGCTTGAGAGAATATTTAGTTTTTTGTCTGCGAAGTCATAGTGTTCTTCAAATATGTCTTCTATAATTGCTTCGTGTAATTGGTTAAGTTTCTTTTGTTGCATGACAGTTATGATGTTTTTATGACTTTTGTCTAATAGTTGAGAATTTGAAAATTGTATTTTCGAATAATCAATTATTGATTTTGTTTGACATAGTTTAAGAAAATTTTTGAATTCTTCTTCAAGAGTTTCTGATGATATTTCAGTTTGTTCAGATGTTTCAGATTCGTTTTCGGATTCGTTTTCAGAGTTGTTTGTCAAAATTTTGTGATGGAGTTTGAAAGTATCTGAAAAATGATTGATTTTGATGCGAGATAGTGCATCTGCGTTTTTATTACATTTTCCAGGTTTATAAATTATTTCATAGTCATATTCTTCGAGTTTGAGTCTCCATCTTGCGAGTCTGCTTCCAGGGTCTTTTATACTAAAGATCCAAGTTAATGGCCTATGGTCGCAATAAAGTTTAAATTTTCTGCCGTAAATATAAGGTCTAAAGTGTTTAACTGACCAAACAATTGCAAGCAATTCTCTTTCAATAGTTGAGTATTTTGTTTCGGCAGGGCAAAGAGTTCTTGAAGCATATGCAATGGGCAAATCTTGTCCAATGCGTCCTTGTGAAAGAACAGCACCAATTGCGTATGAGGATGCGTCTGTCGTTAGAATGAATGGTTCATCGAAATTAGGATATATCAAAATAGGAGAAGAATTTCTTTCAGTTGGTCGAAAGCTTTTTTACATTCTTCATTGAAGAAAAATGGAACATCTTTTTGTAATAATCGTGTCATAGGTTTAAATATTTTAGCAAAATTTGGAATAAATCTACGATAATAACCTGCTAGTCCAAGAAATGACTTGATGTCTTTTGGATTTTTTGGTTCAGGATATTTTATTACCGCTTAAATTTTTTCGGGGTTTGGTTTTACTCCTTCTTCGGATATGATATGTCCGAGATAGGTAACTTCTTTTTTTAGAAATTCACATTTGTCGGGTTGAATTTTGAGATTAGCATTTCTCAATCGTTTGAATACTCCATTCAATCGAGATATGTGATCATGTAATGTTGCAGAATAAATTATGATGTCGTCCATGTAGACCAAACATCGTTCGTTCTGTATACCAGTCAAAATGTTGTCTACTACTCTTTGAAAAGTAGAAGGGCTGTTTTTCAATCCAAAGGGCATACGAAGGAATTCGTAGTGACCGTTTTCAATTGAAAAAGCAGTTTTTTCAATATCTTTTTCATCTACTTCAATTTGATGAAAACCTGATGCTAAGTCCAATGTGGAAAAGTATGTACATTGTCCGAGTTGATCAAGTATATCCGTGATATTAGGAAGTGGATATTTATCATCAACAGTTACTTGATTGAGTTTTCTATAGTCTATGACAATTCTCCATTTCTGTTTTCCGGAGGCGTCAAGTTTTTTGGGTACAACCCATACTGGAGAAGACCATGGTGAAATTGAAGGTCTAATAATGTTTTGTTCTAACATTTTTGATACTTGTGTTTTCACTTCATTTTTGTGTATTTGTGGATAACGATAAGATTTTGTAAAAATTGGTTTCGCGTCTTTTGTATCAATTTTGTGTTTAATTTCACTTGTGAAAGTAAGTGCATCACCTTCTAAATAAAATATATCGGAAAATTCTAAGCACAAGTTTTCTAGCATTTCCCGTTCTTCTTCATTCAAATGTTCAAGTCTCAAATTTTTTCTTATTTCGTCTCTACGATCATAACTTGGAAAATTTTCAGTGTCTGTTTCAGTAAGGTTCAAAATGTTTTCAGTTTGTGGAACTGATTCTAAAGTGATGTCGGAAAAATCGATTGTTTTTTCGCAATCATTTGAATTTAATATTGTTGTGAAAAATTCTCCTTTTTCATTTGTTTTTATCAAGGCGTTGGGTAGTTTTACTTTTTCTTTTTCACAAGCAATCAGTATTGCTTCGCAATTTTTCAGATTCGAGTTAAGTTTGAAAACTTTCTCTACTCTGGGTTCAATTTCAATGATGTTTAATTTTTCAAGATTACATTCGTTAGGTATTTCGTCTTTCAAGTAAGTTTCGAAATCATTTCTGTCTTCGAAAAAATAATTATCTGGGTCATATTCGAAATTATCGTCAAGGGTTGGATCTAGTACTTGACTTGGTGGTAGTGGTTCTGGAGGGTAAAATATTTTTTGTGATTGCACAAATGGTTGTGGTGGATAAAATATTTTTTGTTTTTTACACGATTGACTCGGTTGGCTTAAAAGAGGATCGTTCGTTATTGGAAAATAACTTTCTAAAAAGTCTTCCTCGGCTTTTATTAGAGGAACAGTTTTGTAATTCAAAATCAGTTGTTTGTTTTTTATATCAACGATTCCTTGGTAATGTTCTAAGAAATCAATTCCTAAGATTCCGTCAAAAGCGATGTCTAAATCGTGAATAAAAATTTTATGGGGATCATTGTCTACAAATGGTACGAGGGTTGATTCTGTAACAATAATCGAGTTGTTTGTGATACCTGAGATTGTTACATATTCTGGTATTCGAATTGGTAGAGTTTCACATGGTTTTTGTTTTAAAACAGAAATTCCGGCACCCGTATCAATGAGTAGTCGATAAGTTGTTGTTGTGTCGTAAATATAGTATAAATTTGCTGGACTAACGCTATTAATTCTGGCGTTCAAATGCGAAGGTTTTCTTTCATTGTTTTGTTGAGATTGTGCATAGTTTCTTTCTGGTCGGATGTAGGTGTCTTTGTATCGAGGCAATGATTGTTTATCGGAATATTGCTGATAGGAGGACCGATTGACAAGTGGTCTGTTTGAAAATCCTGATATTGTTCGTCGTATGGTTCATAATTAATTGGGTTATAATAAGCGTCATCATAGTATTCGTCTTGATTATCAGTATAATCAAAGCATTGTTCGGAATAGTCGTAATTGTTGTCGTAATATGGGTCATCATTATAATATTGACTTTCATTATTCAAGATATGCGTTCTCTGAAACTGGCCTTTCTGATAATTCGGATTGGGTTGAATTACCGTATTGCGTGGTTGAAAATTTGTTGAAGGTCTTGCTTGTTGTCTTATTTGTTGAGATGGACCAGGTTGATTGGGATTAAAGTGAGGACGAGGTTGGTTTTGAAAATTTGGTCTATATTGACTTGAGAAATTGGGTCGTTGTTGAAAATTCATTGGAGGTCTGGGTCGAAAAGATTGTTGTTGGTATGATTGATTTAGATTTGGTTTTGGTTTTTGAGTAAAGCTGGGATGTGATCTTTGAATTTTTTGTGATTCAAAATATGAAAGTTGAATTTCTCGTTTGATTCTTTGAGCTGCATCTGCCATTGTATATGGATTGCTGGCTCTTATTATTTGTCCTATCCGTGGTTCTAATCCGGTTGATAATGTATTGAGAGTCATATTATTTATCAGGGATATTTGCGCCTCTTTCTGATCTGCAGTAAGACCAGATTTATTCACACAGGCTACCATTTTTGCGTTATGTGTTTGAAGTCGTGAATGGAAAGCTATACCTGTCTCACCATTCGATTGTCGCATTCTTTGGAGATCTTGTATGAGAGAATTTAAGTCTCGGGTATCACCAAAATGAGTGTTCAATAATTGTTTTAAAGCAGTATACGTTATTGGATTTTGAGAATTTACTAGTACTGCTGCTTTTCCTTTCAGTCGATTCTTGAAATGAGTTATCAATAGGCATTTTTGATCATTCGTTGCCAGATGGTAAGCTTGGTCGCATGCATTCAAAAATGTATTTAGAAGAATACTGTCGCCATCGAAATCAGGTATTAGTGAAAATAATTCTGAAAGTTTGTATGGTTCGATTTCAGGTGGATTTTCAGGCATTTTCTTCTTTCTTTTTCTTCAGCTGTATGAAGAAGTATCGATGTAAATTATTTTATTCTTCAGCTGTATGAAGAATTTTTCTTTATTTTTTTATTTTCTTCACTTGTTGTAAGGAGAAGATAAATAATTGAGTGGAATGGATGAAAATGGGAATGAATAAGAGAACTTTGAAAAATACAATCAATGGAAAGATGATCAATCAAAGTCACTTACGTTTGATGCTTGTTTGTTTGTTGAATGTCTCTGCCAGGGGCTTCACTAGGTGTTCCTATCCACAGGGAGATTCAACGGAGTGGTTGACGATGGGTGTCTTGGATTGCTGCCAGGGGCTTCACTAGGTGTTCCTTATCCACAGGAATTCAAGGCTGGTTTGGAGTTTTCTTTCTTCTTAAATCTACGTTGCTTTTCTTTCTTCTTAATTCTACGTTGCTTTTCGAGTCGTTCCCTTTGCGACGGATGAAATCCTACTTAATAAGCGTTGCTTCACTGGGGTGAGTAGCGGTTGACGACTTACACGTGTTCCCTCAGCGTTGAAGAGACCGTCCGCTCACTGGGCTTGCTCGTGGTTCGTTTTTCTTTAAGATCTGGAGATCACCGTAGGAGCACTACTTGGAGAAATCCGGTTGACTTCTACGTTTTAGAAATCCGCACGACTGCGCCAATTGTTATATCTCAATTTGCTATGAGATGTTTTTAAAAAAATTCAAAAATGATTAATACATTTATTTCAAAATTGGATACATTTGCTTTTGTCAAAATCAAATGAACGAGTTTAACCAAATCAAATGAACGCTGGAGCTCTGGAATCCTCTTCTTTTATAGATTTTTCCCACTTAGCTGCCTTTGTTCTGAGTTCCTGGAATGGTGGTCCAAGGTCTGCTGGATATGCTGAATCCAAGGTTAAATAGGACATGCGGTATAACTGCGCAATTCCTACGACGTACTTCTGGATAAAGAGCCATTGTACTTTTTCATATAACATTCATGTTGAGTATTTGAAATGTTTTGTTCGACCTATTGACATTCAACACTTCGGTACAATCTCTAATATTTTCCAGCGTATAAGTGCTGATATTTTCGATTTCAAAATCACGTATATATTGTGCCATATTGAGCAAATGTTCATGAATTTTTATTTGTAATACATAGGTATGCCGGAAAAAGTGTTACTCCTAATCCGTATTAGCACGGTCCATTGAGGAGAATATCTCATATAATATTTCGAACAAAAATGAATCTTAATCAAGCACAAAATACAGTACAATACAAATAAATAAATGACGGGATTAACTATAGGTAAATAGTAAATGTAAAGAAGGTGTTGCGAATGTTGTGTTGCTGGTTTTACTTCTTATCTCTCAAAGTTCTGGTGGGTTTCAGGTCTTTTGAAACTCTTTCGGATTGATTAGAGTTATTTCTTGTTTTGGTAGGTGTGGAGAGCTTCTCGATCAGAGGGACTGCTACTTGCTGTTTTGGTTTATGTGTGTTATTGTATCTTCTTGTGATTTTTTCACACTCTCTTTTTTTTCAGTTGAGATTTTATGATCGGTAGTGAAAACTTCTTCTATTTCGTTAAATGAAGGTCTTATTATCGTTGGTGTTGGTGGAGCGCTGTTATTTCTCTGTGGTTGAGGTATTTCAAATTCTAGGTCGGTATCAGATTCTTGGTCCTTTTTCAGTTCTTCCGCTGTGTATGGTTCTCCATTGATATAAACCTTGAAGTTTTTGATATGGGCTTGTTGGTTTCTGGCTCTGGCTTCTTGCAAATGATGTACCAGTGTTTTGTTTGTCTTCCTATCTTCAGGTGACAAGTCGTGAGTAACACTCAGTCCTGTTTCCTTCAGTTTATATAATTGTCGGAAAATATGTTGTTTTTTGTAGATATGAAATGAATTCAACAATGATCGTATTTTTCTTCCCAATAGTGAATATGTTATTGATGTCTTTTTCTGTTAGGCTGCTTCCGAAAATCGTATTCAACCTTGTAATTGTTGTTTCTAGAAGATCGTCTCGTTCAGTTTGTAACCCAAATATCACGATGTTATTTTACTTTTGTGCACGTTCGATGTAATTTATTTTCCTTTCAATTATTCCATGTTTTTCTTCTAACTTTCTCAATTTCTGGTTTAAATTATCATTGATGGTTTTGATTTCTGTTTTCATTTCATCCGTTTTTTTTGTTTATGAAATTTTCCAATTTCTTGAACAATTCCTGATTCGTTAGTTTGTTCATATTTTGCATTCCCAGTACCGTAATAAAATGTTACTGATAACCTGCGTTTATCTCGACAGATGAGGTGGTAGGTACTACTCTGAATTTCAATAGTGTTAGTGAATAACTCAAACTTTTATTAGATTTCATCGACTTCAATGCCCTTCTGCATCAATTGCTGGGATCATTAGCCACTATATATGAAGTTGATCTATCTGGATTATCTGTTCGATATTTCAGCTTGTTAATCAAACCACTTATTTTGCAAAAGTTGAGTAGAGCTTCAATGAATTTTGAATCGTTGTTCAATGCCAATGAAATGTTGTTTTGTATTCCTGCTTGGTTTCGATATACATCATACAGTTGACATGATTCTATAATATGCCTTACAGTTTGGGGAGCTTGACATGCTTCACACATCCATATTCCATTGTTGTTGCCAAAGAGAAATAGATTCCTCTTTAATGGTGTTTATAGGATCTTGAGGTCTTATCGGAATTATATCAGAAGGAGAAGAGCAGAATTCCTGAGCTGTTGTATCAGCTTTTTCATTACCCACGATTCCTATAGGCCCTTCCACAACAATATAATGATACAAAAAATCACCAAGGACGTACTTTACATTTGGTTCTCAGTTCTGAAAATAATATGTCGAGCTGCGTCGTGAATATTGTCTACCATTTGTAAAGGAGGATGATTATCATCCTGCTCTCTGCATGAGTAAAAATATCCATAGAGTGGAAAACAACGGCATAAATGCTGTACGGGAACCAAGATATGATTTCAAAAAGGCAAACTTTCTTGAATTGAGCAGAAATATAAGTGAAGTAGGCTGGGATGCAGTAATTGGGATAATATTGTGTCGAAGTGTGTTCCGAAATATATTCATAAAAATTATTGCCTGTATCCAGTTTGGTTCACAAAAGAGATAAAAAATTCCTTCACAAAAAAAAGAGATACAGAAGGCTAGAAAGTCTATCCGTTGAGTACTCTAATAATTAATTCAAAGAGATAAGAAGTCAATTGAAATATTTGATTAGAAAAGAGGAGAAGAACTACTTACGAAAAATTGAGGAGAATATTAGCACTGAAGTGAATCAATTCTGGAATTTTGTAATCGTGGAAAGAAAAGCTAACACAAACTTCGGAAGCTTCACTTATAAAAATTATTGTGACAGGTGAAAAAACCGCAGACGTATTTTCGAATTCCTTTTCATTGGTTGACTGTACTGAACCAGCTAAATATAAACTGAACTGAAGCTCAAACCAAAGAGAGTGGCAGGCACGGACCTTTTTCTCCCTACAAATTGAAAGGATGTAGCGATTGGCTAAGAATGCCATTGGTTTATACATACAATCTAATGATCAAGTCATATGTATTTCCTACTCTTTGGAAAACATTTATAACTTTTCCAATCCAAAAGTCAAGAAATAGATTAGAATTTGAAAACTATAGACCAATTTCGATTATGTATGCCACAGAAAGTTTGAGAAAAGCGCTGAGGAACTGTAAACGTGATAATTTTCCAATGACACAAAAAGTATTTACCTCTCTCTGAAAACTGAATATAAAAGGACTCTCAAAATGAAGGGACAAAATTATGAATCGGAAACTATTTCTGAACTGTCAAATTTATCTAACCCTAAGGACTTCTGGTTAACTGTTAAACACTTTCGTAATAACTTCAAACACAAAAACTTACCCGTGCAAGCTTGGGAAAACTTCTATGAAAATATATACCCACCTAGAATAATATTCTCGGTACATTTCACAGATGTAAGGCATCCCTATCTCGATTTACCGATTTCCACTGCTGAGATTTATACCGCACTTAATAAATGTAAAAACGGCAAGTCGCCTGGTTCCGATGGTATACCATATGAGTTTTTGAGAAATTTGCCGCATGTTTGGGTAATATATTTAACTTCGCTATTCAATAATATCTTTGACACTTCTATAATACCTAGATCTTGGTCTACCATTATATTCTTTATGTTATATAAGGGTGGCCCTTCGAACACACCTGATAACTACAGAGGTTTAGCTATGGGGAATTGCTGTCTGAAGTTTTTCACAACCATAATTCTCAGCAGATTATCTTGTTGGGCTGATGAATGCAATATATTGCCGGAATCCCAGTCGGGTTGTAGACCCTCCCGTGGATGTATTGATAATGTTTTCACTTTAACGTCTGTCATCCACCTACACATTAGACATAGAAAGCGTAAAATATTTGCTATTTTTGTCGATTTCAAGAGAGCCTTTGACTCCATCAACCACAACATACTGTGGATGAAATTATACAATACAGGAATATCCTCAAAAATTATTCGTCTACTAAAAACATTATATTATCAGGCAACTATGCAAATGAAAGGCTCTGATGGCTTGACAAAATTATACGAGGTTACAAGTGGTGTTTTACAGGGTGAACCTCTGAGCCCTCTATTATTCGCTCTCTTTATAGCAGACTCAGAATTTTTTTTTTAATGGGGCCCAGGGTGTGAATATAGATGACAGAAATGATATTTCAACAATAATGTATGCCGATGATCTCGTCATCCTGGCACATTCTGAGATCGATGTTGTGAGAAAACTGAAAATTCTCGAAAAATACACATCATCAAATGAGCTCATTGTCAATCTGAAGAAAACTTAAATGATGAAATTTTCACGTGGTGGGTTTGTCAAACCCAATTTCGAATTTTATTATGACAATCAGCCGGTAGAAATCACCAACAAATATAATTATTTAGGCGTGACATTTACCTCCTCTAGCCTTTTTCATGAAATGTCAAACCTGACTAACACTAAAGCGAAACAAACGATTGGTTCAATTTTACCTATCATGTCTTCAGCTAAAATTGACACCTGGCCTCCTAGAATGAACTTGTTGAATTCATTGTGTTTGAACATTATGTATAACTGCGTTCCTATTTGGGGACTCAGGTACTTTGATTTACTCGAAAGAGTTCAAATTTCCTTTATTAAAAGAATACTTTTTGTTCCTACCAATACACCCGATTCGATCGTTCGATTAGAAGCTGGAAGAGTTGAACTCACTTAAAATATCTTCAAAATGACCATCAACTGGTTACATAAGATACTTTCAATGGAAAATAATCGATACCCCAAGCTCTGTTTCGAACAGCAATTACGTGTGACGAACAATGCGGACCCTAAATATAATTGGCCATTGCAAATAAAACAATTTTTCTCTGATGCTGATTCATTGCCTTTATGGAATAATCTCAACAAAAACGATTCATTAAAGCATAGAAAATCCTTACTAACTGAATACTATAAATTTTTACATGATTCTGATCTAGCAATAACATCT
The DNA here is from genome assembly GCA_032362365.1 of Zygogramma bicolorata. Lineage (NCBI taxonomy): Eukaryota > Metazoa > Arthropoda > Insecta > Coleoptera > Chrysomelidae > Zygogramma > Zygogramma bicolorata. The sequence goes on from JAVJAQ010004993.1 coordinate 684,781, forward strand.
CGTTACCCATTCATGTATTTTTATAATCTATCAAATATTACTGTTAGAACGAGCTCATATCTTCTGCTTAAACTACCCTTCCAAGTCACCCGCACTATAGCTCGATAACGTATGGCCAATCACTTCAAACTAAAATTCACACTCAATGGAATCTCCTATAGTATTGATCCAGACCTGATTTGTCCAGTCTGCAACACAAACGAAACGGAAACACTTTTCCATATTATTTTTGACTGTCCCATCTACACAGTGATGTAACAGAATATTTCCTGCCTACAGAGTTTGGAAACATTGATTGTTGCTTTACAAAAATTATCAGTCCTTGAGGCGAAGAATATTGGAATATTTTAAAACTACAAGCATTCATCTTGAGCGAGTAACTGCGGTATTTTCATTTTCTCTGAACTGTATTACTACACTTCTATTTTAGTTTCGTTGCCTAGAAACTGTAATTGATGAAACTATTGTAATATTATTATTTTTCTTTTTATTGTTACCCCCATACACTTCTTGCTGTAAATTTGTTTTAAGAAGCAATAAAACTATTATTATTATTATGTGTGCCACATCAAAAGTGTTCGAACACATTGTATTCACCATACTTCAACAATACACTAAGAACTCCATTGCTCCCCAACAGTACGGGTTTAAAAAAAAACAATTTATACTAATTTATTTATATTCGGTAATGAAGCATTTACTACTCTAGAAAATAAGTCCCAACTTGATGTTATCTTTTCGGACCTTCAGAAAGCATTCGGTGAGATGCACTATGATGTTCTATTAGGAATACTTACTGAATATGGATTAGCCAAGAACTTTGTTGACTTGATGAAAAGTTACCTTCAGAAAAGATTCTTTATTGTGAGGCATGACGACAAGACATCGGGAAAATTTTCGGCAAATTCGAGTCACCAAAAGCCTCAAATCTCCCAAGCTTCAACAGGACATCTTTTCAATTTCATTAAATTTTCGCTTCCATGCGTACGTTCTGACAGTCAAAATGATGTTCAGGCAGATTCTTGTTACTGAAGAGCAAATAGACTTCCAAAGGATCCTCTGGAGGTTTTCTCCACAAGAACCTGGGCAAGGGTGGATTTGAATTGAGAAAGTGGTCTAGCAATGACCCAACCTTGTTAACAGATTTTCCTACCTCCCATCTGAGTGTTGATCTTCATTCCTTCGATATACAATCGAATTCACCAAGTGAGATTCTTGGTCTTCAATGGAACTCTTCTACAGACACATTTCGGTTTGTTGTCACGCCTCTGAATAGAGAATGCACCAAGAGAAACATTCTCTCAAGTCTCGCCAAGATTTTCGATCCCTTGGGAATTCTATGCTCAGTTACATTTCTCATCAAGTACTTATTCCAACGAATTTGGGTTCTCCGCATTGGTTGGGATCAGAAGCCTCCCGATGAAATTGTGAGAACTTTGAAACAATATTTGGATGATTTTTCTTGTATATCTGAATTCTCATTATCACGACGCCTCTCTATCGATTGTTCCCAAACATGTGAACTCCACTGCTTTGGGGACGCAAGTGAAAGAGGTTACTATTCTGTTGTATATTTCGTAGTTCATTCAAAAACTGTCAGGAAATTCACTTATTTTGTGTGCGCAAAATCGAAGGTAGCTCTTGAAGACAATGTCTATTCCTAAATTGGAACTTTGCGCAGCTGTTTTGTTAGCTAGACTGGCAGAGTTTGTTCAAACCACTTATAATAAAACCCTACGTATTGAGAAAACAACCTGCTAGTCTGACTCAAAGGTTGCTCTGTGTTGGACCAAGGGCCCTCCTCATCGTTGGAAGGTTTTCGTGGGTCGAGTTTCATTCACCCAGAATAAGGTACCCCCCGAAAACTGTTTTCATGTTTACACAGCCGATAACCCTGCTGATGTCGGTTCTCGAGGTCTCCTACCCAGTGAATTTCTTCATTGTTCCTCCTAGTGGTCGGGGCCTCCCTTTCTCCTTTCATCCCACAACGTCTGATTGACCCACCTATCGAAACCCTTGAGGAAGAGCATCGCCTAACTCTGAATGTCACTGTAGACTCTCCCCATTTTATAGATGTTCTCCTCAAAAATAACTCTCATTCGACCACCTCTATTTGGATTTTGGCCTATATTCTCAGGTTCACGCGTAATTGTTCAAAGGGTAGTTTGAAACAAACAGGTTGCCTCACTGCTTCTGAACTCCATAAATCGCTCGTGGTATTCGCCAAACACATTCAATCATCTTACTTTTCTCAAGAGATTCCCTCGTGAATGATAAAAAAATTCTTCCCAAATTTCTACGCTCCTTGTCTTCGTTCATAGATGACCAGGGCCTTCTTCGTGTAGGAGGAGGGCTCAGGTATGCTCCCATTCCTTATTCTCGGAAATATCCTGTTCATTTACCGGGCAAATGTATCTTTACTGATCTTCTTATCCGAAGTATACATTTGAAGTACTTCCATGCCGGAATGCAAACGGTTCAATATTTGCTCGCTCAAAATTGGTGGATTATCAACTCAAAAAAATCCATTCGCCGCATTACATGCAAGTGTGTCACTTTTTGGCGTGTTAACCCTAAATCGAGTCAACCCCTCATGGGCGATCTTCCTTCCGCTCGCGTATCTCGTTTAAAATCTTTCTCACAGGCTGGTGTTGATTTTGCAGAACCATTCCTCATCTGCTTGTCCAGAGCACGAGGCGCCAAAATTCTGAAGGCGTACCTTTGCCTGTTCGTTTGTTTCTCAATTAAGGCTGTCCACTCAGAGTGTGGAACACACTTTGTAAGTGCTCCCAGACAATTGAATGAAGTGTTCAGAAATTGTGCCTCTTCAGAAGCTATTACTTAGCACTTCAATCCTCCTTCCGCACCTAATTTCGGTGGGAGTCAGGTGTCAAATCAGTGAAGTTTCACATTACTAGAGTTATTGGCGAGCAGATCCTCACTTATGAAGAGCTTCTTACTGTTTTTACTCAAGTCGAAGCCATTTTAAATTCTCGCCCTCTTACCCCATTCAGAAATGATCCTAACGATATTACCGCTTTAACTCCAGGTCAGTTTCTGACTTAAGAACCGTTGAAGGCTCCTCCAGAGGAGGATTATCAGGATATTCCTTCGAACCGCCTCCCTCGCTGGCAGCTACTCTGTCGTATGCACCAGGATTTCTGGTCCCGTTGGTCCAAGGAGCATCTACACACTCTCCATCAGCGAGCGAAATGGGTTGATGACAGCCCATCGTTAAAAATTGGTACACTAGTACTGATCAAAGCTGATAAAATTCCCCCTATGAAGTGGCAGATGGGTTGTATTCTTGAAACGTTTTCTGGAAAGGATAGTAAAGTTCGTGTGGCTTCAGTAAAAACATCCACAGGAATACTTAGGCGGCCAGTGTCGTATCTCTGTTCTCTATCGCTCGACGAACCTTAAAAAAAAATGCGTTTTTTGGTTGAGTGGCATGTCGCGTTTCCGCTCAACTTTTCTTTGTATAGCTTATAATAGTAATGTGCATGTATTTATTATAATTAATAATTCATTCATAATTGTTTGAATCAGGTATAATCACCAATATTTGGCCCACCGCGTACAATTAACCCCTTTTTCCGCGTATTTGCCTTCAAGGTCGCTACTGACACTCTCTGCGAGAGAGACGGAAGAACGGGACGCGGCATTCATTCATATTCATTCGCAAAATATCTTCTCCGCATGGCAATTGCTGCCCCTTTCGGTACGATTTAGTGTTGTGTTCCTCTACACCCCGCACGACTGGCCAGTCCATCGTCAACACAGATTCATCTTCAAGATCTCAAGAGGAGGAAAGACGGAGTTTGAGGAGAGATCTTGAAGGCACGACCCGATTAATCAGTATCAACCACCAGTCCATTTTTTCTCTCCTGAGTTTGACTCAGAAAGCTATAGTTGGTATTGCGAAGTATGTTTCAACAAATTAGGCTTTATATGTATTGAAATCATACTACAAATTGAACAGCTACAAAGAAAAATGCAACAGGTGAAACAAAAAACCGAAACATTTACCAACACATTTTTTCAATCAGGAATAACTGTGGAAAAAAAAATACTGCAAAAAAAACTTCAATTGGGTACGAATACCTACTCTGATCATTTGAAAAAACAAGAAAAACACGCCACGGTTGTTCACTTTTTAGCCAAATACAACAAATTATCATTAAGACTGTAACACTTCGACTTCTTATATAGAAAAATGTGTTTTACGGGCCCCTTACGGAGAATGAAGCCTCCGAGAACGAGAAAGGCGCACAGGAGTGGTGTTTGTAAATAATCAAGTGCAATTACGCTAGTTCATTAGTTCGATAAAAAATGTGTTAAAAACAAGATGATAATCTTCCATTCAAATGTCCCTTTGACAAAAAGGTGTGAAAGGAACATTCAGAAGGTATCAGTGAAATTTGCTGTTGAACGTATAGAAGAAGTTCATCGGACGTGACTTTTAATGGGGTTTTTGAAGAAAACCACCCTTCCAAATGAGGACAATCAATCGATGAGGAACATGAAACTTTTAGCTTGGCTGCGAGAGGTGATTCTGACTGTGAAGTGAACCCTGGTGAAGTGAAAAAATAAGAGATAATGCAGTTTCACTTACTTTATTGACAAAACAGAATTGGACAAAAAACATAATTTGTTACAGTGTCTGTCACAGTTAATGAATAAAAAAACTACTTGAAATAATAACCCATCAATAAAATAAATTAGGTTGAAACCATGCAATTGGGATTTGATAGAAATTGGAATGCCACTAACAGTGGTGCGGTGTCGGAAGAGAGATCTGATGATATGTTTGTATTTATTTTTGATAGTACCCTTCATACGTCCAAGAGTATTCAGATGAGGTGTTGTTTACTCCACAATCCGTTTATAATTCTACAAATCTTTCTTCTCATATTTTTTGGGGTAATCATAAAATAGCAATTGATACAGACCTAGTGTTTCTTTGAGATTATATCCTTGTTATGATTTTTCCTCCACAAATCAATTTCCTTTCCACGGGTGGAACCATTTTGGAGAAACAAAGTCGTATATAGGACCGTTAACTTCATCAATTAGCTCACATTCACCCAAATATTCCATGATATATTCCCGTGACATTGTTCGTTATTGTTCTAGATAATCATTCAATACATCCCTCAGAATTTTTTGATTTGATTCCAAACTATCAAAGACCTCTTCTTCTTCTCCAGCGTCCGCAGCAGCTGTAAAAATTTGGTGGGTTCCAAATGCGTCTGCTGCGTTTCTTTCACTATCTTTTCAGGTTCTGTTTCATCAATTTCGACATAATTTTGATTTGTCTTGAATTCGTCGTAGGTGAAATCAGGTGAGACATGTTCATCGAACATATGTTTCAAATTCATGTCATCCTGCTTGAATAATACAATGATATTACAGTTGTCTCTAATCAATTGTTTTGGTATTTTTGAATAGGTCTGGCAAAGGTATGCGGCATCTATTGACTTGTGTCGGCACATTGCATAATATTCTCTAATTATATTTTGTTTATCGCAAGCCATATCGTCGAAAATGTAGAGGGAATTTTCTTGTGCTTCAGCTCGGTCGATTATTTCAACATTGTCTTTGAATGGAAAGTAACCTATACCTTTGATTTCCTTCATGACATCTTGCAGCAGTTTATATTTCGGTTGAAACAATGATTTCGAGTACACGTAGACATTTTTGAATTTAGCTCCATTAGGGTTGAATAACAAACTCAACATGGCATTGGTTTTACCACACCGACTCGCACCGCAAATTATAGCTCGGAAAGAATCGGGTAACAGAACACCGTGTTTACTCTTTTTCGACACTTTAACAAAATCCAAATTTTCTATAGGCAACGCAGTTTCTGCTGAGTAACCTTCATGATATCTCACATTCAACTGTCTATAAAAGCATCTGACGCTTCGTTAAATGCGTCTTAGGCTGGATTCAGACAGATCCGATCGGACATGTCTGAATCCAGCCTAACGCTTAGTTAAATACGACTATTGCTTCGTTAAATGTGTCTAACGCTTCATTAAATGCGACTAACCCTTCGTCAAATGCGTCTAACACCCCGTTTAATGCGTCTAATGCTCCGTTAATTGCGACTTACGCTCCGTTGAATGCGTCTAACGCCTCGTTAAATGCGTCTAACGCTTCAACATCCCATCCTCTGGCGCTGAATTCCTTTATGCACAGTAACTCTGAGCACATTTGTCAGTTTAATGCTTACCTTCGAAAAACAAGGTGGTGGTATTGTGAACACTCTGATCAATAAACTTCCTTTTGAATTACACTTACCTGGATATCAATACTGCGGACCTGGAACACAACTGCCGAAAAGGTTAGCTCTTGGTCAAGAGGGCAGTAACGGTCTAGACTCAGCCTGCTGCCGACACGATATAGCCTACTCTCAAAACAATTCTTTGGAAGATCGTCATAGCCTCTTGGTTCGTAACTACTGCCATGAAGACTTAACCCTTAACTGGTAACGTGGAATTTTGAAACACAACTGGTAACGTGCAATCTGTGAGACTGACACGTTTTGGAAGCAAAAAAAAATCTCCAATGATATTTTTTTCAAAATATATATTATGAATACTTGGGTACACATTCTTTTGATATATTTTTGCATAAAATAACGAACAAAAACTTGGACAAAATGATTTCGCAATAATCTTTCTCAACTATAACGGAAATCGGTAGTGATTTTGGAAAGATCCACAAAAAAATTAAAAATCATTCGAAAGAAATAAATTTTATGCTTAGTATGATTGATAATGAATGAAACGCAGTATCTATATGGAAAAAATATCAAAAGGTGTTTATTGGAAGGTCCCAACAAGTCATGAATTTAGGGTTTTTTTGAACAATTGTTGCATTTCGTCGTGTGACTGTTGTGTTCGAAAATTTCAAATTCATCCTCTGAAACATTGTCTATTTCACTGCAGTCGCTATTTGTCTCGTTATACCAACACAAAAGAGTGTCATCATAATCTTCATCCCCACAACGTACCCGTTTCGACGGACCCGCCATTACTTTGAGTCTCGAGAAATGCTTACGTAAACAGAAACGTGCCGTCTCACAGACTGTGCTCAACTAAATACTAGATATTTCTCAGACGTCGTTTACCCAAATTTACTCCCAGTTGAATGATAGGATGGGCACCAATAGCTAATAGATTAGGTGGCGTGATTCGCAGAAAAGTGAGACCATTTTAGAAATATCTCGAGAATAAAAATTGCTGCAGTCTCACAGACGGCACGTTACCAGTTAAGGGTTAACGCAAACTCGGTATTGGTGGGAAGAAGCCATAATTCAAAAGGAATATTGTGCAGAAAATTCCCTCATCATTGCGAAAACAATTGCAACCTCATCAACTGTCTGATATGAGTGAGAATAATTTGCGAAAAGCTTTAATTTTGGCTATGCTCACAGCACGAAATCACATCAAAAGTATTGGTGGACGTCAGGAGATTCGAGTACCTTTGATAGCAATATTTGCTGCCTTCAGTGCCCTAGATGGTTTGGCTGGTGGCGCTGCAGGAGTTGCCAAGACTGTGATTGATGCCAAGAATGCAAAGAAAAAACAACAAAGCAATGGAAGAGACCGGAAAACAGGGGTCAGGATTATTTTTGAGGAGAAGTCGTCGCGGCAATGGAATTTTCCTTCGAAAACAAAAAAAACTACCGTTGAAGCTACCCAATAGAACCCTTTTCGATGTGGAGTTTGGACGATATGCAAAACAATTGAAAAATCCTCATTTCAAGGAAGTCTTCATGAATGTGCCATCATTAATTTGGATTTGCAAAAGAACAAAGGAACTCATTAGGTAGCTTACTGCAAGAATGACAATAACGTGGAATTTTTTGATAGTTTCGGTAATTTGAACCACCTCTGGAATTGGTGCAATATCTGGGGAATGTCAAAATTTCATACAGCGATGATCGCTATCAAAATCTCAATGAGACGAATTGTGGACATTTGTGCTTGGAATTCCTCTATGAAACTAGTGTGTAGCACTGGTTGAGGTTCAGTCATGTCTCTGATTGTCACGCTGACAAGTCATACTTCCACAGCTAGCAGTGACTTCACCAACCCGATTTCCTTGGACCCTGACGCTGAAAACGATTTGGCTTTGATTGGTTTTCACTCGTACAACAGCATCCCAAACATAAAGGAGGGTAATAGAAAGTTCTACTAATTCAAGAACGCTGATAAGACCAAGAGAGGAATCATCAATATTCCCACTGGTTTCATTGGAAATCACTAACATTGACAAATTCCTTACGAAATTCATAGAAAAATCCCAGGATATCAAGAGGAAGAAAAACGACGAACAGGAAGAAGATATAACTGATAAAGTATTTTCTCTGAAAGCCAATCTCAATACTCTAGAGTGTGAAATATACAGCAAAGTATATACCATTGATTTTCGACCTGAAGACTGCATTGAAAAATTACTGGGATTTTCAGAGAGATTGCTGGAACCTGGCCAAGTACATAAGTCTGATTTACTAGTGAAAACTGTTGAAGTTCGAACAATTTACCTGGACTGTAATATAACTGCAGGTGCATAGTTCAACGGACGACCTTCAAATACCATCTACGAATTCGCACCCAGAGACGATCCCGGTTTTGCCATCGACGAAGTTCCACTAAATTTGATATATCTACCTGTGACGAGCAAAGGTGAAATACACAACATCACAGTACACATTCTCGATCAAGATTTCGCTCCGGTGGATTTCAGAGGTGAACTTAATGTTATAAGATTGGTTCTGAAGAAACTCTGAGAGATGGGTTTGGTTTTTGATATATTCAATCACAACACATCCACACCATCAGTAATGAAGGAGTCCTCCAACAGGTCGGTCACTTCCAAACTTTCTGCTACAAATCACCGGTTTCTGCAATCATTGGGTTACAATGTTGTCTCGACACGTGTTCGACATCTACCGCCTTCCTCAATTCGACGAATCCATCCAACGTTTGGAAACTAGAACTCATCACCCATATGTGAAATCCTTCGAGAATAATGATATTGTTGAAATTTCCATTCAACAAAGTGAAACATGGTTACTCATGTACGATGCTGTGATAAGTATCAGAGGAACAATGCTGGAGATGGAACTGTTAAACTTGTTATTAATACGCCAGCATTCTTTTTCGACTCTATCTCATACGAACTCAATGGTAAAGAATTGGATACAGTTCGTAATCCTGGAATAGTGAGTACACTCAGAGGATATCTGTGTTATAGTGCAGTCGATACCAACCACATGTGTACATCTGGATGGAATTATCCCAATGGATCTCTACGAAATGATGCTGATGGATTTTTCATCTTTCACATCCCACTGAAACACCTTTTGGGCATTTTCAGTGAGTATACTTTTGCTACATGTGGTGAACAATGGTTCGTGCACGCAACGATAACAACAGCATATTCATCGAAAATGCTACCAATGCACCGGGAAAGACTACTGCCCAATTCGAAATCGAAGGCATCGAATCGAAAGTGAAGCACATTTTCCCTAATGATGAAATTCGTTCGAGCCTATTGCAATCTATCAAAGCTGATACACCTATGATGATACCCTTTCAAAAATGGGAACTTCACGAACTACCAGCATTGACTGACGGATCAACGAAAGGAATTTGGGCAGTCAAAACTATTTCTGCCATGGAGAGCCCTCGATATATCATCACAGTATTCCAAACAGGCCGTGTGGACAACATGCATTAAGATCCCACATACTTTGATAATATTGATATAATGGACATCAGATTGACATTGAACAGTGACATCTACCCGCACTAGCGAATGAGATTGGATTTTGAAAAAAGCGATTTCGTTGAGGCACATCGCACCTACACAGACTTCTACTCCAGCTACATGAACACTCCGAGAAAACAACCACTACTCGATTATATAACATTCAAAAATAGAGCCATTTTTGTTATAGATGTTTCCAAAAGGGCGGAATTCATGAAGTCGAGCACCGTGGGTGTGAAGCTCGATATTGAAGCTAAAAATGGGTTCCCAGCTAACACACGTGCCTACTGTATCATCATTCACGATTGTGTTATAGAAAATTTACCATTCAGTGAGACATTTATCTTGAAAAGATCTGAGTGGGACGATCAGTAGTATGAAAGACTCTGAAGATGAAGGTTGTAGCAGTAGACATTCAACGATTCGATTTGAGTGGTGTGTTTTACCCCAAAGAAATTGCCATAACCAATGGGACGCAAACGAATTATTTTTTGCTGAAGCCTCCGAAGCCGTATATTTCACTTTCTGCTGCAGAGAAACGACAAGTGAGATATGTCGAGCAGAACGTGCACGGCTTGCGACATTCGACATTCTCCAAAATTACTTTGCTGAATACACATCACCACCACACATTGTTAATATGGAAAAAAATTATACTGAGGGCAGCACAACCAATCAGCCACCAGTTTTTTCTTTTGAGAAACCTCTGTGTATGAATCGTAGATGTTAAAAAAATGTGCTGTAGTCTGATATACTGTTTCGCAATATGGAAGTGGATGGTGCAGCAAATGGTATGGTAGTCGATCCTGAAATCTCATCTTTGGTGGAACAATTTGAGAAGTTGAGATCACCGTTGGCAGCAGCACGGGATGATGTATTTTCCAATTCAAATTGATGTAATTTCAATAAAAAACACATAGAATTCCACCTGTACCTATTTCCAAATAAATATTCGAGTGATATAGTTGTTTAAATGCATGAGTGAGTTGATTGGGTCCTCAGTTGTTTGTATGCAATGGCCGTGTTAAGATCGAATTATATGATTTTGTCTGCAGTCTTTTCCAATATTCTCTACATGAATCCCCCAGAAAAAGTGAATAAAGTGTTTGTTACCTTTGAAAATGCGAGCGGATATAGAAACAAAACGTGGCCTTCAAATTGGATGCCAATGATTCCGACTGCACTGAATGAAGGTCATCTGCATGTATTGAGTGCTGAAATACCTGCCCATTCCAATTCTTACAAGCTTACACTTGTTTTTGAAAATCGAAGTTTTGGAGACTTACCCGATTGGAAAGAAATTTAGCAGCAATTACAACCTGCCAAGATCTGTCTCGAGTCTGATATAAAAAAAAATTTTGGGTCTGATATACTTCATTACAAGCGTATTACTGATGTAAATTTTCGAATTTCTGCTGGAATATCTATTCAAAGTGCTGCTATATGAAGAGGGTGCGAGTCAGCGAGGATAATCAAGTGCACTACTTGTATGTGGCAATTTGCATACAGACAATCAAGAAGCAAATTTTGGGAGTATTTTTCGATTGACCGAATTCGTTTCCAGAGATGCATCGCAGAATCACTCCGAGCAATTGAACCGATTTTAGATCAATCGCATCGAAAAAACAAAACATTTGATGAAAGATTTGCATACATTGGATTCGTTCAATGGAGATATTATAACGTTGTCTTAATTGAAATTTTTTTTGTTCGTGTACATGTTTCAATAACACTTTTTTCTACTTCGGAATTTGATCATTGGAATTGATTGTGCTTTCAGTCACCAAAATTCCTATAGCCGAAATAGCTCAGTGGCTAGAGAGTAACACTGAAAATGTTAAGACCCCGGTCGATTCCAGGTTTCGGCAATTTTTTCGAAGGTCCTCTTTGGTAATTTTTAAACTGAAAATTTTATTAATCGAACCCACATTTCAGATGAGCAGTCTGAAAGAGAACATTCAACAAAGTATAAAAACCGCTGACTGGAATGTAGATAGCACTATCATAGGATACACATCCGCAATTCGAAGGTTAACATGTTGATATGAATGATTCATTTTCCAGTCGAAGTGGTCAAGGTGGTTAACAGATATCATTATCTATTTCAAACATCCTTCCACAGCGGTCACAGAGGTTTCCAGATATCACTATCAATTTTCAAATTTCCTGTAGTTGTGGTCGACATCAACGTTTGCATCAGTGTGAATACCCAATTAATCATGTGGCTTCATTCTTATCAGTTGCCTTGAATTTCATTACGATTTATTTCATCAAAGCGAATTGAAGTTGATAAATTATGAACATTGATGTGTCACCAGACGCCTCACTTCAACCAATGGCAGCAGCATAGACGCAATTTTTTCAGACCAATCGTAGAGCTTCGCCTTCATTCTTTCGACGAATCACTGACCCCGAGCAGAGACGCTCATTCGTCAGAAAAATACCACAGAGCCCTCTTTCGGCCGATTACTGACCCACAGCAAAGCCATAGACCAGTGTTACGGACCACGTAACTCGAGGTACGGCCCACGTAGGTCGCGCCACGACACCCCACGGGGTTCAGAGCCCCACCTCCAGCACCGACGACGCCTTCGACCAATGACAGAGCTTCAGCACAGACGCCATTTTTTCAGAAAACTACCACATAGCCCTCTTGCGACCAATCGCTCGCCCCCAGACCACTCCTCCTCAACGCTCAATCACATTGCAAACCCCACCTGTTTCGTGAAGACAACCCCATCGACAACCAGCCTCCCACTGCGAAGACACCTCCAGGGACACAACAGCCATCGAGAACTACCCCTGTGTTTTGCAACCGCTGTTGCCCTTCTACTCTCTATTCTATTGTTACTGTGTTCTAACTCAATTTGCATGTAATTATAGACTGCTAAATATATATTTATCATTATTGTAAGCACTTTCACCAAGATACTACTTCCGTTAGTTGAAGTCATGTATCATGGTGAATTCATTAGTTTGTGTAAGTGCCAGTTATTGTTCATAGAAGATTTCTAGAAAGTATTATCGAAGTTTTCCAAAAATGTTCCGTTTTATTCTCGGGTTTGCCGTTACAGTGTTGTAACTTGATTTGTCTGTGATCGCAGACTCAAAATATATATATATATATATATATATATATATATATATATATATATATATATATATATATATATATATTACTACCACGAATATTTCTATAATCAATTCTCAATACTCTCGATGTAGGTTTCCCCCGAGTGAAATATATATATATATATATATATATATATATATATATATATTTCACTCGGGGGGAACCTATATATTGAGAATTGATTATAGTAATATTCGTGGTACGAATAAAAATATCAATGATGTGCTTCACCATCTGCAAACCGAAAAACCTGACATTCTTATTCTAACTGAAACCCAGGTCGATTCTTATACGAATAATGTACACATGCTCTGTCCAAGTTATGAATTCTATTCTCGCTTTCGTTTCAAAGGTGGTGTTTGTTTATACTCTAGGAATGATTTATCGTGCCAACGCGAATAAGGGCTGGAACCGAAAGATTTTGACGTGATGTGGTTTGAGCTTGGCAATCACCAACAAACAAAATTGTCTGTTGTCTTTATTCATCATCTAACAATGCCTCCTTTGACAGACTATTCTATCGGAAAAAATCGACTTCATCAGAGAAAAACATCCAACAGCTGGGGTCACCATATTGGGTGATTTCAATTTACATAATTCTTCATGGCTTGAATTCTCAAATAGAACAAATGAAAGAGGACGACAGGAAGAGGCATTTGCTAATGATCTGGCACAACTCATCGATCAAGTACTCGTATTCCTGATACGAATAACCATTTTGCCAATACACTGGACTTGTTTCTCACTACTCATCCTGATATTTGTCAGATCAAAATTCACTCCTCCGTGGGTGATTCTGATCACACTCTGATTTCAACAACTTGTTCGTATTTGGCTCCAATGAGTGGTAAGTTACCTGCACGTCGTGTCTGCTATCGAAAATCAGCAGACTGGGACGGTCTTGGAATGTTTTTCTCTGATTTTTCTTGTAGAAGAGTCCGTTTTTCATCTGGTGATCCCACTTTATGTTCCCAAGAAATCTCTGGTACCATTGTTCTGGGAATGGAAACATTCATTCCAAGTAGTACAAAGAGACCACAGTCTGAGAAACCATGGTTCAATAAAAGCTGCTCTGAGGCTGTCACATCCAAATAGGCAGCATTCAATAGTTGGCGTCAAGACCCCAGTTTGGAGACGAGATCTGAGTATGTTAACGCAAGAGATAGGTGTAGTAAAACAATTGAAGCTGCTAAAGAAGAACATTATTATTATTATTGAAAATTTCACTTCTATTTCATTTCCTCCTTTAACAAAAGAAGATGGATCACAAGCCACCACTGCCCAAAAAAAGCCAATTTATTTGCAAATATGTTTGCTGGAAATTCTACTCTGGACTCATCCGGAAAAGATCCCCCGAATATCACGCCTGTCGACAGTCATATGCCTGAGATAATTTTTCATCAACAAACTATAAGAAATATTTTAATGGACCTGAAGACGAATAAGACTTGCGGATCTGATGGGATCCCAGCAATTGTTCTGAAAGTATGTGCCCCCGAATCGACACCAGTACTTTGCAAATTAATCAACATTTCATAAAACCTGGGGATTTTCCCTAGGACCTGGAGCACAGCAAGAGTTCAGCCAGCTCCTGAAAAAAGGAAAGAAAACTTCACCTTGTAATTATAGACCAATCGCATTGCTTTCTATCATTTCCAAAGTCATGAAAAAAGCAATCAATATGAAGCTCATCAGAAATCTAGAGAAATCTAGAGTTGTGTGCTTTGTTGAAGAGTTTCCTGTCTGATAGGTCTCTGTATGTGGTTGTTGATGGAGTATCATCTGATATTCTCCCAATAAATGCAGGTGTTCCACAGGGTTCAGTTCTGGCGCCCACTTTGTTTTTGCCTCATATCAATGATTTGCTCGAGAAAACATCTTGCTCCATACATAGTTTTGCGGACGACTGTACTCTTCATACCAGTTTCTCTTCCAGAGTACCCATACCAGTTCGAGAAACAAAAATTCAAAGAAACATTCACGACGACTTGGCACAAATAATAGAATGGGGTAACATGAACTTGAAGTCAGGAGTAACTGTTCCTACAAAAAATATATATATATATATATATATATATATATATATATATATATATATATATATATATATATATATATATATATATATATATATATATATATATATGTGTTGTTGTTGAGTTCGGGTTGAACCGCGTCTGGAGTTTTGTTCTCGACGTTTCGGCTCCGATTTTGGAGCCATTTTCAAGAGGTGAATGTGACTTCACGCTGAGGTCTCAATCTGCCTACTCCTCAGGTGTTGTCACAAGGGGCAAGGGTTTGTGACTTGACGCCGGGGCCTCAATCTGCCTACTCCCCAGGTCTCGTCACGAGTTCTTTCTAAGGTCTCAATCTGCCTACTCCTTAGATCGAACTGAGGTATCGAGGGATGTTGGGTAGGATTTATAGCAGCGGGTGCTACTAAAGGACCGTCGGATGTCTTGGTGGGGACTGGGCATCTGGAAATTAGGGGTTTCCATGCAGTTGGAAGTCTCTGGCCGTCGTCACGTTTATTTAAGCAGGAAGGTCGCTTCTCGATTTCGATGGCCTCGCGAATTATACGAGCTTGTAGTGTTTTTGCTGTGGCGATGGTCTTAGTGTTCGCAAAGTCTATATTGTGTCCTGTCTCTTGCGAACACTAAGACCATCGCCACAGCAAAAACACTACAAGCTCGTATAATTCGCGAGGCCATCGAAATCGAGAAGCGACCTTCCTGCTTAAATAAACGTGACGACGGCCAGAGACTTCCAACTGCATGGAAACCCCTAATTTCCAGATGCCCAGTCCCCACCAAGACATCCGACGGTCCTTTAGTAGCACCCGCTGCTATAAATCCTACCCAACATCCCTCGATACCTCAGTTCGATCTAAGGAGTAGGCAGATTGAGACCTTAGAAAGAACTCGTGACGAGACCTGGGGAGTAGGCAGATTGAGACCTCAGCGTGAAGTCACATTCACCTCTTGAAAATGGCTCCAAAATCGGAGCCGAAACGTCGAGAACAAAACTCCAGACGCGGTTCAACCCGAACTCAACAACAACACACAACTGACCGCGGAAACCTATCCGAACACATATATATATATATATATATATATATATATATATATATATATATATATACAGTATCTCGATGCTAGGAATCACGATCAGTGACGAACTCTCATGGGAATACCATGTGAGATCGATCGCTAAAAGTGCTTCCCAGAAACTTGGATTTTAATTTCGTGCGAAGAAAAACTTCACTTCTCGTCAGCTTCTAATGATCTACGAGGCTCAGATACGACCTGTCATGGAATACAGTTCTCATGTGTGGAGTTCAGCACCAAAACATTTATTGAGGCTTCTCGATTCTGAATCAGAGAAAGGCAATTCGTCTTGTTGGTGATCCTACGCTCACAGACTCGCTCATTTCATTGGAACATCGTAGAAGGGTCGGAGATTTGTCTCTCTTCTATAGATACTTTCACGGTCGATGCTCTTCCGAATTATTATCAATCGTTCCCCCCTTGGCAATATCTACACGGATGACTCGACGAGTACAGAATTCCCACCCCTTTGTTGTGAATCTGGAATCCTGTCGAACCTCTCTTGCTCAGGGATCTTTCGTCAATAGAACTTCTGAGCTGTGGAACTCCTTGCCAAAAGAGGTTTTTTCCTGAGGCTCACAAACTTCAGATATTCAAAGTAAATGTTAATTCGTATTTCCTGTCCTTTGATTCACGCGGTGTTCTTCGAACATTACAGGGCTTCCCTTTCGTGTGAATCTGCATATAAAAAAAAAAGGAAATTTAAACACATTTCATGATATCCTTTTTTATTTTGGTGTTAGTGTAGTAGCTTGCCATGAATATATGTACCACGAAATTGGGATAAATAAATATTCATTTTCATACTAATATTTGTTTTTCATTTTTCCTACTTGATATCCCGGTTCTTCTGGTGCCAGGTGATAAAAGAGATTTCGAATTCAAAATGAGTATTACAATAATTGCATGTAATCAAGACAAAATAAAAATTGGCCATTTACTGAGATTATTATGGTTCAATTACAAAATTGTTTCAATATCAAATTCATAAAGTTGAATTTCACTGTCGAATATGTTCAAAAAAGTTTATATTCAAAACTAAATACATGAATTCACTGATTGAGTTGCTTCAAGTCTGAAACGAAACACAGGATTACAAACAATAAAAGATAAAATATCTTCAAATGTTTTCACGTGGTCCAATACAAAATACAGTGATTTGAACACACTAATAAGTTTAATTTTAACCTTTCTCTCAATGTATTACTTGTAACTTGTAGTGTTGTTAAATGTTTCTGGTTTTATAGAGACTTGTCAAATTCTTGCTTCAGGTTTTACTCATCACAGCATGGTTTCTAATAGTTTCTGTTTTGTCAACTTTGTGAACTACCGGGTAGGTTGGATTGATTTCTAAGAGACCAAATCGGTATTTTGCACTCAGCCTGTGTTCACGATTCCCATGCCCTCTTGGGATAGCTCTACTACTGAGCAGTAACCAAAAACACTTTCAGAATAAATCCCTCGATTTCTCCTGCTTTTCGCACAGTATATAGATTGGGGTTTCATCCTGGTTTCTTCATTGAAAAAATACTTGAGATGGTATAGCACAGAATTGTGTACACAGCCGCATCTTCATTATCATAATGAAAGTTGTTTTTTCGAAAATATTACAGGATCTGGTTATGCTTGTGCCTACTTATGTACTTATCAAACTTGTTAACGTCTTCCTTCCTTGTGTTAGCAAAAAAAATTGAAAGACTTTTAATTAATTTTTATTGGTGAGTTATTCATAATTTCATTTCTTTTCATTGCAGCAGAATGAACAATGACTGGTTCCTCTAGTGGCTCAACTTCATGTATTCCATCTTGGGGTAATTTTTCTTCTTAAACAATGTCTTCTAATACATCACTGTCCAACAAGCATATATTATGCAATATGCACCCTGTCACTGTGAACAAAACAATGAGGTCCATTCTAACAGTTTCTGAAAAATTTAGTCTCCGTAAGCTTCCTTTCAGATATGCAATGGAATGATCGACATGTACTCTTATTGCAGATAGTTATTCATTTAGATTTTTCTGTTGTGGAGTCAAATTGCCAACATTTTTAAATCCAACCATCAAATGATTTTCGAGTTTGTACGCCAAGTCACCAATTAAATGGGTATTGTTTGAAAACATATGCGGATTGCCTCTCATTCTTCCTGGTAAATCAGATAACTCTAATAATTGAGTCGTGACACGATCCTGAAGCCCCAGCAAAGACATCAATGAACATCTTTTTATGATTATACACACACCTTGCAGCAAAACGGAATGGTATTCATTCCTATTGAAATGAGAATTAGGATGTTCCTTCGGTGCTGTGATCTCAATATGACTCCCATCAATGATGCGAATGATACCTAGAAACAGAAAAATAAGAAACATCTCAACTCGATTGGGTTATTTATGTAGAAGTTCAAACAGATATCACCCACATAGGTATTCAGTGTACCACAATTCACATATATTTGTGCTGTAAAAATATATCTCCCATGATAAACAGGGACACATCAGACGCTATTAGAAAACTGCAGATGGGTATCTACCTGGAAAACCATTTATATCTTCGAAAGCTCTTGCGGTCTCCAGTGCCTGCTCCTGTGTTGGCCACCCTAGAAATTTATATCTACTGTTGGCATGTAATATCCATTTAGATACTCTCTCCAAACATCCCCATGCTGTGCTTTCAGTAACACCAAACCTCTGAGCAACAGAAGTGGAAGTAAACAAGTATTTTAGTTGATTAGTGACCATTAGTCCCCTACCCATGACGGAATAAAATATTATAATAAGATATCGAATATATTGTAAGCTACCAGAGATCAATCATTCCGAAAAGAATTGGAAACATTCCTAATTGGAAGTGCATTTCATAGTAATGATGAATTCTTGAATTTTTGAATTCACACACTCTACGTGTTTGTATGTATCGTGAACTATTTTGTGAAATGTCATATATTTGTAATGAATGTGTGATCTTGATTGATGCTAATGAATTGTATTGTATATTATTGTTACAGATAATCATTCTCGATACTTTGAAGAAAGGTTTGCCTGAGCTCTAAAAAGAAAAATTTTTTGAAACTGCTTGTCATCAAATCTTGGGACCACTTCTTCTAAAAAATTGTCAACTTTTGGAATTTCTGTCCTCATCTCATCATCGTCGTCATCATTCAAAAAAAAATCCCCCACTTCCATCACATATAAAGATATCCTATCTAACTTTTAGGAAAAACTCAATAAACCATCCTATTTATATACGTTATGTTTTTCTTCTCTATTTGCAGGATGCCTAACGCTCGAAATCCTTTCGTTTATCAATTTTAAGCTCCGTACGCTCAATGATCAGCTGATCTCCGCTCAGTCTCTACTCGCTCTACTCTCTCCATGAATAAAAGAACTTAACTATAATTTACTTCATTGACACCTGTTGCTATAAGGACGAAAGGATAAAAATACAAATCAAATAAGGTGATCAAATCCGAACTAAATGTTGAAATAAAAATTGAAGGTTTGATTGAAAATAATGACAATAACATTGAGATATCAAAAATGAAATATTAGTAAAAAAATGTGAATGAAAAAATGAATGAATTTCAAGTTGAGCGTACTCACAATGTTTCGATTGCTTGTATCCGCAATCGTCTTCAGGCGATGACTGACAATATTGTCTTATCGAAAGGCCGTAATGAAAAACCTTCTTCTTGATCAGGTCGCAACATTGACACACATTCATTGCCATGGGTTCAAGCACGTTCAATTGTTTTGGCAAACATCATATCCAGCAAATCGATTGTGTTGTATAATAAGTGTCGTGGCTCTGATGGAGGATTAGTAAATAGGTCTCCGAACGATTAAGACATTGAGAGATAAACAAAAATGTAGACATCTGCCATCGGGCATGTATATTCAGTGATGTTGAGTGTTCATTTTGTAAGTATAGGTTTATAATGAATGATTGTCGTTTTGAGTGAATGTGTGAATCAATAAAGTTTATATTTGTATTTTTACCAACTGATTTCATCCTGGTTATCACAAAGACCATCTGAGCTACTTCAACCCCAAGAAAGGACCAAAGTCCTACCTTCCTTCACGACAATATTTCGAGGTATGGTAGGTTATGAAGACTCTATCTCCCTATGGTGGGGAAAGGGATGATACTAACAATGAGGCGCACAGGTGGTACCAGGAGTACGTTGATCGATTTTCAGCGGTAAATGAATGTATTGGGGCGAGATTCTCTTTCATCGAGACGAATTTGCTCCATGCCTTGAATAAGCGGCCTCCACACACTCCGGATTCCGCTGGGGTGATTGAATGCGTCGTTGTTGGGAATGTAGGCGGATTCCTCGAATTTCCTCTTGAACCAGTGCTTTTTTTACTAGTATTTTTCATTTTCAATATCTCATTTTTTTGTCACAACATTATTTTCTTCGATCAATCAAACCTTGAATTTTTATTTTCTACCAAAAAAATCGATTTCAACCTTTCGTTTGTTTTTTTTCTGAAATTGTTCATTCCCGTTAACCAGCTGACGAACGTCAACTCTCAGAAGTCGAAACTTGTGCGACCAATGGATCAACGAGGCCTTACCTTTTAACGTGCGATTACTTATTTGATTTGTATTTTTATCCTTTCGTTCTCAGCAACGAATTTCAATATAGTGAATAATCTTGAAAATGGAAGTCCGAACCATTACCATTCAGCAAGGAACATTGTCAATTCAAGCAAACGTTGAAAAGTTCAGTTCGATCTCATTTCTGGTGGCCGAGGCTAGGAAAACATTTGTAGAACATGTCCAAATTGTCCCATCAATTGTCAAATCCCACATATCATCAGTTCACCTTCTTATCCATTATCTAATGGAGCAGCTGAAAACGCTTTCAAAACAGTAAAAAGTGCTTTGAAAAATTCACTCGAAAAGGACGAAAATGGTGATTTCGATAGAGATTCAGGAAAAACATAAAGTGTAACTGTTGAAGATTATCGAAAAAAAAATGTATCAGAATGGATGAAGGCAGTTATATTTGAAAAAATTGCAAATGTAACTTATATTGTGAAAAATCCAAAGACATGAATGAACCCTTTTTCTGAGCGCAACGGATACATGCATTAGTGGGATGCAGAAAAGAAGGATGACTGAGGGAATCTTTCCGGAAAACACCTCTCATCATCTGAACCACATCAGATCAAAGCCTCGCAGCAGAGAAGGATACTTCGACCATTGCCGCATCGCCTTTGAAAATGTCTGCCGCAGATGCAGACGAAACGTCAGGCCTTAAAACCTGTTGGCCACGGCTCAGAAGCCCGGAAGCACCTAACAATTCAAAAAAATTGGTGTTATAGTAATAGATCTTCCCAATTTTTTTGATGTTGTTTCTACTCTCACACAAAAAATAACAATCTCACCAACTATTCGATTATGGTTGGTGGTGGATTATTTTCATCACTTGAAAATGACATTCTAACTTCACTAGGAGGTCGTTTCTTTTACGATTTTTTTTATACTGAAACAAATGTTACTTGTTTTCTGTGTACTGAACATTCCTTATTATAATAATGTGTGGATAGAGAAAAAAATTCGTCGAACTACAGTTATTCAAAAAAGAAGATGGGGAGAAGTCAATTGCATATCTACCCAATAATAGTCCTACGATTGAAAACAAAAATGAAACAAGGGATCAATAAATAACATTCATTCATACATAATTATAATAATGGTATTATCAATTCACACATTTTTACAATGGTTACCTAAGCATTATATGATTTCACGGATTCGTAAATCTGCTCCGCTGTTATTGCACATCAATAAAAAGATCTAAGATTTTCGATCGTTAGATAGAAAATAGTTCGCGAAGCTGTCACGATATTTGATTTTTTCTGTCTCCATCGAAGACACTAGTATAGAGGTCACAATAACTTCGACGAATAAATGGGAACTGCCATTGGCGGTCGAACAAATGGATTAACAAAATGTTGAATACTCCTCCCAGAAGAAAAAGAAGTACTAGAAGATCCTTGTGGAGAATTCGGGATGTAATCCAAACAATTGCCACTATTTTCATGTAGCTTTCTCATATGCTTCTTCAAATCGAAGTTCCTACAAAATCCTTTACCACAGACCTGACAAGTGAAGGGTTTCTTGTCATTGTGTGTATGCATATGGAAGGTCAGGTTATAAACTTGGTGAAAAGCTTTTGAGCATACTGAACACTTGTAAGCCTTCTCACCGCTGTGAGTTAGCCTGTGATTCTTGTAATTACCTTTCTGATGGAAACCCTTGCCACAGAATTCGCAAACAAAAGGCTTATAGCCAGCATGTATACGAGCATGAGTGTTGAGCGTTGAAGATCTGTTGAATGCTTTACCACAAGTGTGGCATTTATGTGGTTTTTCTGAAGTGTGGATGATTTTATGCCTGCAGAGTGTTGATGCTTGCCTGAAACCTTTTCCACATATTTTGCAAACAAATGGCCTGGCACCAGTATGTACAGGCATGTGCCTAGTGAGATTATAATGAGCATTGAAAACTTTTCCACATTCTCCACATTCAAAACTTTTCTGTTTGGATGTTGAAACATTTGGGTTGGTGTCATTTTCAACTGCTATATCAGTTTTTGTCTGTGGTTTGGTTTGAATTAATTTAACCGAACTCAAGTGGGATGGTGTTACGTTCACTTCAGTACTGCCTCTTCCAATGATTCCGGAATTTCCTTCAGGAGACGAGCTGTACACGGAGACAGATCCCAGCATAAGTTGATTAGGGTGATAATATATGAGAGGGAAGTTATTTAGCAAATCCGGTGATTTCAGAACGTTAGGTACATATTTCTTGAAAGCTGATTCAAATGAATGCAAATGAGATAAGTCCGTCATATTGCTCTCTGTCTCCTTTCCTTTGTCTCCCAGCTTCATATCAGGTTCCATTATTTTCGCAATCGAGAAATTCAAAGTCCTCGCAGATGATGCGGTCTTCTCAACTATCGTATGTAAACTTGTTGATATTCCTGAAGTCATTTTGGGGCAGAATATCTGAAACAAAAATGAAATCCAATTATTATCTTGATTTGATCAAAACAATTCTAGAGTCGAAGAAAAAGAAGAGTGAATTGAATTCATCTGGAATGGTTGTAGCGGTTCACTTCGATTGGTGAGTTGATATTTTTCATCAGGGCAACTTATTATGAATTACCCTGTATTATTTCTTTTACAAAAATGTTTAACCTAAGATACGGCCCAATATCCATGTCAATTATGTTTTCGAATAAACATTTCATTCGAAACTACCGAATGCAACCAAAATCATAGAAATAATCGAAGTACCAAGGCAGGCATCGACTCTATTCACGGTGGGAGTTTTTTCGGTTCCACAAAATGAGAACGCATAGTTTTTCTCTCGGGTAACGAATGCGAGCTAGGAGTCCGGCGATATCCACCGAAACGAAATTATCATAGATGGGATAAGATCGAGTATTTTCTTTCCGTTTGGGATTTAATTCATGAAAATGACCGATCATCAACTTAGGTGATTATTTTTGTTTACATTTCGAAAGTTATTTGTACTATGTAAATGCTGGTTATATAAACCAGAATCATGTATTTTAGGCCCTTTCGATTCCTCCTTTTACTTGGTTTCAACCAACGATTTATGAGAAATTCATCGACAAGTCGTCCGTGAATTATGAATAGGATATTTTTGTGAGGAACTGATAGTCTGAGGAACACCCAGTTAATCAGAAAAACATGACTGATATTAAGTAATGCCCTGGATCTCTGATGGAGATGTGAATACGAAAATTACGTACCAAACAAATTTGTTCACTGTAAGTAAAATTTCCCTTTCATTTCATCTGGTGAGGAACTGCAGAATTTGTTTTGGAGAAGAATTTTTTTGGAACAGTATTTGGGGAGTCGAGTAGTGATATTTACCATTACGTATATTATTATTTTAATTTACCCCCACATGGTTTTGTTTTAGCTTGTACCCTGCCACGCACTAGTGAGTGACAAGAAACAATTGCCAAGTTAGTGACAATTGGTATGCTCGCGACTACGCTGCAGCGGAGAAGGGGTTGGTTCTTCCTCAAATAATTCAGAGTCTTTTAATGCCAGGCGCCAGGTAGATGAGACTGCCACATACCCACAATGAACTAGTAATACTATACCTTATCTACCTAGGATGTATTCAGAATAAAAGAAAACTATTTCGTAGAAATTGTGTCACCCTGTATTGCAAAAGAGAATAGCTACAGATGTTTACAAATTGGAATTTCCCAAAAATCATCCCGGTAACATTATTTCAAGAAATGGACAAGGTCCTAAATTTCACAGTATCATTTCACAATTATCCACACTCCTAAATTATGAAATAATGAAAATCCCCAAAGGTCAAAATCCTAATTGAAACTCAAATCAATTCAACCCAACTCAGTTTCAGATTGTAACGAAAATAACATTTTTCGTTACATTGTTCTTGATCAGTGCGATTATTGTGTAATCATTCAGCACCACACTCCATTTCTGACCGTAAGTATAGTTCTACTGTCACAAATTAAAGATCTTTTCCTTCAGTCCGCATGCGCTGTAGATTACGGCCTCACATTTCGGACCGCGAGTGGAGTTCTACTGTCATAAATTGTATGTACCACGGAACCTTGAACTCGGGAGGAACGAACTGACTTGTCTGTGGTCTGGCTTGTCTTTTCCGATCTCTCAAAGAGTGTGTTTGTAAGCGCTGAGCGATCAAGAAAGAATTTCAGACATGATATCAGTTATCTTATTCGATTAATTGAATCATCTTTCCTTTATTAGTTATACACGGATGTGATTATAGTGTGTTTCATTATAGTATATTTTTATCAATTTTTGAGAAGTGGTGATTATTGAGGTATAAGGCCGTGTGTGAATCTAATAATCGGAAGTTTTCTTTTTCGAACAGGTTCTTTTGAATGTTTCGTTTTTCAAATTGAGTAGTGACATTCCACAAAATTTTTCCTTTTTGTTCATTGGATTCTGCTTTTTCATATATTTTCAGGTTTTCATCCTCATCTGCTAGGAGGAATCAGAAGTTGGTCCCAGGAACAATCTGAACAGGATAATCTGTCTCTGTGCAGCTTTCCATCAGCCTGAAGGATAAGGTGAGTAGAAATTCTATTCAGCTATTTTTTAGTGTTTTATTTTATCTGAGAATATTCTACTCATCTCATCTCAGGGTTGTTTCTGGTATTGGGATCATTCTGTTTCTCTTTAGAAAAAAAAATATCTGTCAGTTGGAATATTCAGAAATCCTAAGTGAGGAATTTGTGGTTCTTCCAAATTTGAAAATTTCCTCTATAAGACAGATATTCCTTTTTTTTTGTGGAAACGCCGAATTCTTGGGAAGCCTCCTCATGTCTGAGTTCTTCTGATCGCTGGGCGATTAGTATCTACCTTCAGTACATTTATGAGGAAAAGTATTCAATATATCTTTGTATAAAAATATAAATATTTGTATAAAAATCATTAGAGCTTTGGCATCTGCTGTTGTAGAATTACTACTTTCTAACTACTGGTATTTAATTCCTATTTTTGTACTTCATAAACACCTGTATTAAGAGTATATAAACTCTTCATTCTGTAAATTTATATTCAATATCTGGATAAAAGGCATCTGTACTTTTTCGGTACACCCAAGAACGAGGTCCTTGAATTTTTCTATCGTAACTCCTGCTCATTTGTTCGATTTCCTTTCACGCTCAACACCTGGCATCTGGGATTGGAGTCCAAAGAAACTAGAGAGACTCACCTTATCCCTGTCATCGTAACAAGGAGCCTCACCTTCCTATCCAGAACACGCTCTTTACCTGGCATCTGGAAATTGGAGTCCAGAGAAACACTAGTTGCCTCCCTAATAAGCAACACTCACCTTACCCCTGTCATCGTAATAAGGGAGCCTCACCTTCGAACCCAGTAACAGGAATACCAGGAGTTACTAAACTGACAGTCAGTCGATTTGAACCCCTCGTTTGTGATTTGAAGCCATCGTTTGTACCATCATTGTGCCTATCCAGATACTGAAGTTACTGAAGTTATAATCAATTTTATTTGATTTTCATTGGTCACCTTATAGTTGCAACCCTATAAATGTGACCTTGTTGATAATTATATGGTACATTGATGAATTATAAATATTACTAATATTATTATGATCAACTGCTGCTTCTGGCGCCCTTCTCTGTGATCAGTAGAAGTCCAGATTACTCAGAATTGACTCCTTAAATTTGGAATAGTAATTCTGAGGAAACCCTTACTCACACTCTGTTGCTCATATAAAAATAAGTACTGAAAAGTATTTCGTTATAAGATCAACAAATCTGTGGTAAAAACTCATGCTTCAACCGATTTCTGGTTCCTAACAATAATTTCTTATGAACTAACATTCCATACTAAAATCCATGAATAAAATCCCTATAAAATTATATTATATGAAAGGCCCTTATATCCAATGTATGCTGCCCCTTATGATCTTGGTAATTCTTGTTCAATTATACGAATCATCATGATAACTCAGATAAGCTAGAGAATTCCGCAAAACGCAAAGTGTACACTGTGCCGATTACGTTACAGAAGAATATACATGAAACTCGTATTGTAATACTGAAACACAGAGAATAATGAAATTCGGTTATAAAAACTTGCGTGTCACTCCAACTGCAGTCCAGGAATGAAACTATACCCCTCAGCTTCGGTTGTTCAAGCAGTAGCTTCAGAAGTTACAACAATGGGAAACTACAGGAGTCTGGCAGCGTACAGACAGTGACATGATAACTCGTAGTGCAGGAACATAGAATAAGGCTGGTCCACAATAACTCCTAAGGTTGGTTCAATAACGGTAGATACATTTGCATACTATGCAATGAAGGTAAATTCCAGAATGGAGAGATACAACCTCCTCTGAACTATATCCTAAGCATCACTCTCAGTGATTGGGGTAATCCATACACCTTTGGTACCACCAGAAGCACCCTTTTCTGGAGTCACAACCTCGAAAATTCTTGAAGAGTGTGATAATTGGGATGGAATATATCTTCTGTTAGATGAGAGTCGACGATGCCCTGATGTCTCAAGAAAATGGTAATGTGGTATGACGTGAAAGTCTCAAAATCCCACCAATGTGGATTATCCCCAAGGAATAACACCCAAAATGTTTTCCGAACTTCTCCAAATAGGGAATATAACTGAGCCCTGACCGTTATGGTCCTTCTGATCGAAGATGAATCAATATTCAAATCAACAGGTTAGTGGCCGACTTTCACACAACCATCTAAAAAATATGACAAGACGTCAACCAATCTCAATTCCGTCAAGTGTCACTCCAGATGACAGACCTAACATTCATCACGAACAACAATCGCGACCTTGGCCAACCTAATGCCAGACATACCCATTCTACCAGAATCTCAACCACATTACTCCCAAAGCATCTGTCGATAGTCAATCATAACCAACAAGTCAACAGCACAAAATGTAAACAATTGCTGGAAGAATGATAATAACAATGATTGCTCCTGATTGAAGACAATGGGTGATGATTGAGAAGACTGATGAGATTTTTAGAGGTATTGATGTTATACAGGCAGCATGAGAAAAAGTTACATTATTCAGCCAATCTCAAAAACAGACGAAAATATTCCAACTTGCGAATTAATAGGAGACAATACGAAGGCAGACTGACTCCAGTTACCAGCAGGTGTTCGTCTCAATCTGGTATTCAACTCTACTTCCTTAATCTGAATATCCGAGGCTATATTACTAAAACACATTAAGGAAGAGGTCAAAATATCCAAGGATCCTACTAGCCTTCAGCTCTCTCAACACAAGGATACTAACTTATGGATACCCAGATCAATCGTGACATTCTGATGTCCTTTGAGATAATCTTGATTCCCACAATATTTGCAAGAGTTGAGTTGAAACGTCAGAGCTGACAAAAACCATGAAAAAGTGAGGAAAGTAGGATACTTCAACAGGCTATATTTCTGAAGAATAGTCGCTCAGAATCAGAATAATATATTACACTATTTACATATGGAATTACCGTTACAACCCGTTGAGTGTATCAATGTGTTGTGAATCCTAAAACGGCTGTTTTTGAGTGTTCTATATACAAATTTATCATCACCTATGTTGTGTAACATATGTATATATTCATAAACTCAGTACTTCAAAATCATTTTATGGAGACAGATTTTTGTATGATATTTTTTACTGTTCTTAATTATTCATTTATTGAAATGGTTTTGCAATTCATTCTGTACATATGCTACTTTACTAACAATTAGAATTAGTATTTTCGAAAAGGTGATTCCTTATTGCTCTGTACGTACCTCTCCTGTCAATAATATTTTATTATTATTGTCTGGCGCCCACTTGCTGACATAAAAAAAAGAAAACTATAACGAATTAAGTAACCTGCCCCCTGCTTCCGACTTCTAGAGCAGTCCGACGCTGTGACTGAAATCCAGGTCAAAAAAAAAATAATAATAGCAATAAAAATTGATTTTTTTATCCTTTCACCAAAAAAAAAGCGTCACATGGTCCATTTTATACAAATTTTCAATCAGATGGAATGGACCGATACTTGAAAAATCCATGATGACGTTATCAAAAAACAATGTATAATGTGATTTTCACTATTCAGATCACAAAAGTTATTCACTATACAATAGCTTCTTCAGGCGTGTTATGATACTACCGGTGATAGTAGTGAAGAAGTGAGTAGCGGTTTTGTGAACTGTCTATTGCTTTTCGAATATTTTAAGTCATGATGAAGTGACAGATGATTTACCACCATCGAGCATTTCTTCATTCATTATTCATATTGATGTGAAAGATTGCTGGTAAAAACACCGCGTGAATCAAGGGACAAGAGATACGACTTAACATTCACTTCGAATTTTTGAATTTTTAAGTCTCAGGAAAAACCCCTCCAGGCAAGAGTTCAGCTGTTCTGTTGAAAAAAGTTCCCTGAGAGGTTTGACAGATCTTCAAGCTCATAACAAAGGGGTGAGAATTCTGTACTCGTCGGGTCATCCGTGTAGATATTGCCAAGGGTGGAACCATTGATAACAATTCAGAAGAGCACCGACCGTGGAAATATCTATAGAAGAGAGGCAAGTCTCCGACTCTTTTACGATGCGCTCACGAAGTGAGCGAGTCTGTGAGCGAAAAATCAACAACAAGACGGATTGACTTTCTCTAAATGAAATCAAGAAGCTTCAATGAATATTTTGGTGCTCTATACGTGAGAACTATATTCCAAGACAGGTCGTATCTGAGCCTTGTAGATCATTAGAGTTGACGAGAAGTGAACTATTTCTGAACGTCACATCAGATAATGTCGCTGTGTACGTTCCTTTCGAATTGCTTGGATCTATTCAATTCGTGAAACGCACAAAGTGTTGCAACGGGCGTGGAGAAAAAGATAATTCCGAAAAAAATGGTACTTCTTTCACACCATGATGAAACAGCTTTTTCATAAGGTTATCATAATGAACGCGATTGAATTCAGAAAATAATCCAATAGGGTACTGGACAGCATTTAAGCGATGGCTCGTCTCACTGAATGAAGCTGCCTATTGTTCATACAAAATCACCAAGATTATTTTTCAATATTTCAGCTGCCGTGAAAACCTCTTCCAGCTGATCATTCATTTCATTAATATTCTTTGTGTTGATTTATTATTCAATATCATATTGCACAATAGTACCTTACATTATGAAACTGAAAATCTTGAATTGTACTGTTAGCTTATTTTTGATCATTTGTTTATGAACTACTTGATGAATAATGGATAAAAAGTAATACAGAGCCTCCACAGACTGAGAAACCATGGTGCTGTGTGCTTTACTATTTTAAAGATATGACAAAGACTGAAATAAGTTTTTCAACCAAATACAGTCATATGAATTTTGAGGATTTTATGACAAAGGAAAAGCTTCCATTCATGATATATGCTGATTTTGAGTCGCTTTTGAAACCACATATAGACGAAGAAAGTAAAAAGTCTTACACATACTAAGAACACGAGGCATTCAGTGTGGAATTCTATTTCGAACTCAATTACGATGACAGTTCGTCCCATTTTAAATCATATCTAGGCCGAGATTGTATAGAGTGGTTCGTGAATGGAATTGAAAATATGGAAAAATTCGTCAAATCCAAAGTGAATCACATTAATCCCATTGATGACAACAATATTGATCTGACAAAAATAGCTCGAGACAAGTGTCATATTTGTGAAAAAAAGTTGAATAAAGAGGATGTTATTGTGAGGGTCCAGTGCTTTTTTCGGGATTATGGAGGGGATAGAGTCATAAAGCGTGTAATTCGAATTTTAGGAATAGTCACGTGATACCGATAGTGTTCCATAATTTGAGCGGATATTATAGTCATTTTTTTGATTCGCGATCTTGTCAAATTCAAATCAATCACGTTGCTACCGATAAATGAAGAGAAATATATCAGCTTTACAGTGTACGCTGATAGGAATCTACAATTTCGTTTCATCGACTCTTATCGTTTTTTGGGATCTGGTTCAGATACTTAAGCGGGCTACCTGGAAAAAAGATTTTTCCATTCAGATGATGGAAATTGAACCTTTTGGAGCGAAGAGAAGTCTTTTCCTATGATTTCGTAGATTCCTATAAGAAACGTACAGAGCTACCCTCTATCGAAAGCTTCTATAGTAGACTAGATGATTCGAATATTTCTGAAAGTGATTATCAATATGCCCAAAATGTATGGAACACATTCAAAATTACCAATTTGGCTGAATATTCGAATTTATTTATAAAAACAGATATTTTGCTTTTGGCAGATGCTTTCGAGGAATTTTGCTCAAACTGCCATAGTACTTACGGTTTAGATCCAGCACATTTTTACACTTTACCTGGATATACATGGGCTTGTGGAATGAAATATACAGGGTGTAAATTGAAAGTTATCAGAGATTATGATATGATATTAATGATCGAAGCTGGTATACGGGGTGCTGTCAGTCAATGCTGTCACAGACATGCTGTGGCCAACAACGAGTTCATGGCGAATTATGATCCAAATAAAGCTGCAAAGCATTTACTTCATTTGGATGTGGATAACCTCTATGGATGAGCCATGTGTCAATATCTGCTATACGATGGATTTGAATGGACGGACACTAGTAGATATTCC
Organism: Zygogramma bicolorata; assembly: GCA_032362365.1. Taxonomy (NCBI): domain Eukaryota; kingdom Metazoa; phylum Arthropoda; class Insecta; order Coleoptera; family Chrysomelidae; genus Zygogramma; species Zygogramma bicolorata. The sequence goes on from JAVJAQ010004993.1 coordinate 716,006, forward strand.
TGATGATGCAAATAGCGGCTACTTATCAGAGGATGATTTGCAATACCCCGAATATTTGCACGATAAACATAAAGACATGCTTTTTTGTGTGGAACATCGGGTACTACCCGGTTGTAAATTGCCATGACAACTGTGTATACCAATGAAAAGTATATTATTTATATCGAAATTTGAAACAAACACTTCTTAAGATCGAAGCCCTACTTCTATTCAAATTAATGGTCAACAGTTTATATGGAAAAAATTTAGAAAGCATCCGGAACCATCCAGTGGTGAAATTGATGAAAAAATGGCACGGTAGATATGCTGCCAAAAATTTAATAGCCAGTCCAAATTTCAACAGTAGAAGAATTTTCGCAGATAATCTCATAGCCATTGAACTGAACAAGATTGATATATGTTACAACAAACCCATTTATGTGGGCATGGCAGTTTTAGATATAAGTAAAATATGCGTGTATGATTTTCATTATGCGTATATGCTGAATAAATTCAATCTAGATCAATTACAATTAATTTACATAGATACGGATAGTTTATTATATGAAATCGAATGTGATGATTTGTATGAGCAAATGATCAGATCTGACGTACATAGGTTTGATACATTCGACTATCCTGAAAAAAATCGATGGAACATTCCACGCATGAATAAAAAAGTACCCGGTTCAATGAAGAATGAACTGAATGGTAAAATCATGACCGAATTCGTTGGATTACGATCAAAAATGTATGCATTCACATATGAAGGGGACAAATGCGTTGAGAAATCGAAAGGGGTCAAGTCAAATATAGTCAAAAACACGCTGACCTTCAAGTATTATTTGGATTGTCTTAATTTCAAAAAGGAGCCCATCATATCTCAAAATGGCATTCGATTGTTTGTTGCATATAGTTTATACACCTCAGTGCCTCAGACGATAAAAGATATTTGATTGGACATTCCACTTTTCCGTGGGGACATTATTCCACCATTTCCTCAGAATAGATTTGAGTTGAAATTTGCGTCGTTTGTTTCAGATTCAGTGATGGGGCGACCATCCATATATCTCAAGATGAGTTTTTGGTATGAATTTCATCCAATTCATAAGTGTAATTAGGACTGGAATCCATTTTAACGTAGACACGTGCGAACTTCAGGAGCACTGACTTCGAACTGATCGTTCACAAAATATTCGTATTTTCGATCCAACTTTTATGTGACGAATCAAATCCCAACTATTTGACATACGCCTTGTTTCCTTATTTACGTAGTATATTTTCAACGAGAAATACGTTAGGCTGATGAGTTTTTTGTAGTTCTGCTTCGTAAAACGCCCAACTTATTGTTCTCCCATCCGAATCTTTCAGCAGATATGTCGGAGGCTTAGTTATTTTCACCTTGATGCCTTCAACAATTCCGTGCTCCAACTCGGCGTATAGCCTTTTTCGAATATGTGTTTAACCTTACTTATACGAACTATATCCCCAACTTTCTAGGCATTGTTGCCAACTTTACGGAATTATATAAACTTTTCATGATTTTTGCTTCATTTTTTCTACTAACATCTATGGGTTTCGTGTTAGTTGTAGAATGAATCGTATTATTATAGTCGAAAGTAATACGAGGTAGAATATCAATCCATTTGTAGGAGTCATTCGAACTGAAATGTTCAAAAAGTCTCTCTTTCAGAGATCGAATCACACGTTTAGATACATATATACATTTACTCTATGTACCCAATAAATCTCTGATACTATCATTCTGGAAATGGAATCATTCATTCCAAGTAGTACAAAGACACCACAGTCTGAGAAACCATGATTCAATAAAAGCTGCTCTAAGGCTGTCACATCCAAACAAGCGGCATTGAACTGCTGGCGCCAAGACCCCCAGTCTAGAGGCGAGATCTGAGTATGTCAACGCAGAAGCGTTTGATCGAGTTAAGCATCGGGGTCTCCTTTCTAAACTGACGTCTTATGATTTGCCTCCTCAGTTGTGTGCTTTGTTGAATACTTTCTTGTCTGATAGGTTTCTGTTGTTGAGAAAGTAATCAGAATAATCAATAATAATAAATGACGGATCAACAAACTTTGCAGGTAGTGACTGCAGCAGTTCATTGTAGAGATTAATTAGAATAATTAGCATTGAAAAATAAAGTTTATATCGGACCGGAAAACTTCAGGTATCTGAACAACTAACCCTAGTCTTCAGATTTACTCTGAATTATCGTTTCCTGAAGATGCTAACCTTGTTAGCGAAACGCGTGTCGAGTGCAAAAATATCAGTTTGGTGCCAGGGTAATTGATCTCTAGGTAGAGTTTCAGCTTTCACACCAAAGGTTCCAATCTCATCGTTTATTCAAGATTTCGAAGTTTGACACGTTCGACGGACGTATTTTGTGGCAAGAAATGCAAGTTATACTACAGAGTACATTTTATTCCATCAATAGAGATTGTTCATCTTCTAATTATGAATATATAGTATTGATGGTGATAACATTTCATTGTGCAATTCCAATATCAGATAATTTTTGAAAAAGTTTAGAATTTTGGTAGATAAATGACTGATGTAGAAAGTTGATGAAGAAATGGGTCATAAATTCAAGATGGTGGCCATATTCGGCGGGAACTTTGAAATCTGGTGCCAAGCCCGCGTCATCGGTCAGATGAAAGCTTGGGCGTGGCACGTTACCTAACCCAACCCTGGAATACAAACATCAGAGTCACTTATTATACGTCACTGAAATAAAAAATCCTGCCACTGGTGTGGACTGAATCCTAGTCGCCGGCGTGAACGCCTGATACTCAGACAGCTACACCACCGAGCAGTGTTTATAGTAGATGTGAAGAAGTGATGGCAATGATACCGTATGTGATTCGGTGGTCGACTTTGGTTGCTGGGGTGCCAGTGTCACTGCGAGTGTGGAGTTGTCTGTTAATTCAGTTCTAAGCAGAAATTGATAGAGAAAACTGTTGGTTTATGGTAGGATTTGAACAATGGATCGGCTTCGAACCCAATTCGGCTATCGAGTGACACTGCGAGTGTGCAGTCGACTTCGAACCAAAAATTTGGCTGTTGAGTGGGAATGAGTGGTCGATTGAAGATTCGGCTATCGAGTGACACTGCGAATGAGTAGTCGGCTTCGAACCCAATTATTTGAACAATTCATGTTACGGGTGACATTGCGAATGAGCAGTCGATCAAAAATTTGAGTGAAAATTCAGCTAGCGAGTGACACTGCGAATGACTAGTCGGTTTCTAACCCAATTATTCGAACAATTCATGTTACGGGTGACACTGCGAATGAGTAGTTGATCAAAAATTTTACTGAAAATCCAGCTATGGAGTGACACTGCGAATGAGTAGTCGACTTCGAACCAAATTATTCGAACAATTCACGTAATGGGTGACATTTCGAATGAGTAGTCGATCAAAAATTTGACTGAAAATTCAGCTATGGAGTGACACTGTGAATGAGTAGTTTACTTTGAACCCAATTATTCGAACAATTCATGTAATGGGTGACATTGCGAATGAGCAGTCGATCAAAAATTTGAGTGAAAATTCAGCTATGGAGTGACACTGCGAATGAATAGACGACTTTGAACACAATTATTCGAACAATTCATGTAATGGGTGACATATGAGCGGTCGATCAAAAATTTGAGTGAAAATTCAGCTAGCGAGTGACACTGCGAATGACTAGTCGGTTTCTAACCCAATTATTCGAACAATTCATGTTACGGGTGACACTGCGAATGAGTAGTTGATCAAAAATTTTACTGAAAATTCAGCTATGGAGTGACACTGCGAATGAGTAGTCGACTTCGAACCAAATTATTCGAACAATTCACGTAATGGGTGACATTTCGAATGAGTAGTCGATCAGAAATTGGAGTGAAAATTCAGTCACATTTATTCTTGAAAATGGCTCCAAAATCGGAGCCGAAACGTCGAGAACAAAACTCCGGACGCGGTTCAACCCGAACTCAACAACTACATACAACTGACCACGGAAACCTATTCGAACATATATAATATATATATAATTTCATTCGAACAATGGAGTCGATTCCATTGAAAATTCGGTTATTGAGTGGCACTGCGAATGTGATTGAAAATTCGGCTATTGATTGGCATTTTGAATGTGGGTTCGATTAAAAATTTGTCACGTTGTAATTCTTCTCTTAGATCAAAGTACCTCTCCTGTGAATGAACCACCTAGTATATTCATTGCAGACCTTCATTTCTCCAATATTTACAACTCACATCCATCAAAACTGTCGTTTACGACAGGGTTCTATTTACCTAAAACACAGAGAAATAGCACCTCTTTCAAGAAAATATATTGAGGATACCCCCTACTATTATACACTCCTGGATAATTACTGGAATCGGCTGTTATATGATGGTTGATTTTACAGAAAAATGTTTTGCTTCTTTCGAGATCATTCACACCATTTGATCTATTTAATCTCAGGATAGCTGGTATTTCCTCAGGAAACTAATTAGTTACATATCATTACTCGTCGTTGAGAGAAGTTCTTTGGGCCTTAGAACCTGTAAAATGAAATTTATTTCAGTCTCGGAGATTGATGTATTTTCATAACATTGTATACCTATGTCAACAATTTTATTAATACAACAGTACGTTATTCAAATATCATATTTTGTTTCACCCACCTCGTTTCTGTATTTGATCCCCTGGAATTCGATTATTCAATTGTTGATGATATTCGAATTTATTGAATTTTATTGAGGTAAACATCTGATACTCATGATAAATTGTTGGTTGACCTTCGCCTGCGGTCAGTTCGGTACTTGCTCTAGTTCTAGAACTCCGATGTGTCCACTCCATGAGGAGGGTTGACTTTAGGGAATTCAGGGGTGACCACGAACATTACATTACTTGAAAGGAATATAATATAATCGATTGATGTAAATTCGCAATGAACTGATCCTTGCAATTTAGTGATATTCAGAATATTATAAATCTTATAAGTTGAAAATGATAAGAGATACTAGCGCTGTCTGATAAACGAATAGGGAACTAGGGGATTACAAACTCATGTTCCATGGGGTGACTCTGCTTTCTGTCTTTTCTTGGAAACTCTGACATTTGGTAACGGTTTGTTGAGTATGGCCATTGGCTTGATTTGCAGGAATTTATGATTATCGTGATCATTCTTAATTGGGAATAGTTCTGCAGATCATTATTCATTTGTTTTGAATTGATTGTGAATTTAGAGTGTTGATTTCTGGTGGATCAGTTCATAATTGATCTCTTGAGCCTTGGAGGATTTTTACATGGTCTCAAAGTTTCAGTGTCAGCACTTCTGTGCATTAGAGGTACGTTTTCATCACATTTTGGGGTGATTATTCTTGTGTCACTATTTTAAACTTGTTGTTTGGTCAATTAGGAAACAATCTTTTTTTCTCAGATTTTGGAAGGATAAAGGAACGGTTCTGATATTTGGACTGAGCTGCCTGGAAATGGATCGTCATTTTGTCTATCGAGGAAAAAATACTTGGCCAGGGTAAAACTATGAACATTTTTCTGTTAATGATCATTATGAATTTTTTTATGGTTATTAAAAAAAGAAAATATCAAAAAAATAAATGGCAACGAGGCTATGGCCGATTTTGCAAGACGAACCATTTACGTCGAAAAAAGGCCAAGACAAACTATTTTCTGGGCAGAAAAGGAGTATCTTCCGCAAAAAAGTGACTGCTTTTACTACTGCTAGAAGAACAGCTGCCTGAAGAAGAGAATGATGCTAGGGCGTTTCGGTGTCTCATTACAGAGTTTTCAGACATCTTCTATGGATCTCCGTGACAGCGATAACGGAAGCTGCCGTGCATAATATTGGTCTTAAGCTCGGCACACCTCATGAGATGAGACCATATAAGGTTTCTGATGAAAAAAAGGCGCTTATACAAGAGGAGGTGGACAAGATGCTGGTGGCAGGCGTCATTAGTAGGAGCCACTCTCCGTATCAATCACCTGTTGTGATTGTCACAAAGGGGGATAATTCCACTAGGTTCTGCGTGGATTATCGAAGGTTGAGTGCTCAGACCATTTCGGAATCGTCGGTACTTCGACTATCTTCGAGGAATTGGGACAGGTCAAGGTTTTCACGAGCCTCGACTTGAAGTCTGGTTATTGGCAGGTGCCAATGGAGGAGGAGTGGAAGAAGTTAACTGCGTTTGCAAATTCAGAAGGGTGTTGTTACGTGTTTAACTCAGTGCCGTTTGATTTGTGTAATGTGCCGGGGTTGTTTCAAATTTTGATGACGGAGGTTTTGGTTGGATACATTGATAGGTTTGTGAAGGGTGTATATCGATGATATTATCATCTATTCAAGTTGTAGGGAAGATAATCTTTATCATCTCCTCCTGGTTCTTGAACGTTTTCGTACTCACGGTTTATAGTGCAATTTGGAAAAATGTATTTTGCTCGACGGAGGTTAGAGTGCCTGGGGCATGTAATCACCGAGTTCCAGACCGAACCGTTGTGTTGAGGATCGCGAGATACTTGTCCTCGTGTCGGCATTGGGATTGGATATGGTTAGCTACTACCACGATAATTTCACAGCTTACTGGTGGCCAGGACAGGAAGACTACGTGAGGGCCTCTGTACGAGGATGTGTAGTGTACCAGACCACCAAGGCAAAACGTTACCAGCCTGCGGCTCCGCAGTGCCCGACGATATCTTTGCACCCGTGGCAGATGGTTCCGCTTGATATGATGGGTCCATACACAAAATCTGCGAAGGGTAATCGGTTCGCGATAGTAGCTGTCGATTTGTTCAGCAAGTAGGTGGAGGCAGAGGCTACACCTACTACTGATGCCGGAGAGTTGATTCGTTTTCTAGATGTGGAGATACTGGCCCCTTGTTGGTGTCCTGAGACAATGGTGGAATTTTCAGGAGCGATCTCCTAGAGAAATATCTAGATGGAAAGGACGTGAGGAGAGTGTACTCGCCGATCTATCAACAGGCGAATCCTGTGGAGAGGCGAGTACAAGGGCTCAAGAAGTTTTTGAGAGCTCGTCTCCAGGATAGGAACAAGCGATAATGCAAGGCTCATCTGTCCGCTGGGTTATATTGTTTGAGGAACCGTCGTGACTGGAGAAACGCCAGTCGAATTATTGCTCGAGTATACCCCTCCGCATCTAGGAGATTGGTCACTGCCCGTAAACGGTGAACCAACGGCAAATCTACCCAGGAAAAGGGCAGATAAAGTGGAAAAGCCTAGGCGAAATCAAAATATCTACTCTCGTAGTTTGTTCCAAGACATGGAAAATCCTTCACCAAGGACGTATCAGGTTGGGGACCTGGTAATGGTGAAGAATTTTGTGAAAAGGATTTTCAGCTCCACGTAAACTGGACCTCACCCTATTATTGAGGTGGTAGGCAGGGACAGTTATCTTATAGATTCTAATGGGAGCAAAAAGTTGGCCCGTTTAGGTGATATTTATTATATAGGGACTTTGCGAACTTCCATCATCTCTCCAGAAACCATCATGTGATACGTTGACAAGTCTTTTGCAATGTCACATGATTTTTTTTCAAAATTCGAGGATTATGGTTATGTAACCATATAATACTCGGCGTCCTGCACAATACAACACACATCCTCTAGGATGACTGGAACTAAAGAATTTGAAAGCGAGGTTTGAACCTGAGACCTCTAGATTTTCAAACAGTTGAATAATCAAATAATAGATAGTACTTGCTGAATAAATTTGGTGCATTTCAGTTAGAACTGAAATATCAAAAACTGGTTTGATAAAGCACGCAATTGACTTTCATCTCGGTGGTTGGCCATGCATTTTACAGGAACATGTACTAGTGGTGGAGTGATCAGGCATATTGAATACCTTCTCTTTCACTTATATTACACATTCAATTTATTGATCAAATGATTTATGATTTATTTTTCAGAATTTCTGTTTTCACATATGTACAAAACCACTCCTGTTAATTGTTCCGCCAGCGAAATTCTATATCTTCCCTGTCATGGCAAAATTCATTACTCTCATGTTTCTAGAAACTTTCACGCGTGGTTTACTCAGTGTTAGAGAAAATCTTCCACTTTCTATCGATAATCCAACTTCTAGCTTTTTCTAAATTTATTCATTGCCTTTGATGAATTCATGACAGACAGACAGACATTCATTTCCCACAGAATCACACATCGTACCTAATATCAGTAAAATAGAAATAAATCACAATATTGTGTCCTACGCCTAAGCACTGGGAAGAGTGTAAGTGCCTAAGTAATACTATATGAATTATAAAGGTGTTAGTGAAGAGAAAAAGGAACGAATTAAACTGTATAAAATTAATATGGATCGTGAAATGCAATGAAGCATTTTCAACTATAAAAGAGTGGTAGCAAAGTATTATTCAATATTATAAAAAACATACCGATGCAGCAACTTTTCCAATTGTACTTTGAATCTATTTTTTGTCAATAATTTCAACTCTTGGGGAAGAAACTGAGCACCATGATCAGTTATGCCGATATCCAAAGAAGAGTCTGAATATGTGTAGTGGGTGTTGACAAATATATTGTCAATTGTAGTGGATGTTGTCGAAGTAATTCTGGTGGAATCTTTTTTTGATATTTCCAAATCTAGCATGAGTAATAAGTTTTTCAGGTCCTCTAATTGTTTACTATTACCGTTGAAATCGATAATGAAGTCTCCGCATATAATATAATTATGTTTTTTGTTTTTTTTATAAAATTAATCGAGAAGATCATGAAAATTATCAAAGAAAAGGTTTCCAGTAGGGCTTCTGTATATACATATTACAACTATTTTCATATCGCTATCAACACCAAGAGTGAATTCTATATTTTTTTCTAGTGCGTTAATTTTGATACCATCTTCATTCCTAAATTTCAGATTATTCATTGCGTATAAGGCTACTTCCCCATGCGAATGTTCTTTTCTACAGAAGATACTAACTAAATAATAATCGTTCAGCTTATAATAGTGTACTTCATCGTCACGCATCCAATGCTCAGATGAACAAACCACATGAACTGGGTCATGTGCTTGACGTTCATCTACAAAAATATTTATGTCATCAGTTTTATTACGTAAGCACTGGACATTGAGATGCATAACGACAAGTGGATGTAGTGCGTTCTGTGGTGACTCCTTTTCCTAGAGTTTTCTCTGGTTACGCAGGCTGTAATTGTTCCTATTTTGCTGGGTATCATCTTCAGACAGGGATTTTATAAGTTCTTGATTTTTAACCAGTTGTTCTATTTCGTCCGAATAATATTTTCGATTCTCAAGAATAACGTAATTCTGTCTCATAACGACCGATTTTCCGAGACTTTTCAATTTCTTAACAAAGGGCATCATAAGTTTTCTTTCCTCAAATACTTTTTTGGTGAAGTTTTCTGATGCTCTATATCAGGTGTCTTTGAATTAGAATTTTGGCATTTTTCAATATCTCGATTTTCTTCTGGAATGAGTATAGTTTGACTACAGTTGGCCGAATTTTTCCCTCAGTTTCAGTTCCTATTTTATGGACGTCCTGCATATCTTCCGCTTCAAGATTTATTTTTCAAATGTTATTGGTTGTATCAACAACTTTTTCAATGGTTTTCTCAAAACTGGAACCTTCGTTTTCAGGCAGACCATAAATAACAACGTCATTCTTGTATTGGATTCTCTCATACTTGTTTATTTTTATTTCGAGTTCATTGATCCTATTTTTCAACTGTTCATTTTCTCGCTTGATGCTACCTACAGTAGTTTTTACAAGAAGCAGTTCAGTTGGTGTTTCTTATCAGTAGATCGATTTTTTGCTCCATGGTTTCTATGCGGTTAGGTTTGGTTTCAGGCAATATGGATACACAATTCTTCAAATAGCTATTTTGCGATACATTCGATACATTCTCAGCGTCTACAGCAATCGGTTGATTTTCCACAGCTTGAAATAAAATATTGAAGTATGCCTCTTTCTCATATCTATCATAAAAACATTTTCGACATGTTTCGAAATCGTAGTATTGAATTCCTTTACGATCTTTTGTGAGATATGCGTCAACCCTCCACCCTTCAGCACTTCACAAATTCAACAAATTTGTGAAGTGCTGAAGGTGTGTGGTTGAATATAACCCTCTGTGGCATCACTTCAGATAGTAACCTGATTGCGCATTTTTCGAAGTATGTCAAGTGAAAAAATACGGTTGAAACTCGATTAAAGACGTCCGATGATTGACCATTGGCCCATCAAAGAAAAAGCATATGATCTAGGTGAGGAAGAATTCTCTCATATCGACAGTAATCGAGTCGAGTACTTCTTCTGCGGACTTGGAATGAACGATTCACCCTACATCGAATTCACAATGATAAAACAGAAATAACAATTCTTTCTTCGATTAGTTATTTCATTCGACATGACAGTTGTCAGATTTGAATTTGGTGCCTTATGATGAAATCACCATGCAAGTGAGACAATGGTAAATGAATCTGCAGTATGCACTGTGACACATGTCAACTTTAACGACATTTGACAAATTTCAATTCTGCGCTTTATTATGTCATTATTCTCGTTCTACAGATGATATTGCCATATGACAGTTGACAGGACTTTCTACAGTATTTTTATTGAATCCAATAAGTTTGACAAAATGGTTAAGGCTTTCGCGGCCGAGGTTATTAGTATAACTACTACTCTTCGGGCTTGAAGGCCGTCGTTCTTCGGAATTTCTTCCTGACGTTTCGCTAGCGCGAGTGGCCAGCTTTTTCAGAGGGTTATTCATCTCCGATGACCCCGGTTATTCATCTCCGATGTCATCGGAGATGAATAACCCTCTGAAGAAGCTGGCCACTCGTGCCAGCGAAACGTCAGGAAGAAATTCCGAAGAACGACGGCCTTCAAGCCCGAAGAGTAGTAGTTATTCCAATAAGTTTGTTCAACTTCTGGCTATTACCTCACGAGATTCTTCAGGATCATGCGCAATAATGAGGAGACGAGAATGGTGTAGAAAGCATTTGTAATTTCTGCTCATAAAAACGTGAAGTGTATGTAAACGAAAAAGTTGTCCAAATTGAATCAATTAGAATATTTTAGGTTTTATTTCAGTTCAAGATTTACTTCATTAAGCACTTGGCTTCGAACCAATTACTGAATATCAGTCTCATAAGTTATTCGATCAACACTTTGAATGTGTAATATTAGTGACAGAAGGTATTAAATATGTCTGATCACATCACCACTAGTATATTTTTTGGTGCAGTGCATGGCCAACCTTCAAGATGAACATCAATTGCACGTCTCCATTTGACAAGTTTTTGATATTTCAGTTCTGATTTGAACTGAACCGAATTTATTCAGCATACACCATCTATAATTTGATTATTCGATAAAATGGTTGAATTGAGAATCTAGATGTGTTAGGTTCGAACCTCGATATCAGATTCTTTTGTTTCAGTTACCTCATACTAATCTTTCAGGATGTGTGTTGCATTGTATAGGATGCCGAGTGTCTATGGGGGTCATAACCACAATCCTCGAATTTTGAAAAGAAGTGACATTGCAAATAACTTGTCAACGTATCACATTACGGTTTTTGGGATGATGATGGAAGTAAAAACGATAATTTATCATCTCTATAGATCTTTCCTGCCGCCTGCTCGCTTCTTGCATGCACCTGCGGCGTTGTCTCTCAGCAAATTTGAATGCTTGCTTCTCCTTTCTGCTTTTTCCTATGGGTGGCGTTCTTATGATATTCATATTCCTTCCTGATGTCCGGGATGTATGAACTATGGTCTTCTTTATTCCAACATTCATCAATATTCTGTGAAAAATAATAGGAGTAGTATAATATTCATCCTTTTCCTCCCTACTATGTCAACATGCCCAGCACTTTACTCAGAACTAACCACTGTCTCAGAGTTCCACAGTTCTCACGTATAAGTTGAGTGTTCTGTATCATAGACTTGCGGAGAACACTCCAGACAAAACACATGTCATCAATCAGAATCATATTACATTGACACAAGTCCGTTTTTCGACAATTCCAATGGGTAATCCAATGAAGGATGAACTATTATCCACTTCCAATACATTGAGGATAACCTCCGAATGAAAAATAGATTATTAGGCCCACCCCGAATTTCTTGAAACTTGCCCAATTCATTCAAAATTTTGTCAATTTGTCCTGAACCATTCTTCCAAATTCGACCTGCGAGTTTATTGATCTTATTACAGTCCATTTCAACAAAATGTTACTTTAACACTTGTGAATTTGTAACAATAAAAAAACTCAGCGAAAACGGCTGGAGGAAAATCAATTGCGTTGAACTGATGCATCGAGAAGGCACCTAATGGCCTTTATATATAGCAGTAAGTTGTAACTGCGTACAAGCTGACGTTGCCCTTGTATGCATTCAACACTGCAGATTATAACAATCGATTCATAATAGGAAAAGCATTTCCATTCAAAGTTCTTCCTTTCACTTGTGAAGGATTTGGTATCCAAGAAATCTGTAGATTGATATATTTGATTGAGTGACTAACTCACCAAAGCAATATTTGATATAGTCGCTAGTAAGGAGTGGGCCACGTTGTGATGGGAAAAAATCGTTGAGCGTGGGAAATTTCTTATCGCAGGCTGCATCAGATCAAAGACCCAAGAGCGTGCCTTTTATCTTTGACCTTTGCCCCGCGACCTGTTATTGTTATTGTCACTTTGTTATTGTTGTTCCTACACTTTGTTATTGTTACTTGGATTTCTTTCGGTATTCCACAAGGTCCTTAAGTCACGTGACGTCATACGTGCTCAACTTACATCACCGCGTCAGCCTGGAGTGTGGATCTGAAAAAAAACTACTAGCTATGCGACTTGAACCCGGAACGCCGGCGTGTGAGTCCATTCCTCAGACCGCTACACCAACGAGTCGTGTTGATAGTATGAGGTGGAACGTGACTGTATTGATACCAGCTTGAGACGGAGCATCGAATTGAGGCGTTGTGTCGGGTCCTCGGGTCTTCTGATCAAACAAATATTCGTGAAAGAAAGTGATGTAATAATATTGCACAGGGTGTACAAAAATTGTGGAAGAGATATATAGGGTGTACAATATTAAGGATTTTGACGAAAAATCATGGCTGCCATAGGAGCGTGCGACATTAAAGAAACATGGCCGCCATTGGGGGTTTGCAGGGTCTGCCGCACGCGACGGGGTGCGATGCCGTTCAGTCTACCGTTTGTCCGTTCATCGTTTCGTCCGAAACCGTTTTGATTTTTTGAAACCTCAGCGTTTGATTTTTTTTTCGTCAATTGGTTCATCGTTCGATTTATTTCGTTCGTTAAGGTTGAAAAAGAAAACGATTCTAAAAAGCATTTTTATTTAGAAAGTGAGATAATAAAAATGATGAATTTTATTGACGTTGGAAACTAATGTCCACCGTGGAGATATACGGGGTGTGCAACATTAAAGAAAAAACATGACCGCTGCGTAAAAATCTACCGTGGGACAGGCTGTGCAAATGCCATGGGGTGTGCAACATTAAAGAAAACAACGAGCAGGATTTACAGGGTGTGCAGGATATACAGGGTATGCAGCAATCGATGTCGTGACGCCCGCGTTAAGGTTATCAAGAAATGTGTATTCAGATGAAATTGGATGGCTCTACAGGGTGTGCAAGTGTCTATCATGGGGATATACGGGATGTGCAACATTAATAAAAACATGGACGTCATGGCCGCTGCGTAAACATTCACCATGAGGGATAGAGTGTGCAAAATAAAGGAAAACATGAACGGTTGAAATCTACAGAGTGTGCAAATGTCTACCATGCGGGGTGTGCTACATCAAAAACATGTGCAGGATATACAGGGTATGCAGGACAGAGTATGTCTACCCGTGACGCTCGGACATTTCCAGTGACAGGTGGCGTAATGTGGCGCATGTTCAGCTGGTGACAGATGGGGTGTGCTACAGGGGCTGGCACACCGCCGATCGACTTTAGTCTGTTCGTTGAGAAAAAGAACATTTTCATCTCATATTTATTTTGGTATCACATAGTCATGAAGAATTCCAGCGTTTCGCGTCCAGCGATACAGGGGTCTTAAGATTTTCGTCACTCACTGAGCTATCACAGCCTTGTAGATGAAACCTTTGCTTCATTTGCTATTCTTCAGTGCAGAATACGTTTTAAGGGCCCAAATTTCTTTTGTAGACCCTGTATTCAGTGCAGGAAGCTCATGTAACTCCCACTTCCTGAACGGTATCATCATAGGAAGATCAGATTTTATAGATTGGAGGAGATTTAAACAAATTTTATCGTTGAGAAAAATATGTTTCATCTTCAATTCGATACTGTCGATATTCAGTTTGTCTTCAGTCTCTCCAACTTCATTCGCAACATCTTCAATCATTATACTGTTGTTCTCGTTGCGAGCTCTGACCAATCGTATTGTTTGTTTCCAACACATGGCCAGTGTAAAATCGGTGAATATTTCCAAAAATGTTTGAGAGGGATGTGAAAGTTTAAAAATCCATCAGCTTCATTTCGTATAGATCCATTCGGATAATTCCATCCAGATGTACACATGTGACTGGTATCGTCTGCAGTATAGCATAAGTATCCTCTGAGTGTACTAACTATCCCAGGATTTCGAACGTGTTTTCAAAGCGTTAAACGTTTTTGTTGGCTGTGTATGGATAAATGAACGCGTCGAATTTTTTGTAGCTGAATGTGGGACATCATGAAGGTTACCCAACAAACAACTTCACTGCCAATAGGAAACTTGGATTTCGTGAAAATTTCGAAAATATGTATGTACTGTTAACCGATTCTTTTCGCGCAATATTCTGTGGTCTGAGTGGGTGCGGTGAAACTAATGCAATGTTGAGTTTGCTGTTGAACCCCAATGGCGCTAAATTCAAAAATATTTACGTATACTCAAAGTCATTGTTCCCACCGAAATATCAATTACTGCAGGAAGTCATGGGGAAAATCAAAGGCATGGGGTATTTCCCATTCAGAGACAGTGATGAAATAATCGATCCGGCTGACGCAGAGGAAAACTCCAGTTTCATCTTCGACGATGAAGCCTGTGATAAACAGAATGAAATCAGAGAATATTATGCAATGTGTCGGCACAAATCCATCGATGCCTCCTACATTTTTCAAACTTACTCGAAAATTCCCACACAATTGATACGAGACCACTGTTATATCATTGTTATCTTCAAACAAGATGACATGAATTTGAAGCACATTTTCGATGAACATGTATCTCCAGACTTATCATACGAAGAGTTCAAGGACATATGCGCAAAATGTTGGAATTAAAAATTCGCTACTTTGGTTATTGTCAAGGACTTCGACTTGAAGAATGGCAGATATCGCATGGGATTTGACAAATTTATAAGGGTGTAAATGCAGGTGATTCCTCAGTAGGCATCATGTCATCGACAAGTATAGACGATAAAATCGCTGATGCTTAGCGTAAGTCAAAAATAAATCGGTTGGCAAGAGGAGTACGAAAAAAATACTTGGCCTTGAATGTGGGCAAGTCTGAAGAAGATTGAGCTATTCGAAAGTTATTCAAACCCATAACTGAACCGTTGAAACAAATTGCTGCAATGTCACCACCCAAACGTGAATTGAAATCACCATCACTGGGACAATTATTCGAATCGAAGTATACCAAAATTGTAAAAACAGAGCCAGAAATAGTGGAAGAGGCACAGCATGCTCCTTCAGAACCTGCCAAATTTCTACAGCTAGAAGATGTTGCTGATGCAGGAGCTGAACCAGAAAATGGCGAAGATTAGGTCTTCGATAGTTTGGAATAGGATCAACAAATTCCAAACGATGTATTGAATGCTCATCTAGATCAGTATCCACCATCGTCACGGGAATATATTATGGAATATTTAGGTAAAAATGAGAATATTGATATCGTTTACAGTCCTATATACAACTTTCTTTTTTCAGAATGGTTTCTGGGCGGAAAGGAAATTGATTTTCGCGGAGGAAGAATGATAACAGAAGGACATCAGTTCAAGGAAACACCAGACCTGTATCAATTACTATTTTATGATTACCCTGAAAAATATGTAAAGGAAGATTTGGAAAAATATAAACGGATTTTGGAGTTGAAGTCATCTCATTTGAATAGTCTTGGACGTATGAAGGGTACTAGCAGAAATAAATACAAGCATATTATCAGGCCCCTCTTTAGACACCACACCACTGGTAGCAGCATTCCATTTGATAGTTCGTCATTCAACGAAAAACCAGTTGACTATGTGTATTGGGATGATGTCAATGAACTGGTTGACAGGCTGAGACTTCTCGCTGCATCTGAATCAACAGGAAATACGTCTGTATATAATGAGAGCGTGGCAATTATTGAGGAATTGAAGCAGGCTGGTGTCATCCAATAAATTTGAATGTTTCAGTTGTACCGCATCAGTTTAATAATGAGCATCAACAAGTTCGGTTACACTGCTAAATCAACATCAGATGCTGATGATGAACCGCCGGGTCTTGTGACTGTCCGGTATAGTCCTCAATTATACTCACGATGGAAATATTGATGCAGATTTTCTGAAAATAAGTAATGTGAAGATGCCAACAGATGCTGAGGATGCGACCAATAAGCAATATGTGGATAATACTTCGAATAAGTTGGTTGAACAAATCAAAAGTGAAGTTGGGGAAGACTTGCATCACTTTGTGCCCAGAGAAAAAAGTATGTGGAGAATGATCTCAAGATGAGGTGTAAAAACCTTCGAGGAACCATATTGCTTGTTGAGAAAGAAATTACGAATATCGATGAGCAACTCGTTGAACACAAGGGGAAAAGTACAGATAGGATAGATCACCTTCAACACGATTTGTTTGCAAATAGGAAAAATATTCATTACTAGATTTGGTAAATACGCAAATGACATAGAAAAATCATCGAATGCAGAAGTCATCCTGAATAATCGGATGAATAGTATCGAGCAACAATTCGATGAAGGATTGAAGCAAATTCAGGCTCAATCGACTAAACATGACGATGATATAATCTCAATAAAAATGGATGCAACTGCTTTGGCCGATAGAATGAATAGTTTGCAACGAAACTATGATGAGGCATATTGGAAACTTGAAGCAACATTAATTCAATATAAAAACGATATTACCAAAATCAATTCAGATATTCTTGAGATGAAAGCTAGCATCAAGAAAATCAACCTGTGGTAGAATGCGGTGGTAGTAGATGCAACAAAGTAACATAATTTCAGTATAGTATCTGCTATCAGAATGAAAGGT
This sequence comes from Zygogramma bicolorata, assembly GCA_032362365.1. Classification (NCBI taxonomy): domain Eukaryota; kingdom Metazoa; phylum Arthropoda; class Insecta; order Coleoptera; family Chrysomelidae; genus Zygogramma; species Zygogramma bicolorata. The sequence continues at coordinate 733,300 of JAVJAQ010004993.1, forward strand.
CATTCAAGGGAAAAAATTCAATGGGTGAATGAATTACATAGGCCAGCTCGCAAGAACTTTCCACGCCGTCGAACCATAATTAAGGGGCTAAATGACTTGTGGGAAATGGACCTTGCTGATCTGCAAAATTATGCCAAAGTTAATCGAAACTACAAGTATATTTTGGTTGTTCTCGATACCTTTTCCAAATACCTACGGGTTGAACCAATCAAAAGTAAAAATGCCAGTGATGTCACCAGTGCAATGACCAACATTTTCAAGAGTGGTGGACGTACCCCCAAAAATCTACAGTCAGATTTGGGGAAAGAATTCTACAATGCCAGCTTCCAACAACTAATGAAGAAGCACAATATAAATCATTATAGTACGTACACTGTGAAAGAAGCTGCAATTGCCGAGTGAGCTATTCGAACACTAAAAAAAAACTATTCAAACAATTCAGTTTGAATGGTTCCTACAAATGGTTGGATATTTTACCTGAAATCGTACAAAATTACAACAATGGTAAGCATCGAACCATTAATATGAAGCCATGTGATGTAACAAAGGCTAACGAAAAAAAAATTCTCAAATCGATGTATTCTCGCCTGAAGTTAGTGGGCCCTAGGAAATTCAAAGTCGGAGATATTGTTCGCATATCGAAAGCCAAACATGTTTTTGACAAGAGCTAAAAACCCAATTGGACAACAGAATTGTTCAAGGTAATCAGAGTGAAAATCACCTCCCCCACTACCTACTTGTTGGAAGATATGATGAGGCGACCAATCGGTGGAGCGTTTTATGAGGAGGAATTGCAGAAAACTGCCAATCCTGATGTTTATGTCAAGTGGCTTGGCCTCTTCTTCAACAGAAACCATATGACCTTGCTGAGGCAGGATTCTTTTATATAGGCAGAAGTGATCGAGTCAAGTGCTTCTACTGTGGTCTTGAGGTGAGAGATTGGCTACCCGAAGACGAAGTATGGACTCAAGATCAAATTTACTATGATAAATGTGAACTCTGGAAACTCAAAAACCCGAATCTTGGAATAAAAAATCTCCAAAAATACACGTTGAACTCCATGGATTAACGCTATTCTTGCAAAATTTGTTTGGAAAATGAAATGAATGTAGTTTTCATGCCTTGTAAGCATTTATCATGCTGTGTTGATTGCGCTGTCACTTGTGATAATTGTCCGATATGTAGAACATCAATAGCATCTTTTTGAACAATTTTTATCGTAATGAATTCACTTGAATGGGTTTTCAATTTGATTACAGCGTGGCGAAGTGAGATGCTAGTAGGCGTATAGCGTCTGTGACTGATAGCGTCGCGCATATGAGACACAACTCGACGCCTCGCGCAAGTAAGACGATACTCGACGGGTAGCGCATGTGAGATGCTAGTAGACGGGTAGCGTCGCGCATATGGGATGCTAGTAGACGCGCGAGTGAGACGAAACTCGACGCGTCCCGCATGTGAGACGAAAGTCGACGGACAGCGTCGCGCATTCGAGATGATAGTTAACGATTTCCATGAATCACCTGACTTTCTCCCCCACCAAATTTGAAAACTTTTATGTCACATACTTGCGATAATAATATTCAGTTATTGTTTCGCAGTCGAGTGCTCAACGATGATGAGAGTAATTCGTGATTTCGATGTGAAACAATTGTCTCAAAGTTTAGTGAAGGTTGAATTAAAAGATATTTGCCGAAAATTCAACATTGACATCGAACATGATCAACGGAATGCATTCTTTTGGAATATCAATGTGACCAAGCATGTGAAATTGACGGAAGATTTGCTGGAATGGCTTGGCTATACTGGAACATATTCCCAGATAACATGGCATGTGACACGATTATTGAAGGAAAATGTTGAATACAGAACAGTTAACGACGAGTTGAATCCTCAAAAGCCATTGAATTACGTGAACTATTTTCCCTGATGAAATTCATCGTTATCAAGTATTGCTAGTACTATTTTTAAGTACGCAAAATTCTCAACTCCTCAAATCTGTCAATGAGTTGAAGGAAATTTTATCGGTGGAAACCCAAAAATCTGAGATAGATAGAAAATTAAGTGCTCAGAGATTTGCAGAGAAGAACGAAAGAAAAGCAGCTGAATTAGAGCGACAAAGAACGGAAGCCAGTCGGCGGAAGCTCGACACACAAATTGAAGAGAACATTTCAATTCTGTTGGAATCAATTGCACCAAGATTGACTCCTCCTCCGATTAATGTGAGAGAGCGTGGGAGTCTCGGTTTGTATGAAGTAGAACCGGAGAAAGAATGGTATCTGATGAGACGTCAGGAAGATGGTTGGCATGATGCTGACAAACGTCATAATAGAAGGGGTATGGTTCCAGTGAAGAAATAGACAAACGTCTCACATCCTGTGGATTTCAGTAATGCTATCAAGCAACATTTGCAGAAGGAGAAATTATTCAATACCTTGTGTTATCTGTGCATCTGGAGACGAATCGAACGAAATATTAACGAAAGCTTTCTCGTTTCGACTTGCATTATTTGCTTCCGCCATACCTCCAATGAGTATAGGGTTTGCACTCGTCCGGAATTCAACGAATTAGCTGCTATATGCATATTCAGCTCAATCAGTGCGCCCTATCTTTTCAGACTCTACTCTGACACTGTGTGTTGAACAACTTGTGGAAGAGACAAATCCCGCTGAGGTTGAAGTTGTTGTAATGTTCGTTTTAAAATTAGCTGAGTTCAGAACAACGATATCGATAATGTGGTTTTCTCTCATCATCTTGTTATCGACTATATTTTTCTCAATTCATATTGGAGTACTTCCTGGAATTTACTATAACCTCATTAGTTGTAGCATATTCATTGATAATTTGATTCTATTTCTACTAAGGTATTCGTTCGAACAACTACTCATATGTTAACGATCTTTTAAAACAACTCAAAATATTCCTTTCATGAAATATGTATCGAACTCTTCATAACGAATACTCATTTGGAACATGCATTCAATCAAATTTTGACAGTACTGGCCAGTTCATTTTACCGATAGCACTGATATTAGACATAACTTGACAATAATATTTCATTTTTGTGTTAATTCGGCGAAATTCATGAGGACTTTGTTAACGTTCGATTAACTACTATTGCCCTTTTGGAATATGTCTTTGACCATCAGTGGTATTCACTAAACCACCACAATCTCAAGAGAGTTAGTTCATCCTGTATTTCCTGTGTAACATTTTATTTTTTTTTCCGATTCATCAAGTTGATATATGTTTATATTTTCAACTGAAATTCTACAACTATTCTAAATTCTGAATATTCAAATACTTATGGAATCGGAGATGATTCTTTCGATTCGGAAATTGACATATGATTGATTTCACCTTCATAGCCATGTCTTGTTGATACCAATTCCTGATTACGGTTCACCCGATGAATTCAATCCTTCGAACCCTATTGTTATCACTCTCTTTTTCCTTCAATGTTGTAGGAGATAACAGTTTCAACGCCTTCGACCTGATTCTGTCAGTTAACCCAGCTCCAGTCTTGTACCGTTCGAAGGTTCAAAACCTGAATGTTTTCAATCACCTATCACATATTATGATATACCTTGGTTTCCACTCGAAATTTTGACTCTATAAGATATCAGCTCGATAGGTTCGTCGTGATTCGCCAAGTTCATCAAAAACGAAAAAAAGAATACACGTGAGGGATCGAATAAGTTTGCTGTCTTTGTGTAGTGAGCTAATTTCATTTGAGTGGGAGATAGTAGACGTCAAATCCAAATACCTCGACTGTTGCACATAGGTGGCCCTATATTTGAGTTTTTTTATGTGAGATGGTAGACGTTAGATGTATCTATTTGATCGAAGTACCTCAAACTTTTTGTGGTTCTCATCCTAGAAATTTAAAAGAAATTTTATTTTTCGGTAAAATGTTTGTAATGATCCACTAGTCGAAATAGCATTTCATTGCAATCAATTCACAGCACGATGGTATCAAAGTTCACCAAACCGTTTAGGTTTCCGTCCACCCATTCTTCCGGAAATTAAAAAGTCTACGGAACTTTGATAGATGATTCTCGATCCTCACCTTCGTTGTACGATGTCAAATCTGTCAATTTCATATATGGTACATTATGTTAACAACAATCCTTCTTTTTCGAAAAGACCAAGAGAGTTCATTACTCAATAGAAGGAATAGAAATCGATAAATCCTTGCTGCGAAAATCTCGAAAACTCCATGTTCTACATGTCGGACAATCATTTTTTATTTATCCTGCTATGGTATAGCAAACCCGTATCGCGGTTTCGATAACTCATTGCGTACAGAAACCTGTAATATTTTTTGTTGAATATGGATTTCCATCAAGTATTGGCCTGTTCATTTCAATTCAATTTTTGATCAAATATCACATGCTAGAATGGACTCTAATGAATGTTTCGAGGCCAAGGTTCATCATAGTAAATTATTTAAATACACAAAACAGCAGCGATGAGAAAAGACCCAAATTCGAAATAATTTAGTAGTAGTAGATGTGATTTATGTTATTTTATACAAACGCCATCGAAGTCTCTAGAAGTCCTTCAGCAAGTAGGCTTATTACTAACACCCTACGCCATACCTCAGGAGCAACATGGTTATTTGCGAACCCAGGACCTTCAGTTCGACAGACTGGTGCGTAACCACAGCACCAATTCCCTCGCCCCGATATAATATATTTAATGAAAATTCTCATTATGATTCAAATCATTCAACTCTTTCTCCTTCATGCAGTAAATACATTGTCACATGCACAAGCTTTTCCAACTAATACATATATCACAAAGAGCATAGATTATAGTTTCATATATATCAGCGTTACATTGTTCGAAAACTTTGGCAACAATCAGCGAAAAATTGTCACTTTTTTTCAATTTTTTATTCAACGTCGGCCTATTTTGGCTACCAAAGCCAATCACCGACGCCTGTGAGCACACTTCCCCTAATCGGAAATTCTGCAGAACCCTCTGGTAGGAATCTTTTACGAGCCCAAGATCCATGAAATCGGGGCCGCCAGCTTCAGGTTCCCTCCGAAGGCCGGCATATCCTCAATATATTTTGTGCACATTTATATATTGCTTGCGATCTATGATATGCTAGTTTGCTGAAGTTGTATGGTTTTTCGACGCGTTTTTCTGAAGGACGAAGACTACATTGAGTTTAACATATAGAAACTTTCACGTTTGATGGTTTCTTCAAACATTCTGACAACTCTTTTCAACTCGAAATCGTTATCGAAGTAAGCAGATGAGTCGTAATCAGAAGATGATGAATCACTACGAACAGCACACATGATATTCACCATGGAACCAGATTCTGAGGGTGATAGCGAATAAAGCAACTTGCAGTTGACCCGACGATTTCGGTTTTTCACCCTTCTATCGAGGCTATCTTTATTCTTCTTCGGTTTGAAACTTGTTCTTCATTTTCTATCACTATCGACCTGACGATGTGGATTTTTCAATACTTCTATTGTTACTCTCACGTACCTTCTTTATTTCACGTTATAGAAGTATTTATCATCATAATGAATCTGACATTATCGATTCTCCCAGCCTTCAGAAATGCACGGTACTTTTATTGACCAGTGCTGCTTGGCTCCTCTCTAGTGGGAAAATATTTATAAACATTGTTTTTATGATATTGATGTTAGTTGAGATAATCACAGTAGTACATATCACATAGAACACTTATATGTTATTTTCTTGGGCAGTATGGAGTCATGAATTAAATAGCCGAAATTATTCGATATATTGATCAATATTCTCCCCAATTCTCATGGAAGTCAATCGATTATGTTAATTCTAGGAATTAATTATCTTCCATCACGTAGATACACACATCGGAAACTAATAATAAACAATTTGATATTCACGAAATTGTTGTCGGCTATTCATTTATGCTATTTGAAAGTCATTATTATGTGGTAGAAGAAATCTCCTTAGTTTTTTTTGATGCTGTATTCTAACACATGTTTTTACATAGGTCAATTTCTCGTGGAATCGAATGAACAATATGTTCCTGACCTTCCTCTTGATTGTTAGATTCGAATAATATCTACTGTATTAGGTTGGAGTGTTTCGAGTCTAAATGCACTTTTAGTCAATTTAATATTATAAAGAGCAGCTAGTTGGTTGGAAGTACAGATCTTTTTTCACTTTAATTCCCTATTATTGTTGGTTCTTCTCTCGGAGCCATTTACTTTCTCAACATTTAGTTACTCTCCAATATATCGACACAGACTCAATAAGAGCCACCTTCGATAGTTCAATTGTTATCTAGATCAAAAGAAATATATCACTCGATCGATATAAAACGTATTATATACGATGCAAACTTGATCTGAGTATAGACATTGTTCAAAATTATTCAATATCGATCAGCTGAATAGTTGGTTCGACTGATTGTCAAATAGCCGACTACAATATATAGATAAATCTGCAGCAGATCTCAGGGTTTTTGGGTGTTGTGGGTTGACTTATTAAAAAACGGTGGTCGGTTGACACTTATAATGAACTTTCTTTAAAATGGTGAGTGACAGGTTCAGGCGATAGTAATCTACGAAAAATTATAAGGGGTAGAACAAAATATCAAAACACGAAAATTCAGTTTTACCTACCTACGAAAGTGCAGGCACAAGCTGAAGCGCTGCAATGCAACGTTTAACATTTAACAACCAATAAACACTTTGAAAATTACACCAGATTCGCGACGTGCAAAGTTGCCAAAGGGAATGGTCGAATCTCCCCACGAAAAACTAGCAGGCTTTTTTGGTATCGTTTGAAATTGTTGATACGATGCGCCACCGCTAACCGTTTGCGACTGGTTGCCTAAATATTGGCGGTTTTTCACCCGCGAACACAAGGACTCTTATGATTCGTTACATCTTCGCCCCCACTCTCTGTGAGTTCACGTGTCGATGAAAGAGCGTCACTGGACTCACCAAATAAAATAACATACAATAAAAAAATATGATGAGCACAAAAATTCAAGTTTGTTCACAATACCTCTTCAAGTGACTGGCATGAAACATTCCCCTTTCACGACCATCTTCATGCATTAAAACGTAAGTATTATCATGTATTCTTTTTTTTATTCGGTAAGGCCCTTCAAAAAGCAAAAGTAGTTTCTTGGTTTCAGATTTAATCGCCAAAGATACGTTATTTGCTTTGAGCAGAACCCTATCTTGGGGTTCAAACCGATGGTAAGGACGTCCGTGATATAAGACAGCTCGACGAGCAGCTTTCGAGCGAAAAGAAGCTTCCGCGAGAATAAGTTTTTCCGTTTGTGATAGGGGTATCCGCCCCGTAGGGGGAGACAGGTGTACAGGTAACAATCTTGGCTTCTCGATTCCTAATTGTAGTTCATTCGGGGTGAACCCGGTAGACTCATGCACTACCGAATTTAGAAATTCTTCAAAAGTTTTTAAATGGGTAGCCCATTTTGATTGCTGATCGTGACAGAATGCACGCATTCTTCTACCGATTTCCCTCATACATCGCACACTAGGATTAGCCGCTGGATGCCGGACCGAAATATATACTAACTTCAAACCTAACTCTTCGAAGGTTTCGCGCCACCGCTTCGAATTAAATTGTGTCGAATTGTCATGCAACATCCGCTGAATAGGGCCATGGGTTGGAAGATAGTCTCGAGTTATACGGTTTATAATAGCGACGGTCGTCTCTTTTTTCAAGGCATGAAGTTTGATATGCTCAGTAAATACGTTAAAAATAACTAAAACATACGCCACTCCACCACGACTTTTAATGAGGGGTCTCAGACAATCAATAGCTATCAGGTCTTTACTTGAAGCCGGCAAAATTTGTGACTGCGGGGGACAGGGTAAGGTACATATTTTTGTTTTTTGGCAAAGTTCACAAGCTTCAATATTTTTCTTAATTTGGCGTTGCATGTTTGGAAAATATATTTCGTTTTTCATAGACGCGTGAGTTTTGGAAACGCCAAAATGCCCCAACGCCGAGTGATAACTATTGATACAATCCTTCACAATTGATTCGGGGATGCACAATAACGCGTTTTCACCAGGGCCATATTTATACACAATGTCATTGTAGATGAAAAACCTTCGCAAAAGAACCTCTTCACCACTCTGCAATTTTTCACGAATCTCTAGTAACTTTTTGTCGGACTGTTGAAGGTGTTTAATGTTCTTCAGAAACTTCTGAAATGACTCTGGAAGGCGAACCTGCATAATTTTAAAGCATTTATCAAGAGGTGTTGGTAGCCTAACACAGCTATGTCGAGAGAGAGCATCAACTACGTAATTCTCGCTCCCTGCAACATGTATGACTTCGAAAGAAAACTCCTGCAAAGCTAATGCCCATCGAGTTATACGGGGGGAAAGGAGACGACAGCTGTTGAGGTAGGTCAGAGTTTTACTGTCGGTATACAGAGTGAAAACAGTGCCAAGTAAATATACTCTCCACCTCTGAATCGCCCACAACGCCGCTAGAACCTCCTTCTCATTAGAGTAATACCGTCGCTCACGGCCCAAGCGACAACCTGCTTTTCGCCCCTTACCACCTGGAAAAGTTGGGCAGCTATACCGTTCTCACAAGCATCCGTCATTACATGCCAAGGCAGAGACGGGTCAGGGTGGTACAACATAGTAGCTCACTGCAACTCTTGCTTCAGGGACTGGAACGCCTGTTCTTGGGTTGCTCCCCAAGTCCAACGATTTTTTTTTTCGTAGAAGGGAGGTCAATGGCTCTGAGAGAGAAGCGAACTTCGGGGAAAACCCCCGGTCATAATTGCAGAGCCCTAGAAATTTCTGCACTTCCTTAACATTCCTTGGCCTGACATAATCCCTAATCGCCTGAATCCGCTCCGGGTCTGGACGAACTCCCCTTGGGCTGACAATGTAACCTAAAAAGTGCATCTCCTCTTTGAAAAACTCACACTTCCGCAGCTTGATGGTGAGGCCAGCTTGCTGTAAACGAGAAAAAACTTTTTCTAGATGCAACAGGTGTTGGTCAACCGACTCCGACATGACCAAAAGATCATCCACATAGGTGACTAGAAACTCGGAAAAATCATCCCCCAAAATAGTGGACATGGCTCGAGAAAATGAAGAAACTGCTGTACAAATCCCGAATGGTAAAACCCTGAACTGGTAAGTTTTATTTCCAACCATGAACCCTGTATATTTTTTATCTTGCTCTCGCAAGGGTATTTGCCAGTACGAGTGCGACAAATCTATCTTGGAGAGAACGTTTTTTCCATGTAACCGCGCAATGATATCGTCTATGCGTAATACCGATTCAAAGTCACGGAGTTCAAGTGCCCGGCATATAGACAGACTCTGACAGAACCATCCCGTTTAACCGCGGTCATGAGCGGAGAAATGTATGGAGTTGAAGCACGCTCTATGACTCCCCAACTCTCCATTTGCTTGAGAGTTTTTTTCTACCGCTTCTCGATGCACAACCGGAATAGGATAGTTTTTTATGGAAAACTCCTTATCTGTCGATAAATGAATTTCATGGTAATAAGAGTTGTACGACCGGGAGTTTCAGAAAATATTTTTTCAAATCTGGCCAGTAAGTTTCTAAACATACACTTTTTTGTTTCAGGAATATCAGATGATGAAGTCACCAGATCAAGATCACCATTCTCAGAATGACAGGGCGTGTTTTCTTCAGTTGAATAGGTTTTATTAATTATAGCAGTAATACTAATGGGTGGGGGATTTGCCCACTCATGGTTCAGATTCACTTCATCTAAAGATATTATCTTATTCTCAAGGGTCAGAATTATATTTTTATTTCTTAAATCGATGGAAGCATTATACATTCTTAGAAAGTCAGTTCCGATTATTATAGGGTAGGACAGGTCGTGTATTAGTAGAAATTCGTAAGAAAAAATTTCTTTGTTTGCTTGAAATGTTACATAGGCCTGCAATAACACTTTCCTAAACTTCGACTTGAAGGCTCCAATAACACAAATAGCATTACGACGGAAATGAGGTATATTGTTGTGGAACTCTGATATTTGTTTCCAAACTTCAGTAGAACAGGCAGTTACTGTACTCCCTGTATCCACCATAGCTGGAAATTGAAAACCATAAAGACTTAACAAAATTATTGGGGATCGAGTATCAATAAATTCATGCTCAAAATCACACTCCTCGAGTAAGTCTTCTTCTGGGTTATTTTTCAGAATTAAGTTTGATCTTGTGTTTTTTTCTATTTTATTTTTTTCAAAACAGGTACTTGTTTTGTCTTTTATCAATACCGCTCCCACACACGATGACATGTGTGGGGACCCCATTAGTTTTCCGACTCATTTTTTTTTTCGGGTGAAGCCTCTAAAACAAGAGAAGAGATATTTTTATTGAAATGCCTAGGGGAAACGTTATTACTGGGCCGTCCGCCACCTCTATAAGCTTGTTGAAAACCTTTCTCAGAACTAGATTTCAAATGATTTGTATCATTTCGTGTGTAAGAGGAACTATATGTTTCATTTTTGAAAAAATGATCAGCCTGTCGCAGCCTAATACAAGCGGTTAACAGATTGTTCCTACTAAAGTTGCAAAAATATTAGGAGGGGAATGTCTTGCAATGATTGCAATCAATTCTTGCTATGTGTAAGGGGGCACCAAATGTCTTGCTAAGGCGTCTTGTGAATTGAAGTAATCAACGAACTTTCCTTCCTGATACTTCCCTGCTTCTAATTTAAGTTTGATCCCCAATTGTAAAGTGGAATCCCAATATTGCTCCAAAAATGCTTTTTTCAACTCGGCATACGAATTAAACATGTAGCTGTAGCATTCGAACCATACTTTGGCAGACTTTGCAAGTAAATTTGTCAAATAAAATTTCATTTGCGGAAAAGGTGCGCGCTCAATATCAAAATAAACTTCAATATTATTCAGGAGATCAATGGGATGCAAATCTCCTTCATTAACGTAAGTAGGTAAAACCCTCACATCTTTCAGATCAGGTGGAGTATAGGCATTTCTGTACAAAAATCGATTTTCCGCCAAATTTTGATTTTGATAAACATCATTCCCAACATTTTTGTTATTCGTAAGTTGAGTATTATTCGGGTAATTCATTATCGGAGCCGTGTTTGAATGATTACCTTGCAATGAACAGTAACTGTTGATGGCAAAAAAGAATTGGTTCTGTTCGGGTCCAACTGTTTTTTATTCTGGTCGCAAAAAAGTTGTTTGTGAACACTAGAGTTGGATTCTTTTGAAATATGCGGAAAACTCGAAAATATTTCTGCCTGAGATAAATTTACCTCTGGATTTTGAAAATAATTTTGAAAATTTTGCACAGTTATGGTGCTTAGTAATGAAGGATTTGACGATGATGTCGTGGTTGGGATCCCGGTAACGGACGAATTCAGCGACGTTAGAATCTGCGTTGGAAAACTTGCAGCCACAGGAAAATTAGATGTATCAACTGGGTTACCTGTGTTATTCAAGGTGTCTCCTTGAGTATTTGTCGAGTGTTGGCCTTCGGCTGTATCCGGTTGATGCTGTGGTTCTCTCGAATTTCGTCCCTCGGGATGCTGATCTGTTCGATTTCCACGAAGTCGCATGAAGTATCCCGTTGCTCCTGATGGTGATTTCTCCACAACCATGATGTTCAATCAGTCCCTCTTTTGGTCGCCAAGTTGCAGCAGATCTCAGGGTTTTTGGGTGTTGTGGGTTGACTGATTAAAAAACGGTGGTCGGTTGACACATATAATGAACTTTCTTTAAAATGGTGAGTGACAGGTTCAGGCGATAGTAATCTACGAAAAGTTATGAGGGGTAGAATAAAATATCAAAACACGAAAATTGAGTTTTACCTACCTACGAAAGAGCAGGCACAAGCTGAAGCGCTGCAATGCAACGTTTAACATTTAACAACCAATAAACACTTTGAAAATTACACCAGATTCGCGACGTGCAAAGTTGCCAAAGGGAATGGTCGAATCTCACCACGAAAAACTAGCAGGCTTTTTTGGTATCGTTTGAAACTGTTGATACGATGCGCCACCGCTAACCGTTTGCGACATCTCAACTGGATTTATAAATTACTGGTTGCCTAAATATTGGCGGTTTTTCACCCGCGAACACAAGGACTCTTATGATTCGTTACAACTCTACCCTCACTTGCACTCACAGTTGAAACTATTGACGTTGGTTCGAATCCAAACGACATTTATCAATCAATATGGAACGAAGGCTGTAATCATCATGATCAACTCCACCCTCGTACTCGTTGCATTCATTTCAAAAATCGAATTTTTAATCTACTCCACATTCGCAGTGCTCATCAATGGCCGAATTTTCAATCACATTGGCAGTGCCACTCACTAATCGAATTTTCAATAGAATCGACTCCTTTATCCGAATGATTTTCAAAAAGCCGCAGTGTCAGGCTGGATTCAGACAGATCCGAAATTCGATCGTAGGACGATCTGATAGCTTTCTTATTGGTCTAAACCTAATTTTACACCAATCAGAAAGCTATCAGATCTTCGTACGATTGAATTTCGGACCTGTCTGAATCTAGCCTCAGTCGATAGCCGAATTTTGAATCGACTGCTCATCCGCACTCGATAGCCAAATTTTTAATTTGAAGCCGACTGCACACTCGCAGCGACTCTCGATAGCCGAATTGGGTTCGAAGCCGATCCATTGTTCGGTTCCTATCATCAACCAAAATTTTGTTTTTATCAATTTCTGTTTCGAATTGAATTTACAAACAACTACACACCCGTAGTGACACTCGTACCCCGGCTATCGAAGTCAACCACAGAAGACGACCATCGAATTATAAACGGTATCATTGGTATTACTTCTTCATATCTATATCTAACACGGCTTGGTGATGTTGCTGTCTGATTATCAGGTGTTCACGCCGGCGCGCCGGGTTCAATCCACACCAGCGGAAGGTTTTTTTTATTTCAGGTTTGCACTTCGCTTGCAACGTTGCACGCATAGGTTGTTGCTAGGCAGAGACCAATCAGATCTGTCGTAGCTTAGCAACAGCGTATATGCAGAACTGCAAGTGATTCACGAACAGGGCCCTTGGACAGTTCGACGGTTAGTTCATTGGTGGCGTTCTGATGTTTTATTCTATGGTGACATATGATAGGTGACTCTGATGTTTGTGTTTCATAGTTAGGTTAGGTCACGCCCAAGCTATCATTTATTTATTTATTTATTCATTCGAAATTTGGGACACAAACAGGTATAACCCATATATAAGAATACACTAACACAATCGATAACAGGGCTAATATGCATGTTCAGACCTAATTACATCTTAAGTATAATGATGAAATACATGAAACAAGGGAGAAACAGTATTCTTATTCATAGTTATTATCGAGTCATTAGGAAATGAAAATTTTTTTTCAGTTTTTTTGAAGGAAGGATATGGGAAAGATGTTTACATCATTGCAATATTTGTTGAAAGAATCACAAATTCTAGTCAATGCAGAATTTTTCCTAAATTCGTTCTATAATTGGGACAAGAAAATAATTCTCTGTTTTTGGTGTCCCTTTGAGGAACATGATATGATATCATTGACACTAATTTTGGTGAGTCATAACAGTTTGTTACAATTTTGTAACTGAAGAGTAAGTAAGATAATTTTTCGTTGTTCGAGAAGTTGTATCTTCGATTTTATCAACTATATTTATTGTTTCATCATTTATGGAATATTGATATTAGATTAACGTACTGCATCTACTGACCGATGACGCGGGCTTGGCCACAGATTTCAGAGATCCCGCCGGATATGGTCGCCATTTTGGATTGATGATCAATGAATTTCTTCATCTATTGTTAGGAATTTATCCAAAAGTAATTATTCAGTTATTATTGAAGTTCCGGAATTCTCTCTTGATGTGATAACTTTCCTCGTATCTGGATCCCATAAACGATAAGCTTTCGATTCGGTTGAGTATCATACGAAGATGCATTCCTTTGATCGCTGATCGAACTTATTCAATGCAAATGCTCTCGAACCAAAAATTTTCAAGTGAGAGACCACTGGCTTTTTTCCAATCCATACTTCATATGGAGTTTTATCGTTCAAACTACGTGTTGGGCATCGATTCCATATGTAAGCTGCCGTTGATAAGGCTTCCGCCCAAAAACTGTGTGTCAGCTCCGATTGGTACAACATACATCGGGCCATTTCAACCAGCGATCGATTCATACGCTCAGCAGTGCCATTTTGTTGAGGAGTATAAGCGGTGGAATATTCCCCATTTCATTCCATTTTCCTCTAAAATTTAGTTGAATGCCTTTCCACAATACTCCAACCCATTATCAGTTCTCAAAATCCTGAACTTTCGTTCGATTTTAGAAAATATACTTGAGTCCAACGTGACTCATCATCCATAAAAGTAGCAACATATCGTGCTCCTCCAAACGAAATTTCATTTCGAAAGGTCCACAAATGTCTGAGTGAATCAAATCTAAGACGCCTTCTGCCCTTGATGATGATGCCATAGGAAACTGTGATGCTATCTGTTTATTTTTAATGCATATTTCGCAATCATTCAGTTTTTCTGATGAATTGAATTTGATACCTTCTGCCAAATTTCTTGTCAAAATTGTTTTCAACTGTCTTCCATTGAGATGATCGTAACGAAAATGCCATTTTTGAAGTTCACTATTCCATACCATAACTATTCGCAATGGAGGTAGACTCTCCAGCTTGGTGAATATAATAAAGATCGTTTTCTGTTCGCTCTCAGGACGATTTCTCCCTTTTGAGTGATAATTTCAGCATAATTGTCATAGAATTCGGTTATTCTACCATAAGATGCTGCTTTTGAAATGGATATTAAATTTGTTTCAAGTTCGGGTACAAACAAAGTGTGCTCTAAATTGATTGTTTTTTCTCCAAGTAAGCCATTATCTACTATCACTTTTACAGTTCCTTTTCCGAGTATATTTGTGGTTTTGTTTGTAGCTTAACACACCTTTCGATTATTCAGAGTTTGGAAATTCAAAAACATCGATTTATCGTTACAGATATGGGAGGTTGCCCCGCTGTCCAAGCACCATTTCTTCTTGGTATTCTGCTCTACATGGTATGCTGCAAAATTCATCTCAAAAAATTCTTCTTCTGCATTGGAAATTCCCTCAATATTGGAGGCTTCATGCTTCCGAATATTGTCGTTAATCTACATTGGGAATCTTTGTGACCAAACTTGTGACAGTTATTGCATTTGGAAGTGAAACCCTTTTTATTGTGAGAAAGTTCGTTGCTACTGGTTTTTTTACCTTTAGGGTCATATTTCTTGTAATTTTTGGTCCACTGGGATTTGGTTTTTGTGAACAATACATTTTGGGGCTCCCGACTTTCGAATCCCATTCTGGCATTGAATTCATCGGGCAGTTATATTTTCAATGCCTCGGGTTTTGACAGTTCATCCCTTGCTTCAATTGTGCAACGAAAATTTTTGTAGGTATTAGGTATTGAATACAGCATCAATATCGATAATGGATCGTCTCCAACATCGATTCCCATTTCCTTCAATTGGTCAACTACAATAAAAAAAGTATTCAGATGATCCGTCATTGTGTCATCTTCCTTAATTTCTGTGAATAACAGTTGCTTCAATGAAGTTGCCTTTCTAGCAGGTCCTCAGGTTATATAGTTGTCGTTTAGTTTCTCTCACTGCTCTCTGGAAGTTGTACAGTGCTTTATAGTACCCAGTTCTGACGGTTGTATGGTCAGAATAATATCAGCTTATGCTTTTTGATCTGTCTTCTTACACATTTCCTTTTCCTTTGGGTCTGCTGGTTCCTTTGCCTCACCATTAACGTACGACCAGTGATCATTTTTGAGAAGGATAGCTTCCATCTGCATCTGCCAAGCATCAAAATTATCCTTATTCAAGTTGTCGATCTACGAGAATAATGATGCCATCCTAAATAATTTCTTACTAAAGAAAATACACACTACTGTTTCTAGAAACGGCTTGGGTTTATAACCTGTTGGTTTTTTATTGAGAAAATTTCTTCAACTCTTGGAACTTGAAATATATTTTTGACATCAACGTCGACATCAATGTATCAATAGAATCACTGAATGATGCAAAAATATATACATGAACATGAAAGTTAAATAAACACGTTGATTTATCCAACAGTAACCCATTGACAAAATGGTTGAGGCTTTCGCGGTCGAGATTATTAGTATAACTACTCTTCTTCGGGCTTGAAGGCTGTCGTTCTTTGGAATTTCTTCCTAACGTTTCGCTAGCGCGAGTGGCCAGCTTCTTTAGAGCCTCACTCATTTCTGATGACTCCTTCAAGCCCGAAGAAAAGTAGTTATACTAGTAACCCATTGTTCACATTTATATCGAACCTGTTCATAGGTAGGTCTGAGACGAATGCAAGGAAATAACTCAGTTACTTCCCCAGGGTCTGGATCAGATATGTTGATGACATATGCGATGGATACAAAGATAACCGACATGAGAAAGTGAACAGTTTATAGTAATAACATATAAATCTCAGTACACTGGAGGACTGAACAAATAATCTCGTAGATATGAACGTTGCATATCAAGCTTTCTATAGGTTACAACAGATTCTTGGTAACTAACCCAGAACACAAATTAGGAAACAGACAATTCGGAAATTAACGGAATCAGTTGTCAAGATTGCAAAAATAAATACATTCTTCAGAGCTAATGAGCTATAATGATTCGTTTCAGAAATAATTTCGCACCTGAAATCAATTATTCAAAAATATAAATTAGTCGAAATAAATTTATATATATTCCTTCAAATTGTCTGTTTTAGATATTTTTCTACAAATTCATGAAAATTACGCCAATATGGGAAACAAACGTCAAACAATACAGAAGAAATCTATCATCAACGAATAGAAATCTCGGAGAGCCAATCTTGCATGGACGAAAATCTGTCAAAATATTCATTCCAACATAATAGCTGAACGGGCAGTATATATTCAGAGAGCGACGAGGAGTCAGGTGTTGTCTCAGGAGGAGGTATTCGTGACTGGACGCCAGGACCTCAATCTGCCCACTCCCCACGTCTCGTCACAAGTTCTCTCACAGGTCTCAATCGATAGATTTTCATTTTTCAGATATCCGATTTGGATTTTGCTCAATATTTCCCGTACTATTGATATTAGAGAAAATTGTTTTGAGATATTTTATGGTATTCACCTTGATAAAGACAATTTTACTTTTGATGATTTTTGACTCTCCCATTCGTTCTCGACATATTTCAATATTTAACAAAAATGAAAAAACGATTTGAGAAATTTTTTATATCGTTTTGTTTTTCGATTACGAGCAACTGTATGGTCTACAGAATGTTGGAAAAGAAATAACTAATGATACAAAAAAAAATCATGGAATCTATCATTGAATACCAATGGTGTGAATACAGCGATTCCATGTCATCAGTTGTTCCAAGTTCCCAGTTTCTAAATCACACGACTTTTACATATTTCATCGCTATCAACGGTGCTCACTGAATATTACATGAATTTTCTATTGACGGAAGTTAATTCATTTTTTGATTGTACGCATTTGGATTTCAACATGGAATTGTTCTCTGCTGTAATTTTCAGGTTCTGATCGAACAGTAGATTGCACGCTCACGTGATTGGTTTCATTCCTACTGATTTTTGATATTCGTTTTAGAGTTGTAAAAAACAACTCAAGTAGTCAAACTACTTGCATTTTGAGGAATTTCATCAATATTTCCCAAACAATCGATATCACAGAAAATATGTATATCGATTTTCTATAGCATTTGACGTGATCTAAAATTACCTTGATTTGCCTTGATTTGGAATATCAATTATAATGAGATAAAATTAATAACCACTCCATTTTTTCCATACTTCCCCTTTTTTCTTTTCCACTTGAATTCATCTGATCCTCTATAAAAGTTTTTGAAGGAAATATTTTATTATTATTATTTTATTTATTTGTTTATAATTACATTCAGTCCTATTTTGGTTTGTCTTAAATAACTTGAATTATTTTTTCCCATGGTTGTAATTGTGTCTGATACTATATTTTTCTTTCCTGGTATATGCCTAATCTCAAATTCATATTCCTGCAACAATAATGCCGCCTATGAATTCTATTGTTCGCATATTTACATTTAAAAATTGAAATCAACCCATCATTATCCGTTTCTATAAAGAATTTTTCTCCATGTAAATAAAATCTAAACTTCGTTACGCAGAAAATTATACTAGCCAATTCCAATTCACTAGCACTATAAATCCTCTCATTTTTTTCGTAACTCTTGATATGAATGATATAGGTATTTCTGTATTCCCTTGTATCTGTATTAAAATACCTGCTAGTATTTCTCTACTTGCGTCTGTCCGTACAATAAACGGTAAGTCATAATTTGGATGGTAGATTTTGTGAAGAATTGTTTTTTAATTCGATAAATTCTCTTCCGTGCTGTTCATCCCATTTTCATTTTACATTGTTCTTCAATGAATTTAATAATGGCAATTCTCTCCTTCTCAAGTCTGTTGTCAGTCTTTGGAAATAGTTCAATATTTCCTAATATCCCTTTGAGTGTTTGTAAATTGTGTAATCATACATAATTCCTCATTGTTTTCACTCTCTCTGGGTCCATTTCAAATCCTAGTTCATTCAGTCTATATCCTGAATATGTCACTTCCTTTTGGAAAGACTAACATTTATTAAAATTGATTTTTGAACCTGCCTCATCCAATATTTCTAAAACTTTCTCTAAATTTTGTTTATGTAATTCTTCATTTTCTGAGTATATCATAATATCGTCTACGTAGTGTAACACAAAATGTTGATATTTGTCTCGTATTTGCTGTAAAGCTCTTTCTAGTGCTCGACAAGCTGACTGTGGACCATATGGTACAACGCAAAATCTGTAGATCACCACTTTTATACAAAATCCTGTGAAATTTCTCACACTTCCATCTAATGGAATCAACCAAAAACTGTGTTCAAATCAAATTTCAAAAATATTTTTGTTTCCGTAATTCCACCAAATATGGCTTCAATATCAATTGGAAATTCATACTGAGGTATTGTTATTTCATTCAATTCTCGAGCATCTAAATATAGTCAAAGTTAACCGGTTTTTTTTCTACTACAACAATTTGAAATTCTCAGTTTCTCTGACTTCTATTTTGACTCCTTCTCAGCGGTGTAGTTTCTATGGAATGCAGAGCTGCTTCTTGATGTCATATATTGTGATTGAAAAGAAGAACCAAATAAAATGTTTTCAAATCCAATCTATTACCAATTTTCATTGGAAATTTAGCACCTTTTTCATATATATCAAGATTTCAAGTTTAATACCGTTTCGATCAAATATTTTTTTATCTTCAAGTTTCCTGATCTAAGAGAAACCCAACTTATGTACTATTAAACCAACCAAAACATAAATAATGAGATTTGGACAATCAATCTGCTCGGTGCCACAAATTGAAAGAATACTAAAAACGAACAATATTTATGGGTTGAGTGGAAGAACAAGTCCTTTTCCTCGGAAAAATTGTTGTTGTTGTAAAATTGTTCGTTCCGTTAACCAGTCGACGAACATCAACCCCTCAGAAGTCTGAACTCGTGCGAGCAATGGAGCAACGAGGCCTAACCTTTCAACGTGCGATTAGCCAGCACGGTGGCCCGGCGAGGATTCGAACCCCGGCCTTCCGCTTGATAGGCAGATATGCTAACCACTACACTACCGAGACCATTAATTGCAAAAAGGAATTGAACTATGATTTTTGGCGTGAATAATTCATAAGTTTTTTTTGTTGTGTTTTTTTTGTACTTATATTACGTCAATGAAAAACAATACTCAAATGGTGTCACAGCGGAAAAATATTTTCTTAAGTTATATTGTAAAGATAGATTGTAAAATAAAGTTCTGGAAGTCGAAGATCAAAATAAACACAGGGATAGAAATGTTCACTTGGAATGAATCAAAGAAGATATGAATAAGTTTTGTGGTACCTGGACTTCTGCTACCGTCTATCTTACTGGAACATGTGAAACTGACTTTACAGGTACATACGTATTCCTGTTTTGGCTGTTAGTATTTGTTGGTAATACTTCGGTCGCTATGAGCACCTTTTATTTGATTTATTTTTTGTATGTTGCCGTTCTCAAGGTTATTGTTGAGAACTAAATGTATTAATGGTAACTTTTGGAGGAAGTTGAATTTTTTGAAAAAATAATGGTTTTCTTCTGCTTAAGAATGTTGAAATCGACTGAATGAGAGAGTGACTTGTATTTATCAGAAGAAGGACGAATTTCTTGTGTTCAAACAACAGAAATTTGATGTGAAAAATTGTGAAGTTTTACAACAAAATGGACCTGCATCTCCGAAAATATAAGAGACCGCCGAAATTTTCATTCGGATTTTTAGTAGAGGAGACCGAATTACGTGAGTTTCACAAAAAAAAAACAAAAAATAGGTGCGACCGGAGTATAACCTTTGCTATGATATTACCTGCTTACTTGTTTTTCTTGCCACTTTTTCTTTCCAACAATGATCTCAGCTTTTCAAAAATCTCGCGCACCCTCTTCTTGTTTCGTTACTCCCGTTGCTATCACTACCTTTCGATTTGAGGAGTCACTTCCACAGGCCACTTTTTTTATAATCTGATTTTCCTTAATACTGTTTACGAATGATCCTCATTTATTGAAATCTGATTTTTGAAAGGTTCCTAATGTATTCTATTGAATTTTTACAAATTTCAATTGCTTTCTTTTATTCAATTCCTTCTAATTCCTAATATCGAGTCTGTTATTATTTCTATGTCAAAGTTTGTGTTTTGTTTTCATGTTTGGTCAGTGAAATTCAATGTACAGTATGTTTTATGTTGGTCTTGAGTTTTCAGTAAGTATGACTGTTATTTGCTGTACCTGTGTTGTCGTTTTCCGCTGTCTGAAATGATACCACAGCTGAGAAGTTTCTCAAATAAGGATATTAGATGTTATGGTTGTTGTTTTTGGTTAGCCAAAATGAGCTAGACATATTGCTACTCAATATATTTACTCTCTTACATTTGGAATTCACATTTCTCCCTTGTTTGGACTGATATAGTTAAACTCATCATTAAACTGTTTTTCAGATGTCTTGAAAGAGAAAATAAAGATTTTCGAAAGCTTGACAATTCAATGTACAATTTCACTATATCAGGCCAAACTCAATTTATGACTGCAACCCCAAGGTTAATTTTCATTGCATGGGGATTTTCCAAATTCAGATGGTTTTTTCAACTAGTCCAGTCAAGAGACTACCCTTCTCTATATATGTTTATGTATTTCAGTGGACAGTACCGGACAGAGGTGATTCAGGTATTTTTTTTTGTTTGATCTTTGATTGAAGTAAATTATTTGTCTTGGTTAGTTATTTTGTAGAGGGCTTGTTTTTTCTGAAGTTGATCCTCCACTCTGTTGATCATTCGAAAATGATCAACGTTTCAATTCCGATTTTTGAACCATCTTCAGGATCGGTAGTTGACTGGGTGTCGTGGTCGAAGCTTTCTTGTCACACTGGCCATGTAATCACTACTCGAACTACGAGAATCAGTGAAAGAGGGTGTGGGTTTTATAGTATTCAGACCTTCATGTCATTGCTGGTTGGTGAATTATTGTCGGTGATCATAGTAGTTGTCGGATCGTTACGAATTGGTGAATCAGTATCGTGTTATGTATTTGGGAGGGGACGTCGACTTGATATTGATTCCCAGGTGTTTGGAAATCTTTGTGAATCGTCACGTACGTTAAGACAAATAGGATTATTTTTGATTTCCATGACTTATCTGAGGAATCTGATGTTTACTGTAGTTGGTGTGGCAATTTTTTCGGTATTCCAGAAGTTTATTTTGTATCCTGTTTCAAGTTCGTGTGAGAAAAAGTTTCTGTTGGTATGTTCTGGGACAGTCAGAGCAGGACACTTCATTTACTACTTGGGTTCCATCGGATATAGTTTCACTTGGGGAGCGTAAGAAGGTGGAGAAAGAATATGATGTTGTGTCTTGTCGAGATATGGCTGAATTCATCTATGACTCCACGGATAGGAAAGTAATGCTTTCGGTCATTCTGTTGTATAGTTGGTTTGTTTAGGATGTGTGTATCGAGTTTTCCGAAGTTGAATTGACTTCTGGAATTGGGAATCAGAAAGCTGTTTCGAAGAAGGTAGGACTCGAGTTTGTTGAGTTTTTGATATTATGGTGGGTATCGCTGAGTTGAATTGATCTGTGGATGAGGAAATTCGACACGGAATTCAGTTATTTGTGATTCAGCGTGAAAAAAGTTGTGTGTGAATGAGTCGTAGGATTTTGTGATGAGGATATTTTGAAACGGAAGAGAGTTGTCAGACGCAATCTCTATGGTGAAATCGATTTTTGGATGAATGGAGTTGACGTGATTCAGGAAAATAAGTAGACTCATTAGTGGGAAGTTACCTACAATTTTCATCCACAGTTTCTGTCGTACAGTCGGTCGAGATTAGGATACGAGCTGATTTGCACGAAGCGTTGCAAGATTTTCATTTCTTACTCTGAAGCAGGTGAGATTCAACAAAATATCAGTGCACTGTTGATTTGTCAATTTGCACTTTGTGAATATCGCCTGGTTATGCGAAAGTTCAGTTTTATATCAAAGTTCCCAAGTAAGTCGACACAATTTGTTATGAACCATCCTGTTAGTGTAAGGAAACCGAGGGATTCATTAAATTTGATGATTCCCACAGTTTTTTTACACTAACAGGATGATCCATAAAAAGTTGATTGAGAATAAGTTTGATAAAGGAAATATACCTATTTTTCAATTTTGTACACAAAATTCCATATATCCAAGTATGTCCAATATGTCACGCAAATTCGATGATTCCCATATTTTTCTTACACTAAGCGGATGTTCCAGATAAAGTTGATTCGACTTTCCCGGCGTAGTTTAGACAATACACGCTTTTTGATTTCTCACACCAACAGGTTGGTTCGTAACAAATTGTGTCGAAGTGGAAACTTTGATATAAAACTGTACTTTCTCATAACCAGGCAATATTCACGAAATAACCAAAGTGCAAATTGACAAATCAACAGTGCACTGATATTTTGATGAATCTCACCCGCTTCAAAGTGAAAAATGAAAATCTGGCATTGCTTCGTGCAAATCAGATCGTATTCCAATCTCGACCGATCGTACGTCAGAAACTGTGGATGAAAATTATTGTGGGTAACTTCACACTAATGAGATACTATAAGAAGTTTAAAGGGACGTTCTGTCAGTGGTTGGATTGTGTTTGCTAGGTATTGGCAGAGGAGTTGGGTAGGGGATAGATGTCGTCACTGAAGATGTCCTTAAACCGTGGCAGTCCTTGTTATTCCATAATTTACTCATCAAATCCAAAGGTTTTTTGAAAGATGATCCTGATCTAAGTTCCACTCTTTGGGACAAAAGTAATGTCTCCGTGTTGATGAAAAAACATCAATATTTACAACTATGAAATCAAATCATTTTCAATAACCCACTTTATATACAGCTCAGTAAAGATACCACCAATTCCATTCGAAGAAAGGCAAATTGATCAATTGAATTTTAAATGGAAGCAGTTTGATGAAGTGACGAGAGAAGAGTTGACTCGCTACTTCCCCGAAGTTCCACCTCACAAAGATGTAAGTTTTGAATCCATATAATTCATCCAACTATAATCGATTTGTAGGTTTCCTGATGGTGGAGATAGGTGCTCAAATTTTCAGAAGCTCGGACAAACTTCAGAGAGTACTCTTCCGATTTCTGCTAAGCCGCACTAGTTACTAATTCTATCCCTAAATAAACTCCATAGGGATTTTAAATGCCCAACTGAAGAACTACCCCAATAAAAGAATGAGACTGAATGGTGAGCCCATTTTGAGACATCTCTTTTTGAATGGTAATATTCAAACTGACAATAGTGACAATCTGAATAGGTTGTATAAATTACAAGCTCTGATTGAAAAGCTCAATAAATTTTCCAGAATAAAGGTTGGCATGATACCCTATTATGAGAAACACTTTGCGAAACAGTATATCAAAGGAAAGCCAATTCGATTTGGGTTGAAAAATTGGGTATTATGCACCAGTAATGAATATATGCTAATTTTTGACATATATATTGGAGAGAATAGTACTAATGACTTCGGTTTCGGAAGCAGTGTAGTTCTGAAGATTGACAGAGCTCGAATACCACCTAACTATTACTACCAGATTTTTCAGAGGATTATTTCATTTTTCTGAAACTTCTCAGACATCCATCTTCATTGGGATACTGCACCAAGAGAACTTTGGGAGATAACATATCAGAAAACTGTCCACTACGAAACCAACAAAAAAAAATAGCAAAACGTGGTTCACTCAAAATCTCAAGTAGTGCAAAAGTGGTAGTGTTTCAGTGAAACGTGGTTCACTCAAAATCTCAAGTAGTGCAAAAGTGGTAGTGTTTCAGTGAAAGGATAACAAAGTAGTATCTGCAGCTTCCAACTTCGAAAATTGTGAAACCACTTGGATAGCCTAGGAAGGAGGAAATTCGATGGTTCGAAGTGAAAAATGTCTTGATGTCGTGTTTTGTCAAAATTCGACTCACTTTAACAGTGACTCCCTTAATGAAAGGAAAGTGAGCATTCGGGCGTTCGGTCGGATCTTTTTGTGGTTTGGGTTGCGAGAAACGGCTTTGCTGGCGTTGAATATTCCTCTGGATCTGGGGATAGGAATGTTTGTTCTAAATTCTAAAATTGTTGGAAAAAGGGCAGATTCGAGCTTTCCCAGCTCAATGGGTCTATCGTGGGCATCTGTGAGTTTGATGTAGCTGTTGATGAGAGTGGGAGTTAAGCATTGTTCATGTGCGTGGGTTTTCGGTAGAGAGTGTGAGCGAAGGAATTGCTGGATTTTGTTATAAGGACATCTGAGAAAGGAATAGTGTTGTTAATATCCATTTCCATGGTGAATCTGATATTGGTGCTAATATTGTTGAGTTGATCAAGGAAGGTGTGTAGGCTTTCGGATCCACGAAGCCTGACATTCTGCCTGGAACATCGCGATACACCCTCCCACGCCAGACTAATCCTCGAATATTGCAGCTTTTCCCTCATCAGGAAAACCATACACATATTAGACGAAAATCACATTCGACAAATACGTCTCTTCATCAGTGCTTCAGTGGATTATCAAATATTCATCCACTCATTTGGTACATTCTCTTTCGAATATCCCGCGATAATGCTGATGACGGCCTTCTGCATGCGTCCTGCTGTGGTCAAGATAAGCGAATCCATCAACCGCACATTTTCACTGTGTATACTAAATCATTCTCATGTATTTATATTCTCTATCTCAAATATTTTCCATGACTCAATAAGTATTCAAGTATCATTGGCTATCAACAAACTTATAGAGGGTGTCCCAAGAGTGCCTAATTGTTCGATATATCGAAAATGCGAGAAGATAAAAAAAAAAGTTTCGAATGAAATTTATAACACCAGAATGGCAACATTCAAAAATCTCTTCCAGATGTGAAAGAAAGAACTGTTTCGAAAGTTATTCTGAGATGTTTCGGAGAACACCAAAATACCATGTATTTGTTACTGTTCAAAATCAAATTTTGTCATTTGAATCCATCTGTTACCCTGTATAGTATGAAATCGTAAAACTTTGCTAACGATTCTACATTCTGATTTGATTTATGCTTCTTGTAGTCGTTATATTGGTTGTGTATTTTTACTGTACGTTTCTTATTCTATTCATATTTCACCTACCTTGATTTTAGGCTCATAACTGTTGGGTTGACTTCTGAAATTCATAAACCCGAGGTCTCTTTGTTGTTTCCATCTCTTGTCCTTATGTTAGATTGTTAAATTATTCCTACAGGATTCACTGGAACACTGGTTGTCGGTATTGGACATTTCATTTTATTTTGCAACAATTTTTCTGAATGTTGTTAACAATGTCTTATTGGGCTATTGATTCCTAGTAAACTAGTAAAAATCGTCATTGAATAAACTACTTTTATGCACATTTTGACATTTGACATAACTTCGACTTTGTCGAAGGAACAATTCAAGGACAGGCGAACAATCCTGAGTTGAATGAAATAAGAAGAAGATCACAACATGGCTTTGTTTTTTTTGAATTTTGATAATTTGGGCCAGGGAGCTCTGGACTCTCGTTTTTTTTTTTCGTTTGCAACGTTCTAGAAAGCCGGTGTGTGACAATACTCATGTGAATCAATTTTCTTAATCTTATCACATATTAGTGGATTTAATTGATGATGCATGATTAAATAATCTTGGGTGATTTTTGTGGACTGGAATTATAGTCATTTGGATGTATATCACCAAGATTACCTCGATGAATGAGGATCTAAAGTATTGATGTCGCCCACCGCCATTTTGGACGCCTTGAGTTCCTGATCTGATAACCAGAATTTTGCTGCTGCCCTTTTGGTGTGATACTTCATCGCCACCCGTTACAATAATTAATATCTTGAGAGAAGAGTGTTGGAACTTCGAGCTGTGTCGAACTACTTTGCCGCCCTATATCATCTGTGTGACTTGAGCAGACCGTACCATCCGCCCCCGGACCCTGGAAGTCTTGGAGGGACAGGAGAGATCAGACATGAGTAGTCTGACAGTATACTGCCTCGGATAGGACAAAAGTGTTGGATCTCCCAGTTGTACCAAGGCCAAAGGTATCCTGAGCACCGTGGCTAAAGGAGCAGAGACTGGCGTGTAACTATAACATCTTGACAGTTCAACCTTTCCTAATATATTGTCCAAATCTTGGAAACCCTTTTGTTCTAAAACATTTATCCAAACATTATTCTACTGCAACGGGTGTGGTAGTGAGGGAAAGCATTGGGGACTGCAAACGGAGAACAAATTATCTATTTTTTTTTTGTGTTGATATTTCTTCCAAATTTACACAACCTTTCTTGGCCTAACTTCTTTCTTATTTCTGTTTATTACCTATACTACCTTTGTGTTATATTTCATTATTGTTTCAAGTTGTTTTGATGCTGTACTTCGGGAGAGTACTGTCCTTATAGAAGGAACTGTTTTATTCATATAGGTACTTGAATATTTGTGTGCACCTTCAGTGTAAAAAATTTGAATAGTTACCTGGTTATTTTTATTATTATTTGGTACTTGCTGCATACCCTTATGGTGCAGATTTAATGGAGGAACCTATTTGGGAATAGGAACCTATATATTTTTTGGTTTATTTGTAAGATTATTGATACTTGTTGCCCACTATCATTGTGGCTGATATTTGTACATTTCGGTTGTTTACAAACCTACATTTTCATTATCCATATCTGTTTTATTATCTATTGGACTTTAGTCCCATTTAATGAGTACTTTCCAGGTTGTGACCTTTCCATCTGTAGCACTTTTGTGATCACAATAGGAGTTTGGAAGGCACTCGGACATCACAGTACCAGGTATCTCTTTGTATTTGTGGACAATAATGAAAATCTTAGCGGATGAATAGAGGTTTGTAAACTGAGCGTTTGGCATTTCATTCCGATCCTACTACCAATACTCGAACATCGTAGTCATCATACTACATATACCCCCAGCGTTATAATTATATTATATCAATTTAAAATCCATTTAGAAATCTCCATAAGAGATCTGGAGCAGTCTGTGTTTTGGGCTGGCTCTTTCAAATCACTGGCGCGGTATAAATTTTTGATAGAACCCATGGCATCTCGATTGAGTTAGTCGGTGATTGCTATGTTAACATTTGCTTTCTAGTGGTTTTATATTATTGATATAAATCTATTCTCTCTCTTCTTTTTTTTATAGAAAGTAGCGTAGCATATTGATCTGAGGAACATTGTAATTTATTCAGGGTGCTTCTGATATCACTTCAGTAGAAGTTAATGCAATGTTTTTAAACGAAACACCCAGTAAATTAATCTGTATTTTTTTTAACACGCTTTTATTAGCTTGGGTTGTAACTATGTATGTAACGGAATCTTTGAACATAATTTTCACCAATTTCCAGAAGTCGGAATAATTTGAAACTTTGCATACGTATCAAGGACCGATGACAATGCAATAATTTGATCATAGTATTCCATTATAATAATTATAATAATAATAATAATAATAATCTTTATTTTCCAGTTGAAAATTACACACAATATACAATAACTGAAAATGACGTCGGAATACTAAAAGAAAATAAGAAAAAAACAAAAAACATTGTTTCAAACACTATAAAAAACTAGCTACAATGAAATAAAAATTTGCTCGTATTGGTTTCAAGAAATACATACTCGATATATTCACTAAAAGAGCTTTTTCTGATTATCCTTATAAGGACCACCAGGATTAATAAATTCTTTTATAGATCCTCTGTAGTGGAGTAAAAAAGATAGAGCTAGCGCGCGTTCTGCGCATGCCTGCAGTTTCGGACTTACTCTTTCGTTCTTTCGTTCGGGCACTCGGCACAGCACAACGGAGGCAGAAACGTTTTCAGGGTAGTTGCGTTCTCACAATGTTCATTCCTTATCTTACATGCGTAGGTGTACATGAGTCTGATACATGCAAATTACTGTATATGATATTTATGTAACATATAATATAGTTCCCAGCGAAATACAGCCACGGATCTGCTGAAAGACGAATGTTGCCAATAATCCTGAGTTGGGCTTCGACCGTTCACAAGATGCAAGGTTGTACAGTTGTTGATCATGCAGTAATTTATCTAGGTTCGCGATTGTTTGCTGCTGGACAAGACTATGTAGCACTTAGTCGTGTAAGATCTTTAGACGATATTCGGATTGATGAACTTGATTGCTCTAAGTTAACAGGAAGTACCCCATGCAATAGTGAAGCTTTAAATGAAATGATGAGATTGCGGAATGATTCGTAAGAAATATCACATTTCCACTAGAAACTAATTGATAAATTGAACTAAAAAATGAAAAATTAATAATAGTTTAAAAAACTAAAAAAACACGCTTTTATAGCTAACCGAACTAAAAAATAGAAATAATTTTTAATTACAAAGAGTTTATATTACGGTAGTAGAAGGCTAAACAATCATTCATAGTCAATCAGCTCAAAATAAAATTATAATAAAATTTAAGTAATTAACAGAATAAAGTAATTCAGAGTAAAAAGCGTGGGGTGCATTTTACTACATTTCATAAGTCTCCTCTCAAAGATAATTACCGATAGAATGATTGTAATATATAATATATCAAGCACCCCACGATTTTACTCTGCATTACTTTATTCTGTTGATTGCTTAAATTTTATTATAATTTTATTTTGAGCTGATTGACTATGAATGATTGTTTAGCCTTCTACTACCGTAATATAAACTCTTTGTAATTGAAAATTATTTTCTTATTCACGTTTTCTCGATGAATTAATGCATGTTCAATATTTTAGATTTGAAACAAAAAAATTGACAACAATCACACTCATTATACAGTTTCAAAATGTTTTCCACTTCATACTATATATTTTCTGAATCCCTTCAAGAAGTTAGTTCCCACGCGGCTCAGATGGAAAGGTCTTATTCTTTGAAATACCTCACGGATTCTCGATTTCCTATTTTCCTGTGCAATGGGGACAGTTCGGTCAACCTCCGATTTGATTATTCCCCATGAATAAAAATCCATTGACATTAGGTCCGACAACTTCGGCAGCCAAGTAATAGGTCCTTCCGCCCATCAGCTTCATACGTACTCTCCCTAAAAATGTACTGGTGCTCCACCCAACCAAAGCCATATAATTCGATTTTGACATGATTAACTAGATGTTCTATTAATTTAGATTAATGTTTACTGAGGAATCGAAAACACTCTCAATTTTCTTTCGAAAAAATATGGTCTGGCAACGTAATTATCTACAATACCACCCCATACATCAAGTCTCTATTTATGTTGATAGTTACATACACTGTCTGTGAAATTTCGAAAATTTAAAAGTAGTATTTGTGTCCAGTGACAAATCCATTCCTATGGAAGATACTTACGTCGGTGAACATGTTGCCCCCTCAGCAATATCTCATTCACACATATTTCATTTTGCACTGTTCACCTGAACAGTATTGCCTTGAAAAAATCTGCTTCTGATAACTCCTAGTGTAATTGCACGTGGTAAGAGTAATATTTTTTATTTTTCAAACTTTTGTCAACTGAAAGTTTTGATATCTTCAAGTCTCTGCCACAATCAATTCAGGATTCTCTACCATTGCACTAATTACATCTAATTGGTTTTCATCAGTCATTACTGTTTAGTAAAACTTCTCATTCATAATCGATATGGCCTGTTTCATCAAATTGTTTCTTCAATCATTCAAAATAATTCACCTGTGGATGCCTTTTGTTTGATATTCACCGGCGTACAGATGGCAACCCAAAAAAACAAAAAAAAATCTTCACCTGTAACCGAGGCACGAACCGTGTTCTTTCGTAAAATATATCATAAACCAACACATATGTTGAGCAAATTATACTCCAAGCATTGATTCAAGACGTGCGAATTGAGAATGTATAAAAATGTCAATTCGTTAGTAGTGGATAGACGTGTTCTAATCATCTAAATTTTTTGTACAGAACAAAGTGAAAGAAATTTTGAAGATGTATCATGAGTGTGATGATTGTCCGTTCTTCATGTATTTATTCCCTGAATTCCTTGAAAATAAATTCACTGACGCAAATAATGAAAGAACACTATCTCAACAAATACCTTCCAGATATTTGATGAAACAACTCAAAAACAGGTGTTTTATACAGATCAGGCTGCACCTACGAACTTTCAGAATAAAGTTACTTGGCAACGGCGAATTGTGTCAGGAAAAAAATCAGCGCCAAGTTGTGACCAATTGAAACTTTGTATTGACAAAAAAATGGTTGATACATTTGGAGAAGATATGTCATTTGCACTCTGGAAAAAATGCAACACCCTGTACATCTGAAACTTATTTTATATTTTTTTCGCATTATCGATATATCGCGCGAATACGAACTATTGGGACACCCCGTATAAATCATGTTTCAATGTTGTGCATTCATCTGGCTTGGACTGAGGGGGCCTCCTCAAAATGACAATCTGTTTGTTTTTTTTTCGTTGGAGATTTCTCTGGGCTTTTTATCATTATCATTGATTTATTTGAGATGAGATTATTTCAAATACAGCATTGATCGGTTTTTTGGTTTTAGCTTGTGAATATAACAAAGAATACCCGACAAAGAAATATTCCTCTTGAAATTTGAAGACTCATTTCCTGGAAATTTTTTTTACAAAAAACGACAACACCTATCAATTCTAGTACAATATTCATTCGTTTGTTATTAGCCGCGAACATACCATACCGTAGAGTTTTCCATCCAACAAAGATCAAATATTTCTAATATAAATTACCCAGCATGATTTTTTTCCTAAAAACCAACAATCAAGAGCACTGTGACTATTTTATATATTCTCAGTGAAAGTATATTTGAAGAGATCTGTTCCTCGATTGAAACCCATTCGAGAGAAACGATCTTCTTGAAACTAACAACTATAAGGAACACATGTGAACATGTTGTGACTCTTGAGGATTTTTTTTTCGCTCTACAGAAAGAGCGAATATCTAACTTTATGCGCCTGCAACACGAACCCCTCTAAAAAGCGAATCACCTACTATATAGAGAATAATATTCCATCAAGAACCACGATCACAAGTAATTAGCGATAATAAAAGTGTCAGCAGTTGTTGGCGTGATCTCAATTGCTGAAATAGAGTCTGCGAGGGTGTTCGAGGTTATTGCTCGTAGTTAAGGCGATTAGGGGCATATAAACAGGAAAATGAGTGTCAGCGGGGATGAGACAAGCCAAAACCAATCTCCGAACTCTCACGCCCCCAGACTACCTACAATAGAAATGACAATGGAAGTGACGCGTGCTGCCATCATCTTTTCCGGTCCACTTCAATTCGATGTCGAACTGTTGGTCGATATAGTTGCCACGGTCAATTACGAGGTACTGGGTGAGATGTTCCTGACACTTCGCATTTCAACTTTTCAAATGCAGATTAGTTTTGAATAGCGCAGTATATTCAGGATAGGAGTGTGATGTTCTTGAACAATTCACTGTTAGCCAAGATGGAG
The DNA here is from genome assembly GCA_032362365.1 of Zygogramma bicolorata. Taxonomy (NCBI): domain Eukaryota; kingdom Metazoa; phylum Arthropoda; class Insecta; order Coleoptera; family Chrysomelidae; genus Zygogramma; species Zygogramma bicolorata. The sequence continues at coordinate 765,460 of JAVJAQ010004993.1, forward strand.
AAAAGGCATCTTACAATTCAGAGAAAAATTCCCAATGAACACGATATATTCCGGACTCGTATCGGTTATATACTCCTAGTAACATTCAATATATTTGTTCCGTAGTTTTTTGGGTTTGTAACCTACCACAATCTGAAAGAATGAGAAATAATATTGGAATCTATACAAGTGTAGAAGGGCAGATTTTCAATCTACCCCGAGAAGTTGCTGCGTCTATTGAAAAACAGTTCTTTCTGGATAGAACAAGTCCAATTAGTCAGCAACTTCTCGTATAACTCTGATTTTGCCTATCAAAAAAATAATAATAACTGATATATATGAAAATACTTATCTTGTTAACGTTTCGGAAACTAAATCTGTTTCCGTTCTCGAAACTTCTAGGCGAATTCCTTTTCAAGTGCGAATACCTGGTAAAGATAGTTTTCGTGATTGACATTTGTCAGATTATTTCAATATTGACATATAACATTTTGTCCTTCAACTTTCCGGGATAGATTGAAAATCTGTTCTTCTACACTTGTATAGATTCCAATATTAATTCTTATTTTTTCAGTGTGTGGTAGGTTACAAACCCAAAAAAACTACGGAACAAAAATTGATCCATCACAAAAAAATTACGTTCACACAATTCAATATATCTAATATAATTCATGTACCATGCATAGATTCTCTATCTCACCTGATCTACATACCATTATAATGCATATATCAGAAAGAAAAATGAAACACAATTTACACATTTCACTGTTATGTCTCGGATATCATCATCGACGGCGTTGTCTACATTCAATTTGAATTTTTCATCGCTGGCGCTGGTTCGATCTGTGGTAAGGGCAGAATTTTTCTGGCTGGCACGGTGAAATATGCAATTAATGGTTGCCTAGATAAGAATACTGGTAAGTGGAATATCTTGATTGAATACACCAACCGACCTGATAGTACTTTGGGTTTTCTAGGTTTTCCTCTAGGATTTGCCCTCTAGGCATACTAGAAAGGGTAACTGATAGAGAAATTCGTGAATATATGGACAATGAATGAATATCTCAGATTCGTCTCATGTAACACGTTCGTTCATTTATATGCAATATGCTGGATATATGCTTACTGATGCTCAATTATGCGAAATGATTTTTGAATCATTAGATGAATTATTATTGAATGAAAACAATTCTTATGAATAATTCATTTCGAAGAGAGGTGATAAACATCATCTGGAGTAAAGAACAAACAGATCAGTTGTGTGAACCTATATCATAGCATAACCCAATTCGGAATCTTTCATCTTTCAGTTCTACTAGAAAATCTTCGTTTCGTAGGCAATAATTGCTCAATCAGTTAGTGCGAGAATACAATTATTTATTATGAGTTTTTGTTGTTGAAGAGATGCATATATGGATAGTATTGAGAACACTTTCCTGATGAAGTTAGTTTACGAGGCTGTTCTCGAACAGCTGATCATATCTTCTATGAATAAGTTGTGACATCAATGGTACTTCCGATAACGTTCCGTTTATGTTGTTCGCACAGTTCACAAAAACAACAATGGGTTGGTACACTGAAAATCCCACAAATTGAAAACCTTGAAAACGTGATAATAATCCAATCCATTGATGAAATGATGTTTCGAGCATCACAATTCAGAAATGAAATAATCAGTAATAGGTATACCACAAATGATAGATCAGTTTTCTCGTGCAACATTCAAACACAAAGGGGAGCGTTCAGAAACTGTACGAAATCGATCAAAAATTCTGGGAGAAAAATAACGTCACATCCTAGGAACTTTTCATACTTCTAGAATGCGAGGCGTCCGGGCTTACTTTTAAATTTCAATTACAACATGAGTAGCAGACAGAATATTCCTCCATTTCTCTCAAAATGATGTGCCTCTGTATTTTCGATTTATTCTGATGGTAATAATGATGAAAAACGTTCGAAGAGACTCTTGATTTAATTTTATATATATGCGAATACGATATACGATATATATATATATATATATATATATATATATATATATATATATATATATATATATATGAGGAAGATTGTTATTGGGTAAAGCAGCAAGCAGAAATGTGTACTCTTTTAACACTTCATTCCAGTATTTCGACACAGTTGATACTGTCATCGTCAGGGAAGCTACAAATAATATGATATCATATAAAGATTAAACAGGAGAATGAATTATTACTCACAGTGTCGGCAAGAATGATTGCTTTTGTGTTTCAATTTGAGCAACATCATTTTTTGACAGGAGATCGAAACGAAAAAAAATGTTCACATCGAAACTTTTTTGAAATATCAATTGTTTAGTCAAAGTCAGTTTTGTTTTGAAGGAAAATTTGTTTTTTAGGTTAGGAATAAATAGACAGAAAGATGAAGTTTGACAATATATGATACAACGGCTGTTATATAACTGAAGTGTCAATTTATAATAATCAGAGAAGCCAATTTCAATGATTTCAAGTTATTGAACTATGGAATAATAGTTGCGGATTTTTATCAAGTGATATTCGAAGAAAGAAACTCACCGAATACAATGGTATCTGTCCAAAGTTCTACGCCTTACCATAAATTCATAAGCCCATTTTATCAGCAAGACCAATTATTTCGTCGATTGGCAACCCAACAGAAAATTTAACATCTTTCTTAACTGATATTCTGACCAATGCATATGACTGTGATAATGAATATTATTTCGAAGACTCCTTTGAAGTATCAAATATTTTCAATAGATGAAACTTCCTTATGCGAGAAGCGTGTTTGTTGGCGTTGAATTGTTCTCTGGATGTGGGGGTAGGAATAATCGTTTTAAATGAGGGTGGATGTAAGCTTTTTCAGCTCATTGGGTCTGCTGTGGTCATTTTTGGGTTTGATGGATTTATTGATAAGAGAGTTCAATACTGATCTCATCTGGGCTGGATTATGGTGGGAGTTGGCATTGAGATATCTGTTGGTGTGCTTGGGTTTTCGGTAGACATTATGAGTGAAGTAATTGTTGGATTATGTGATATGTACATCTAAGAAAGAAGTAGCGTCGTTCGTCTCAATTTCCATAGCGAATTTTATATCGATGTGAATATTGTTAAGGTGATTGACGAAGGTGTGGAGGCTTTCGGATCCATGAGGCCAGATAGCAAAGACATCATCCACATAACGCAGCCAACACGTCGGAAAGAATCTAGGCGCGGTTCAACCGGAAGTTCCAGGAATCATATATATATATATATATATATATATATATATATATATATATATATGTAGAAATTGATGTTTTCACGGATCTTCGATATGCAAGATGAATTTTCTGGGTTTTTTATCCGTTAGGTATCTTCTAATTTGTTCGACGTTTCGAATTCCATTTTGAATTCATTCTCAAGAACTGTGAGACGAATATCTGTCCATACCGTCCTGGTCAATCACTCCCCTTACGAAGTAACCAAGCAAGAGTAGGCAAAGACTTCAATTGTCTGTTCTTCATGGAAACTGGTATTTATAATGTTTGTCCTCAGTTCCGACTAGGTCCGATATTATTGATGATTATATCATTAACCGCTCTCTAAGATTGTATCCTGCCCATCCAGGTATTATGTAGAAATTGATGTTTTCACGGATCTTCGATATGCAAGATGAATTTTCTGGGTTTTTTATCCGTTAGGTATCTTCTAATTTGTTCGACGTTTCGAATTCCATTTTGAATTCATTCTCAAGAACTGTGAGACGAATATCTGTCCATACCGTCCTGGTCAATCACTCCCCTTACGAAGTAACCAAGCAAGAGTAGGCAAAGACTTCAATTGTCTGTTCTTCATGGAAACTGGTATTTATAATGTTTGTCCTCAGTTCCGACTAGGTCCGATATTATTGATGATTATATCATTAACCGCTCTCTAAGATTGTATCCTGCCCATCCAGGTATTATGTAGAAATTGATGTTTTCACGGATCTTCGATATGCAAGATGAATTTTCTGGGTTTTTTATCCGTTAGGTATCTTCTAATTTGTTCGACGTTTCGAATTCCATTTTGAATTCATTCTCGAGAACTGTGAGACGAATATCTGTCCATACCGTCCTGGTCAATCACTCCCCTTACGAAGTAACCAAGCAAGAGTAGGCAAAGACTTCAATTGTCTGTTCTTCATGGAAACTGGTATTTATAATGTTTGTCCTCAGTTCCGACTAGGTCCGATATTATTGATGATTATATCATTAACCGCTCTCTAAGATTGTATCCTGCCCATCCAGGTATTATGTAGAAATTGATGTTTTCACGGATCTTCGATATGCAAGATGAATTTTCTGGGTTTTTTATCCGTTAGGTATCTTCTAATTTGTTCGACGTTTCGAATTCCATTTTGAATTCATTCTCAAGAACTGTGAGACGAATATCTGTCCATACCGTCCTGGTCAATCACTCCCCTTACGAAGTAACCAAGCAAGAGTAGGCAAAGACTTCAATTGTCTGTTCTTCATGGAAACTGGTATTTATAATGTTTGTCCTCAGTTCCGACTAGGTCCGATATTATTGATGATTATATCATTAACCGCTCTCTAAGATTGTATCCTGCCCATCCAGGTATTATGTAGAAATTGATGTTTTCACGGATCTTCGATATGCAAGATGAATTTTCTGGGTTTTTTATCCGTTAGGTATCTTCTAATTTGTTCGACGTTTCGAATTCCATTTTGAATTCATTCTCAAGAACTGTGAGACGAATATCTGTCCATACCGTCCTGGTCAATCACTCCCCTTACGAAGTAACCAAGCAAGAGTAGGCAAAGACTTCAATTGTCTGTTCTTCATGGAAACTGGTATTTATAATGTTTGTCCTCAGTTCCGACTAGGTCCGATATTATTGATGATTATATCATTAACCGCTCTCTAAGATTGTATCCTGCCCATCCAGGTATTATGTAGAAATTGATGTTTTCACGGATCTTCGATATGCAAGATGAATTTTCTGGGTTTTTTATCCGTTAGGTATCTTCTAATTTGTTCGACGTTTCGAATTCCATTTTGAATTCATTCTCAAGAACTGTGAGACGAATATCTGTCCATACCGTCCTGGTCAATCACTCCCCTTACGAAGTAACCAAGCAACAGTTGAAAACATGAACATTGAAAACATCAATTTCTACATAATACCTGGATGGGCAGGATACAATCTTAGAGAGCGGTTAATGATATAATCATCAATAATATCGGACCTAGTCGGAACGGAGGACAAACATTATAAATACCAGTTTCCATGAAGAACAGACAATTGAAGTCTTTGCCTACTCTTGCTTGGTTACTTCGTAAGGGGAGTGATTGACCAGGACGGTATGGACAGATATTCGTCTCACAGTTCTTGAGAATGAATTCAAAATGGAATTCGAAACGTCGAACAAATTAGAAGATACCTAACGGATAAAAAACCCAGAAAATTCATCTTGCATATCGAAGATCCGTGAAAACATCAATTTCTACATAATACCTGGATGGGCAGGATACAATCTTAGAGAGCGGTTAATGATATAATCATCAATAATATCGGACCTAGTCGGAACTGAGGACAAACATTATAAATACCAGTTTCCATGAAGAACAGACAATTGAAGTCTTTGCCTACTCTTGCTTGGTTACTTCGTAAGGGGAGTGATTGACCAGGACGGTATGGACAAATATTCGTCTCACAGTTCTTGAGAATGAATTCAAAATGGAATTCGAAACGTCGAACAAATTAGAAGATACCTAACGGATAAAAAACCCAGAAAATTCATCTTGCATATCGAAGATCCGTGAAAACATCAATTTCTACATAATACCTGGATGGGCAGGATACAATCTTAGAGAGCGGTTAATGATATAATCATCAATAATATCGGACCTAGTCGGAACTGAGGACAAACATTATAAATACCAGTTTCCATGAAGAACAGACAATTGAAGTCTTTGCCTACTCTTGCTTGGTTACTTCGTAAGGGGAGTGATTGACCAGGACGGTATGGACAGATATTCGTCTCACAGTTCTTGAGAATGAATTCAAAATGGAATTCGAAACGTCGAACAAATTAGAAGATACCTAACGGATAAAAAACCCAGAAAATTCATCTTGCATATATATATATATATATATATATATATATATATATATATATATATATATGATGAGTTGTTTTTTCGGGATTCATTCCGTGTTCTGTGGTTTTGGTCTTCTGAAGGATAATTGTCAGAACGTTTCGACAAAATCTCTTTGCCATCTTCTAGGTGATGAAGCGGAATCTTTCTATGGCCTGGATCGACTATCGCAAGGCATTCGATACAACATCACATGAGTTGTTGTTGTACTTACTCGAGTGCCTTGCGGTACCCGATCAAATAGTGAGATGCATCGAACAACTGATGCCGCTCTGGAGGACCCGCTTCACCATAACATCAGGTGAAAGTAGGATTCAAACAGAGCCGGTCATCATAAGAAGAGGTGTTTTTCAGGGAGATTTCCTCAGCCCTCTTCTCTTCTGCATCTCACTAATGCCACTGTCCGTTGCGCTCAGGAAAACCCGGGGATATAACTGCGGCACCCCTGGAAACCGGAGGCATAAGGTCATCTTTTCAATATGGATGACCTTAAGCTCTATGCTTCTGGAGAAGGGGACCTACAGCAGTCCCTCAGGGTGGTGCAGGAGTTCACGCATGCTGTCGGTATGGAATTCGGGATTGACAAATGTGCACTGGTTCATCTCAAAAGAGAACGATGCGAGGATTCCGCTGAGAATGCCCAACTCGTAGACGGAAGCATTCTACATCATTTGAATGCCGGAGAGACATACACCTATTTGGGTGTGGAACAACGCCACACCCAAGAGGTGGACTCGGTGAAAAATGCTCTCCGTGACAAGTGTAGGCAGAAACTACGGCAGATCTGGTCCTCAGAGCTGTCGGGCAAAAACAAAGTTTCTGCCACCAACATGCTTGCCATTCCGATTCTGCTCTACTCCTTCGGAGTAGTCAAGTGGACTCAGGAAGAGTTGCGGCAACTTGACGTGAAGACTCGCAAAATGATGCATATGTACAGAAGCATGCATCCCAAATCGTCCGTTCCACGGTTATATCTCCTTCGACAACAAGGGGGCCGTTGACTTTTGATGGTGCTGGATGGAGCCTGTAGAGTCATCAGGAGTTCGGATCCCTTACACTGCATGGTCCGACATCATGAACATGCAGGAGTCGAAGCCTTTTTATTCGAGGCAGCAAGGCGCGCTGCTGATGAACTTGGTATCGTCTTCGACACCGAGCGGGTAAACCAACTCTCTGTCACCGAGTTGGAGCCCGCACGGAGGAAAGCTCACATCAAAGCTGCAGAGAATGTTAAAATGCCGCAGCTGCATACAGACAAGCCCATGCATGGAGTCTTATTCAAGAACATCGAGGACCATGGCTTGTCTGTTAAGCTGACGTTTGCCTTCCTCAGGTCAGGTGAACTGAAGTCGGAGACTGAAGGGTTCATCATGGCGTGCCAAGATGGTGTCTTCAATACCCTTGTCTATCGGAGCCGCGTGATGGGTATAGAGGTCCCTGATACTAGATGCAGGGCCTGCCGACAGGCGCCCGAGACTTTGATGCATTTGCTGTCATCTTGTGCAGTTTATGCGGTCTTGGCCTATATCCATCGCCATAACGCGGCCTTACGAGTGCTGTACTATTTTCTTCGGCACTCGTATGAAATAGACAGGACACCGGTATTGCCTTACGCTCGCGCTCCAGGGGATATTGAGTCCGTTGTGGAGAATTAAAGGTGTCGAATTTTTTGGAACTTTTCATTTCCCACCCTTAGACAAATACAGGCCACTAAGCCTGATATAGTCCTCTTCGACCACCGAAGTAAGACGATATTCGTTATTGAGTTTTGGACCCCTGCCGAAACGAATATCGTCCGAAAAGAGGAGGAAAAACGGACAAGGTACCAGGACTTACCCCGCAAGCTCCACCCAGACCATTCTCTCAAGTTGGTGGTTCTGATTATAGGTGTTCTCGGTGGTTCCAGACCAACGCTACTCTCGGAGCTCAATATCATACCGGCATTCCGTAATGCGGCGGAGATCTTGGCCGGTCGCATGCAGAAGGCCGTTATTCTCGGTTCGTTGCGTCTGCTCAGGACTCACGATTCTCGGAGCCAGTTACCACTTACCCCGCGGTGCGGGGAGTGGTCATTGGTTACAAACAAAACGCGAATCCTGAATCGAATATATGTCTTCCTTTGACCTCAAAATCGCTACAAGCCTCTTGCCTGTAATGGATGATTCAGAAGCCATTACCCTTAAATTAATTGAGTCAGCCGAATTTTAAGATTCAATGCTCAATAACGACGGCAACCCTTGTTGATAAAATTTATTCTGAAAACTCGAATTTCAGGAAGTGCAAAATTACGGTTAAAAACAAGTTATGATTCTATGGATGCCATAAGAGCGGCGCAAGATGAAGAGATTGCTTTTCAAAACAATAATCAGCAAATTTCCAACATATCTAGTGGAAACAGTGGTTTCCCTAGGAATCCTAGAGGTTGCCATAGATCGGGAAGGTATTTTCGAAATAATTATTTCAATATAAGCTCTAATAACAACAATAATTTCAATGTCAGTAATTTTAACAATCGTAATCCGCATTTTCGTCAAAACAATCGTGGTCAAGTTAATGGGAATCCGTCAGGTCAGCGTTATCAGGGAGGTCACAGAGGACGTTCGTTATCTAGAGGGTTTCGTGGAAATTCGCGACACATTAATTTTGCTGAAACTGAATTTAATGTAGGTCAGGGAGCATCAAATATCTCAGATAATCAGCACACTTTTTTCGTCCCTCATGATGTAAACAGTGTAGACAAGGATAGTAATATTTTTACTTATTCGGCAAACTGCCCAAATTCCGTTTTCTTTCATGTAAACAATCAAAAGTTAAGATTTTCGATAGATACCGGAGCGTCGTTGTGCGCACCCGAAGTAAAATACTCAGACCCCACAATACCTGTACAGAAAAAAACTCTTGAAATTAAAGGCATAGGAGGTAGTTTGGTTTCCATAGGTAATGTTTACTTCAATCTCGCTATCAAAGACATAAGATTTACGTAAAAATTGTATGTGTTTAATTCTTTAAAATGTGATGCCGATGGGATTATAGGCAGAATTTTTTCAAGAAAGTAAGAATCTAATTTGAACTATGAGGAAAATACTCTAGCTCTGATTAAAGAGGAAAAGAGAATCCTATTAGATTTAAATACCAGTGATAGCCATATTTTAACGTTACTTCCTAGATGTGAACGTATTCAATATATTGAGACAGGGTTAATTGAAGAATGTGTGGTTTTGCCGAGTGAATTATGTCAGGGAGTGTTTGTGGCCGGTGTGATTGCGCAAACGAATAACGGGAGAATTCCTGTTAGAATTTTAAATACGCGGGAAAGTAATGAAAATTGAGGAATTGTTTACCAAAAATTGAAAAATTAAGCGATTATAATTGTTTTCAGATTACTTCTCAAAACATATCAAGCGATCGTGTAAAAGTTATATTTAATATGCTCAAACTGGGATATTTAAACGGGGAGGAGAAAAATTCAAAAGAAAAGTTATGTGCAAAGTTCGCAGACGCATTTCACATGCCAGGGGATAGATCATCTGTGAGAAATATTTATAAACAGTCAATTCAGGTTAAACCAAATACTCAACCGGTTTATATAAAACCTTATAGACTTCCTCAGTCACAAAGAGAGGAAATAAATAAGCAAATTTCACAAATGTACGCGGATGATATAATTGAGAGGGCGCAGAGCGACTGGTCATCTCCCGTTTTGTTAGTCCAAAAAAAAAGACCATTAGGTGAAAAGCGTAGCAAGCTTGTTTTGGATCACAGATTTTCAAACCGCAATTTGTTTGATATTAAATGGCTTATAGCAAATGTAGTGGATATATTAGAATCTCTTGCAGGAGCTCTTTATTTCTCACATTTAGATTTGAGCCAGGAATATTATCAGGTTGAACTAGATGAGCAAAGAAAAAAACTAACCGCTTTTACAACAGATCGCGGCCAATGGCAGATGAAAAGGCTGCCAATGGGGTTGAAATTTAGACCCAGCGCATATTCTAGACTAATGACAATCGCGATGGTGGGTTTGAATTTTGAAAAATGCTTTGTTTATCTTGACGATCTTATAGTCTTTGGAAGAAATCTATAGGAACATAACAAAAATCTCATGGATGTTTTAGTAGACTTCGTAAAGTAAATTCAAAATTGATTCCTGCGAAATGTGAATTTTTGAAGAAAGAAATCCTTCAGTTAGGTCATATTGTTAGTGATAAGGAAATAGCTCCAGATCCAGAAAGCTTCAAACGAATATCCTACCCTAAATAATGCGGATGAAGTGATACGATTCGTTGCTTTTGCGAATTATCATGGAAAATTCATACCGAGAATCGCAGAATTATATGCGCCTCTAAACAAGTCGTGCAGAAAGTATGCAAGGTTTGAATCGACGGATTAGTGTGATAGTGCGTTTCAAATTTTGAAAAATGCAATGGTGCAACATCCGGTGTTAGAGTATCCTAATTTTACGGACAATAATGAATTTATCCTCCAAACTGATGCTTCAAAGTTTGCGATTGGTGCAGTACTTTCGAATAAAACTAATAACCCAGTGGTGTATGTAAGTAGAAGTTTGAACAAGGCGGAGATAAATTATCCAGTTATTCATAAAGAACTTTTGGCTATTTATTGGGCTGTAAGACATTTTCGTCCATACTTATATGGACGCAGGTTCAAAATTTTGACAGAGCATTAGCCTTTAGTGTATCTATTTAGCCTTACAGACCCTTCCAGCAGATTACCAAAATTCCGGCTAGGACTTGAGGAATACGATTTTTATGTTGAATATATTAAAGGGAGTGAAAATGTTGCCACGGATGCCTTGTCTACAATTAAATTAACGTCACTTGAGTTAAAAAATATGAACAATGACATTATTTCTGTTATAACCAGGGGTCAGTGGAAACGTACGAGAGCGGATGATAATGGGTCAAAAATGGATAATCATGATGTTTGGCCTGATCAACCAAACATAGTGGAAGTCCTTAAACAACCAAGAGATTGCACTGAGCTAGTTTTAACAAAATCATCGATAATGAAGTCGTTATCAGAAGATGTAACTGAACAAGTAGGGAAATTTTATCATGTACCATTTTACATCTTACCTTACATTTGAACCAAAATTCTTGATCAACATTGGCGCGAGACGAAATGTTGAGAGATCTGGCGGAAATAAGAAAGAAAGCTAACTTAAAAGAATTTTATATTTCGAAAAATGAATGTAATGCAGAATTTATTGAATGGGTAGGTAGAGCAATAAAGAATAATGCTAATTATTCGGGGGCCCCGAATAAATATTCTGCAAGGAGTTAGCAAGGTAATGGACAACGATGAAAAATGAGTTATTTTAAATGATTTTCATTTACTTCCAACCAGTGGACACGCAGGTATAAACAGAATGATAAATGATATAAAAAAAATTACTTTTGGCCAGGTCTATACGATGATGTGAAGAAGTTTGTAAGGAAATGTGATACTTGTCAAAAGTAAATGTTTTCTAGTCATTACATTAAACAGCCACTGGTGATTACTTCCACGGCGCATAACTCATTTCAGTGTATTTGGACATTGTTGGACCACTACCAACAGATTAAAATGAATTTACCTATATCCTTACGCTACAATGCGAATTAACAAAATTTGTAGAAGCATTTCCTCTGAAAAATAAAGATGCTGTGTCAGTGGCAAAGTCATTTGTGGAGGATTTTCTTGCGATAGGGAATTCCACAGGAAATTGCAACTGATAGAGGCTCTGAATTCATTTCTTCTACAATAAGGGGGATTTGCAGAATTTTACAAATAAAACAGGTTCAATCAACCGCATACCATCATAAAAGTATTGGATCATTAAAAAATTCACACAAGGTCTTAGGCGCATATTTGAGAATCCAGTCCGAAAACTATCTTGGAGCTCATGGATTCCTTATTGGTGTTTCTCGTATAATACTATGGTACATACTGAAACGAAATATATACTCCTTTTGAACTCGTTTTTGGCAAAAAATGTCGTATACGTAGTAGTTTGGAAACTATTGTGGAACCTATTTACAATTTTGATAATTACTCAATAGAGCTAAAATATAGGTTACAAAAAGCCCAGGAAGACGCAAGAACTAATATATTATTTTCAAAACAAAAAAGAAAAACAGCTTATGATAAAAACATAAATCCGATTGAATATAAGAAAGGAGATTTGATTCTTGTTGAAAATGAAGGTACAAGTAATAAAATCGCCAGTAAGTACATGTTTTCTGGGTCCATATTTAGTCGTAACGGATGAATCCCCAAATGTTAGATTTGTAAAGGATAATAAGGAAATTTTAGTATACAAAAACCGAACTAAATTGTATCATAGTTAGTTATTAAGTGGTATAGATAACATGAGTGTTCTAACTCGGAGTGTAAGGGCCCTACCGATAAGCAGGTTGTTTTTAAATTAAGTTTTATTTATTGAGCGCTACTATTCAGTTGGGTATTTACTTTACTAGTTTGGATTTCTTGAACTATGATGAGTTGGTAGCATTTGTTATTGGGTATTGATAGGTCATTTTGCATTACTTTAAAACTGACTGTTATAGAGTATTCATTGCATGTAATTAGTTCATTTTGATGAATTTCCATTCTAAACGAAGTGTAACTTCCTTTATTTTCCAGGGGAGGTGTGATGTAGGATTATAACACTCAGTATCAGAATATTGTGTTCAATTCTAATACCGCTAGTATAATAACATTACTGCAATCATAGCAATCTATATGGACTAAGCATTATTGTGTAAAGCAGAAAACCAGGTCGAACCTGGGGTTCAATGAATTGATTTGATCATTATACTTTCTACCTGCAACTTGAAAGGGAGTTTGATTTACCCTTCTAATCAAAATCATTACCTCCTGAACAACCTCGAAAAGGTCCTACGCACTGCTACGGGGATGCCCCAGGATAGTCTACGATCTCTGATCAAATTATGGATATCCTTCTACGGATATGAAAAGGACTGGCACCGAATATTCCTTGTCGACCTTTCTATAGACATCTACAGACAAGTCCATCACATGTCAAATTTGTTACCCTTATAGGTCCCATACATGTCCGAATTGTGTACATCATATATCCAGTCTATATCAAACTCAAGTCTGCAAAAGGTTCGGTTCATGTCTATAACTGTTCCATTTGATTTCCCAAAGGTCCAGATGAAATACATTTCATGACCAGTTCATTACCCTCGATGGTCCAATGCATGTCCCTTTTAGTGTCTCAACACACCCATTTATCGTGCATTGTTTGTTCATTTTCGTACAATTATCATCCAAAATATGTCCATGTTTATGCAAAAATGGATATCCGTTGGACGTACAACTCAGTGGCCTATGGATATCCATTGTACATCTGTCGTCCAGCAAAGTACATTCATTGGATTTCCTTGATGTACGTTTCGGATATCCATTGGACGTGCATTGGAAGTCCTGGCATCTACTGGGATGGTAATGAAAATTATCGAAATATTGGAAAAAATTGTGTTATAAGAGTACACTTCCGTTCTGCTGCTCACCCAAAGAAACTTCATGCTCATGCAAAGAAACTTCATGCTCATTCGATGACTATTACATGCTTCGACCTTCTATCATTTTTGTAATCAAAAAATACTGGTTTGTGTAGAAGAGAGCTAACCCAAACAACTCCGTTTCAATTATTTTTAGGAATAACCGCACGACTCGCCGATTTCCGTGTACCTCAGGCCCGCAAAGGTCTATTTCGACTCTATAAGTCTATGGAAAATATTTTTTTCTTCAATTATAAAAGTTCAATCCATGTTCTAAAATAGTTGCGACCAAGCCTAACCTGATAATGAATTCACCAAGGTCACCACGATCGAGGTCATCTGGACACGGTGCCGGTGAAGGCGCCGAGTGGCGGCGCTTCAGGGTTGATTCTTGAACCACTCGTTGGATGAACGTATACGTTTTACTGGGCTGAGACGAATCAGATCTGTCGAAGCTTAGCAACAGCGTATACGCAGAACTGTGAGTGATTCCAGAATAGGGCCCCTGGAGTCCAATTCTTGAGTCATGTGGACTCCTCGGGAGGCTGAATAATGGGCCACATGGGGACTAAGTACTGTAGGCCTACACTCACCCTCCCCACTCTACAGATAGTGAAAGTCGATGAAATGTATCTCAAGAATAGAAGCCTTGGTCTTCGGAAGCAAATCATACTCTAGTGGCCAGATTCGCATCTGAACGTTTCGAAGGTAATCTGCGTCTATTATGGATGAAAAGAGGTCTAGAGGCTGCTATCTTGGAAAAACTGTAAACAAACGTCAGTTATAAAATAATATTTTCACCAGAAATGACGTGAACTTGATGGATGTAAGAACTGAACTGACAAAGTATTTATCTACATTCTGTTGCCTATAAAAGACGCTCGACATGTGCATAAAGAATCTTGACTACCGCTACCTATGGTTGACAACATGGACTGAATCTTTATCATTTCTCAACTTCCATTGAAGAGAAACATTTTCCATATTCCGGTAGGTGGGACCTGGGTGTGATTGTTCCTCATGGTCTGGGCTTTACATGCAATATGGTCACGACCTTTCAATTCGATGTGGGATGAAGGAAAGATGAGCCAAATATATAATTTGTTTCCCTTGGACAAACCATTACTGAATATTTACCTACAGACCGCTGAAAATGTCTCTGAAATACGCAATATATGAACGTGTCATTTTGACAGGAAGTGTTGAGAATAGTTGAATAATTGAGGTGGATGGTGAAGAGAGTTTGGGGTCGATATTGACCTTATGATCAAAATTAGTGACGGGTTGTTCTGTTATTGGGATTGTCAAAACTGGATCTTCTACATCAGAATGAGCAGTTTCACAGTTCGAGTCTTGTTCCTAAGACTTGCCATTATTGACATTTTCAATGGAGGCATGGGTATTAGGAACGTCTCGATTTTCATTATCAACACTGGAAATCCCAATTAACATTATCACTTAACATAATTCCAATGCAACAGTTACATTACAATATTATATATTACATTATCTTAATATGTTACTTAAACATGTATGTTATAGAGATGTTGAAGTGAAATGTAATGTTACATTTGCAACAGTTACATTACAATATTATATATTACATTATCGTAATATGTTACTTAAACATGTATGTTATAGAGATGTTGAAGTGAAATGTCCGGGTAGGATACATCACTATGTTAAAAAGGTTATGTTGATGCTATGTTTCTGCGATATTTTATCTGTATATAATGGTGCTATAACATTATCGAAACATTCACCAACACCGTATATGATACCATAAGATAATATTTTTTTACATAACAGTGATGTATTGATATAGATTTTCTGGCAGAATCACACCATAGTTTAAAAAATGGTTATGAATAGGTCCTTGTGAAAGGACGGCATCTAGCGCAAAATTACTTGCATATGTACGGTGTATAAATAGCTGGTGAACTATTCTGGCGCTTTTTTTCTGGCATGCTGTGAGGGGTTTGGTCAATTCTGCGAAGTATTTCATGAATTTTTGGTAATAGCCAAGGAGTTCTGAAATGATTTGATTTGTGTTGTCGTAGTTGGGATGGAAAATTTATGAGCAGCAGAAATTTTGCTTGGGTTGGACCGTTAGTGGTTCTGACATATCCGAGACAAGCCGTTTTTATAGAAATTCTAACTCATCCATTTGAACTTTGATTTACCTTTCGTAGGCACTTAAATATCTCAGTTGAACTGCCTCTGTACTTCTGTATCAATATAGAGAACCCTATTATGTCGTCTAGGTACAGCAGGCAGATTTTATTGATATGGTGTCTGAGGATGTTATCCATACAACGCTGAAACATCGCAGGACTAGTTTTCAATGAAAAATGTATCCTCACGTGCTCATAATGACCTTCCTCAACATTGAAAGCTTTTTCCTGATACTTTCTGGAACTATCAAAATAGCACGAAGTGAGATTTGCAAGGTCTCATTATAATTTGTCTGAGCATTTTTTGAATTCGAGCCTGTACGTTTCGGGTTCAATTTGGGTTGTAGCTATCAATGGTTCGTCAAAAGGTGATGTTTATCCTCAGAATTTGAAGGATCTCCGAGTATTATTTTTTAATGACCGGTTGATTTATAACTTTTTTTCGTCAATGCTTCGTTCTCCGAGATATGGGATGTAAAAGTTGTTTTTTTTTTCAAATGACTATTCTCGTATTAACCTGGAACCGGTCGGGATTCGTAAATGATATTTCGTGGGTGTTGGAAAAAAGTTTTTGCGCATCGGGTAGTGATTCCAATATTTTTGAAAGAAAAAGGTACGCTACTGAGTAATTCCCAACTAAAAATCATTTTTGAATTGCTCGCTCAATTTGTCCTGGACATTGTCTCTTGCCTTTTTTCGTATGGGACGCTGTCACATTCTAAATATTTCACATTATGACCACATCGATATTCCAAGCAAAACAATCGGAACCTCAATAGCAGAACCGAACCGCTAAACTGAACCTACCACGACCATCTTTCAGCTAGGAAGCTGCCGTTCCAAAATATAAAAAAAAAATTATCCAAAACGAAAATACCCAAATTGGGTGGTTGGCAACACATGAATGAAGTAATCGGAATGAGTTATTGAATGCCAAAAATGACCAGTCATGTGACTTTTACCCACTTTCTGGTATAATGCCAAAGTGAAATGATTTTAATGCCCCTCTCGCAGAGCCATAAAACATTGAATGATTCAACAGATCTTGCAGTGAGGTTGGTTGCAACCAAAACAGTTTTGTCTACCTACGGAAAAATAGCGAAATGAAGTAAACAAATAAATAAATGCTACATCACCCTTCTTCTGAGGAAATGAATCAGACCTGCATGGGTCTGTTTTTCAACAGAAGGGACAGACATATTTCTCCTCAATTTTGGATTATAGGTACTGTGCCCAGTGGCGGGTTTAACGCCTGGCGTACCTGGTGGCCGCCAGGGGCTCCACGCCTCTGAGGGGCTCCGAAATCGCGATAGAAAGCTACATTTAAAAATAAAATGAAAAACTGCCTGAACAGAAAAAAATCTACAGATTATGATGATAGATTTTTGAGATTTTTATGCATTTTATGAAAAAAAATTAGTGATATTTGTACCATAATTTTAAGGTCAAATCGATGATTCTGGCAACACCGTACCATAATTTCTCCGTCGGCCTGGTAACACTGCAACCTGCAACGGCAGTGTAAGCAGTCCTGTTGTGCACTGTACACACACGCTTACCGGCACTCTGCACTTGTTTGTAAGTTGTGAGTTTTGTCTTAGACCAGGGGTCTAAGCATATTGATGATAAGCTTGACCATTCTCCTAATTGCTAGAAAGCCGTGGAAGAAGCTGGAAATGATTTTGTGTGGCAAAATATAACACTACTTAGAATATAGCGTGAAGGTTTTATCACACAATTAGTATCAGTGGTAAGTACATGAACAGTATACTATGGTATGACTCATGAAAGCAGTTAGCATCTTTTCCCGTAAAAATTACTAAAGTTTTATTCCTTATAAAATAAATTTCCCCTTAACGTAAATTCTGTTTTCGTAAATTTTTATTATTCATATAGATATAGATTGAAAAGTTTTGTTGAACCTCTAAACATTTATCAAAAAAAAAAAACTATTTTTTTCTGAAAGGAAACATGAAACGATATCAAAGTGGGGCAGAAAAAAAAAAAGGTTAACACGAAATCTGGAAATTGCCGAACAGCAGAAAAATTCATTGCACAAATTTTTAATCGTTAGTACGGAAAATGAGCAACCTTGTACAACTTCTGGTAACTCCGAAAACCCTACCGTGGAAATTTCTTCCGAAACATGCATCGCTGGAACATCGAAGGAAGAACTTGATGAAGAAGTGAAACAGGAACGCAGCGAAAATCCGAAAGTTGAAAATTCCATTGATGTCGACGATGACGAATATAGCTTTATGGCCCGCGATATTAACGGATAAAATGGTTGACTATATTGTTAGAAACAAGCCAACGAATGTAGGGAATATTGAAGAATTAAAATCAGCGTACAAAGATAGAGATGAAGTTTATTATAGAGCACTTTCTCACAAACATTTTTATCGAACGAAATCAAATGGAATTGAGGAAGACCGAGACTGGTTGAAATTTTCAGAAACAAGCATAAGTGTTTATTGCTTCCCTTGCAAACTATTTTCTGCATCAAAATCGAAATTGATTACTGGTTTCCAGAACTGGAAAACGATTATTGCTACGTTATCGGACCACGAACTTTCAAAGGAGCACATGGCAGCTGTCTGAACTTTATATAAAAGAACTTTAAATTTCAACAGAGTTGATACTCGTTTATTATTGAGAAAAAAAAATGAGGTAAACTACTGGAAGAAAGTATTGCAGCGAGTTATATCCACAATAAAACTGTTAAGTAGTTTGGGGATTGCGTTCAGAGGGCAAACGAAGGCAAGGATTCCACAAGATAAGGGAATTATTTAACATGCTTAGAATACCTAAGTGACTATGACGACTTCTTGAAATTGCACCTACAAAAATACGGCACTAAAGGACACGGAAACGTGAATTATCTGTAACAATGTTTGTGATGAATTTATCACCATTATTGGTAGAAAAGTCACAGCACACATAATTGACGAAATTAACGCTGAAAATCATCACGGGATCATCGTTGACTCTACGCCTGATGTTTCGCATATAGATCAATAAACATTCGTCATAAGATATGTTATGTCCAATGGTGACATTAAAGAGAAGGACATACAAGTTCATATTTGGAACAACAAATAGAGTAATATCATTGCGGATAAACATGGATAGGTCACTGAAGTGTGCATAACATCTCTAGGTTGTTATACCACTTGTGTGTGACTCCTCATGCTATCGTTGAATGAGCATAAGTATGAATAATATTTATCTATATACATAGTTGGTATCGGTGGTAGAAAACTTAAATTTATAGTGAAAAACCTAAATTATGTAGTGAAACGTACAACGCACTCATTAGTACACATGTGGTAAATATATACAGATATTGGAGGTTGACTGTTAACAAAATGAATGAATTGAACACAAACATATAAAACAACACATTGAAACCAGATCAAAAACATAGGTTTAGAAAAACTTGGGGGTGACATTATATAGTATTCAAGGTTCATAAAAACAACTCGATTCAATTCTGAAGTGAACATTGATGAATATCAGAATCATGCCTGATTTACGAAATCTCCAAAAAAAGATCTATTTTCATTCGATATCCATACTTTCACTTTTTTCTTGAAACTATTTTTATTTCCAATATTCTTTATATTTATCGGTAGAATGTCATAAAGACGAGGTCCAAGATAATGTGCGTTACGTTGACCTATACATTTTCCGCATCGAGGATGGAATACACTTTTTTGTTTGTTTCTAGTATCATGGCAATGGTTGATGGACTGTAAAGTGATGGAACCTTTTTTAATATTTTTCAAAATATTCAAGCAATACAGTTGTCTCACGTCAAGTATACCAGATTCTTTATATAAATCATCACTAGGGTAAGTAGGTTTTTTTCGATACATTATTTTGAGTATATATTTTTGTATAATATTCAAATTTTCTAGATGAGTATCAGTCACCCCTCCCCATCCAATTATTTCGTATTGCAGCTGAGACTCGACTAGTGCATGGTATAATGTTCTTAAATTCCCAATATCAAGAAAATCTCTCAGGTATTTGAATTTATGTAATAATCCTCTTACTTTTCCTACAACATTCTTAATTTGCAGATCCCACCTCAAATGGCGATCCATTATGATCCCAAGATACTTTACTGATGTGTCTTCTGGTATTTCGTAGCTCTCTCCTATTTTCAACGGACCCATATTCGGTAAGCCGCTGGTATAAGAGGAAAAAGGTAAGTACTTTGTTTTATTAAAATTTAACGTCAGCTTATTATATCTGAACCATGATTCTATTTTCAGGAAATCATTCTCCACCAGCGTTTTCAAGTCCTGCCATGTATTGGATTCATAGAGAATAGCCGTGTCGTCGGCGAAACTTAATATGTTCCCTTTAGTTCTCATTTCGAGTAAATCGTTTATGTATATTGTAAATAATAGTGGTCCCAGCACTGTTCCCTGTGGGACTCCATAGGAAACAGTCCTAGTCTCACTTACTATTCCATCAATACTCACTCGTTGTTCCCTTCCAGATAGATAACTTTCCAGTATATTAAATACTTTCCCTCTCAGTCCATAGGATGACATTTTTTCAAGAAGTTTCTGGTGGCAGACAGTATCAAAGGCTTTGGATAAATCGACGAGTATACAAAGAGTGGATTTTTTTTTATCGAGTGCATCATAAATGTAAGAAGTTAGAGCAAGTATTGCATCTTCCGTCGACTTACCCCCCCTGAAACCATACTGCCTTTCCGAAATGACCCCATATTTATTAAAAAAATTTAATATTCTTTTTTTCAGTATCTTTTCTATTATTTTTGCAACATTTGAAATCAGAGAAAGTGGTCTATAATTTATCATTTCTGTTTTATCTCCGCTTTTATATAATGGTTTGATGAGCCCTGTTTTGAAAATTTTTGGAAAACACCCTGTATCCATGCATCGGTTTAATAAATATGTTAATGGAGTTTTTATTTCATTCACTATCTGTTTCAATGTTTCAGCGCGAATGTCGTCATCACCTGGGGATTTTTTTGGTTTCAACTCTATAATCGCCTGTTCCACTTCAGTTTCGTTGGTAGGGTATAAATACAAAGTGTTTTCAATATTCTTTCCATTGTTGGGAAATTCCCTAGGTTCAATGATATTATTTGCATATTTTTCTCCCAATTCACTATAATATTTATTGAAACTGTTACTGATTTCGTTTTTGTTTTGTTTTATTTGATCGTTCACTTTTATTTGGGTTATACCTGAAGTTATTTTCTGTTTATTGCAAATTTCACTGACACTGTTCCAGAGACCTTTTGTATTGTTTTTGTTTTGTTTGATGATTTTGTTTGCATATGCCTTTTTAGCTGTATTTATCAATCTATATAATGTTTTCTTCTTCTGTTTATATTCTTCGCGGAGTTCGATGTTTTCATTTGAATTCCTGAGCTTTTTATATATTTCGTTTTTTTCATTCGCTATATCGATGATTTCAGATGTGATCCATTTAGATCTAGGACGCTTATTATTTTTTATTTTTTTAACAACTGTATTTTTCTCAATGTAAAATTTGAGCTTTTTTATAAATGATTGAGCCATTATCTCTGTGTCTACTTGATTATATATATCCAACCACATTTCATCTCCTAATTCTTGTTTCAACTTTCTATAATTCATAAATTTTTTATTTCTAGTCATGGGGTTTTCGAGTTCCTGATTTTTTCCTAGATTCATTGATATTCCAATCGGATAGTGATCTGTTATACTGTAATCTATAATGAATGGTTTGCAATCTATTTCGAATGTATTCTTTATGAAAAAATGGTCTAAACAAGATCCGCTACTGGGCCGCGTAACATCATTGATATACGATACGAACCCAAAGGAATTCATTATATTTTTATAATCCTCCACGTAATCGCATTCGGAAAGAAGATCTATATTTATGTCACCTGTAACGATTTTCATATCGTTTGATTTAATCGTTTCTAAGAATTTCACTAATTCTCTATTAAACTGTTTAATACAGGAATTTGGTGATCTATATATTGCAATGACTGATATTTTAGTTTCATTTTTATTAAAGTCGATCTGTATACTTTTCAATCCTGCGATTTCTCTGATATTATGAGAATAATTGAGTATTTCATTCATGAATACGATAACGCCATCATTTTTATTGAGGGAGCCCTCATTATATATAGTTTGATATCCATTTATATGTATGACATCCAGATCGTTTACTATAAATGTTTCTGTTAAAACAATGATATAAAATTTTCCGGGAACTTTTCGAAGGAATATAATCAGTTCATCAATGTTTTTTATTATGCTGCGTATATTCAGATGTAATATGTTCAAATTGTGACTGAAGTATTTCCTCAATTCATCAATATCGGACACTTTTTCGGCTTCAATCGAATCATTTTCATAATCCCTAATATAAGGATCCATAATCAACAGACTTTACTAATATTACTTCTCTATCGAAAAAAATAAAGTAAAGAACAAAACATCAAGATAAGATAAAAGAACTGAGAAGAATGTACTGTTTAGTACGGGAGGTATGATAAGAGTAAAATTTAAGTGATTAGCTGGGTGTTGAGTTCATTTGTTAGTACGCAACCTCAATTTATCTCGAATGACAGGATTACTTCCAATTTCGGAATTTTTTTTCTTAGGGGTTTCCTGTAGTGTATTTTTTCTGCTTCTTGGTTTGCTGTTGGATTCGACTGGCTTACTGTTTTCTGGAAGAATGGTAGACACGGCAGTAGGTTCTGGTTTATCTAAAAATATCTCTTCACTATGTTGGATAATTGGTGTCGGAGGAGCACTAGCCGACTTGAAATTTTCACTTTCTTCGAATGTATCTAATTCCTCCACAGTGTATCCTGTTTCACCAATGTAGAGCCTGTTGCCCTTGATATAGCATTTCTCATGAGAATCTCTATATTTTGCTAATCCTGTACGTAGCGCCTTGTTTTCCTCTCTTTGGGTCTTAGTTAAATCATTGGCAATGGAAATACGAGTACCTTTTAGTTTAGAACAATTTTTGAGTATGATTTGTTTTTTGAGAAACGATATTAATTCAACTTTCAGTGGACTCCTATTGGAACGACCTAATCCATAAAAATTGTTGATGTCTGATTCTACAAGGCCTACGTTGAGTAAATCATTAATAGTATTACATAGAAATTGAAGCGAAATATCTTGTGGAGCTTTTTCTAGACCAAATATCAACAAGTTATTTTTTCTATTATTCCTGTCCAAGATCTCAATCTTTTTTTCCAGGTCACAGTTTTTTTGTTCAAGATTTTTCAGTTTATTTTTCAAAGATCCGATTTCCAGTAGCAATCTAACTTCACTTGCTTCGATTGTATTTTTCAGTTCTGTTTTACTTCGTATTATTTCTTCATATAATTGTTGTACTGTTATTTCTTTTCCATCAGTCATTTTACGTGTAATATTTATATTTGAAATAAAATATGGGTACGTACCAACTACAACTATAGGACGAAAACTGTGAATTATATGTGTAAAACACCTGTGCTAATTCCTTGTGCTGTTCCACTTGTGGTTGGTTCGGCTGACTTTATTAACAAATGTCTATTTCAGCAATTTGTTGTTAATAATTCACATCATTTTCACTGGGAGTATCTGCCTGACTTCATAACAATCATTTGAGAGTGGTCACTGGATTTTTTATTCCAAGAGAAACTCTATTTATTTGCTATTTTGTAGGAGCGTTTAAAATACGTGCACATGGATTGCGAACTCATGATAATATTGGATATGTTTGACAAATTGGGAATAGATATTCAAAGCTGTCGAGGGTAATCGTTCGACAATGCTGCCAATATGTCAGGAAAATACTCGAGACTTCAGGCGCGAGTTAAACAACACAGTCCGAGTGCAGCAACCCTTGTGCTAGCCACTCGTTGAATTTGATTGGAAATTTTGCAGCAGAAAGTTGCAACGCTGCGATTGAATATTTTATGTCTGTGCAGAATTTATTTACTTTTTCTTTCTGCATCAACTCATCGTTGGCAAATTTTGTGCAAACAGCTGAAAAAGTGTGAAAATGCCGTTTCGGTGAAGAGACTCGTAGATACACGATGGTCAGCAAGAGCGGATGCTGTACGAGCTGTAAGACTTGGGTAGACGTATATAAAAGCGGCATTAACTGAGATTTGCAATTCGAGCGAAGACAAAAAAGTCACGATTATCGAGGCAAATTCAATTTTGAAAAAAATGGGCAAATTTGAAACCGCACTGATGACAGTGATTTGGAAATTCTACAGCGACTAAACGCTACGAGTAAATCACTTCAATCAGTTGAGTGTGAATTGTCGAAAGGTTCATCTCTCCTGAGGTCTCTGTACAATTTGATTGACAATTTCAGAAATGAATTTGAGAAAGTACAAGAAGATGCAACTGATTTGTCAGGCCTGACATTTGAAGAAGACGGACAAAGTCGACGACCTCTTAAGAGAACAACTTTTCATGACGGAGTGAAAGGAGGTGAACACGAATTTGGAAAAAAGAAGGAAAATTTTCTTGTAAATTCATTTTACGTTATATCTGATAACACCAAGGCAGAGTTAGCAAGGAGAAATCAGACATACGATACAAACCTAAAGCATTTTATGGTATTTTTTGATAAAGAATCGTCAGAAGAATCAAAAACATCCGCAGTAAATTATCTAAAAGAAATTTACAAGAATGATATTGATGTCTCCAACAACTTCGAAGACGAATTAAACCAATTTCTACTCTTCCTGCAGGAAAACGAGTCAATGAACACCGCGAAAGATATGTACCGAGCTGCCAAAGAAATGTTATCGACTTTTCCGAATGTTGAGACAATTTAAAAAATATTTTTAACGATACCGACAATTCCGAACGCATCAAGCAAGAGATCTTTTTCTGTACTAAAAAGAGTAAAAAATTAATCAAGAAGTTCGATGGGGGAAGAACGATTAAATAATATGGCAATATTGTATATAGAAACAAGATATATTGGATAAAATTGAGACCGACAAAATAATTGATGAATTTTCAAAAGAAACAGTAAGGCTGGATTCAGATAGATCCGAAATCCTATCGTACGACGATCCGAGGGCTTTCTGATTGGTCTAAATTCGAATACGAACCAATCAGAAAGCTATCAGATCGTCGTACTATCGTATTTCGGATTTGTCTGAATTCAGCCTAAGGCGTAAATTCATTTGAAATGCGTATGTATATTCAGGGAAAGTGTATGCACTTATATATTGTATATCAATATTAGTTATTGAGTCATATGTACATACTACAACGATACTACCTATTGTGAATGTTTTTTTTTCAGAATAAAAATAATTTTGTTTCGTTCAAAATCGCATGCGTGTATTATTTAAACCACTACTAATGACTGCTAGTTGCAAATTGGTTACTGGCTAGTAGAAAGATCCATGAAATCTTTATCAAAATTATTTAGGGAAAATATTGAAATGTTCGCGAGCAAATGGCTATTTGCTTTTGTCGAAGGGCCCCGAAATTTGTCCCGCCAGGGGCTTCAAATCGTCTTAATACGCCACTGACTGTGCCTACTATACACATCCTAAAAGAAGCCCAAAATCGGTAAAGACATAATCGGTAGGACTTCTCAAATCGTGAAATTCAAAAATAGAAAAAGACCGACCGAAACAAAAAATATTATGCGATCATATGATATTCTGAAGGCTATATACAGACTTTTTCTGGATCCGAACTTCCTTAAGAAACATTGAAACAGAACAAATTTCAGGAGCTTCAAACTCCTGAGAACAAAGTGTACTTATGTATATGTAGTTATATTAATTGATTATAAAGGAAAATATGAATATATTATTGATTATAATGAGAGGAAGAAACAGAAACATATCAATTTCAGTAAAACTGTTCAGAAGAAAAATTCCTCAATTGCTGAACTATCATCGATCAGGAGAATGATTTCCTCAATCAGTACTAGAGAAGGTCAGCAAATGATTTCTCGACCCTAAAAACTGAAATTTATCCTACAGACACATCTAAATTGGATTCAACATAGGGTTTTGAATCCTCGAAGTGCCATTCTTCTGCATGAGATCTATCACTATTTTTCACTAAATCAACCAAGAAGAAATATTTTTCTTCACAACGCACACAATTTATTTTGGTGCTCATTCCGCAACGAATTTTGTCATAGCTTTCGACACTACCTTGTTTCTTTTTCAAACTTTATCACCAACGTTAAATTGAAAATGTAGTTTCCTCAAATTATAAGATTTTTCGAATAAGATTCATGGATTATGTTCTAAAAAAATTGTTCTAAAATTGTTCGTTTTCGTTAACCAGCTGACGAACGTCAACCCTCAGAAGTCGAAACTTGTGCGAGCAATGGATCAACGAGGCCTTACCTTTTAACGTGAGATTACCCAGCACGGTGGCCCGGAGAGTCCTGAACTTCTCTATAAATTTCTGAAAAAACCTGATATGCCATTCGCAAAATAATCTCTGTCACCTGGATATAGCTCATAGTCTGAGTACTAGATAGCCTCCCATAGTATTTACCAGACAGTGGTATGAGTCTACGGAATTTTGAAGAGGCAGGTTTCCAATTCTTATGCTCATCCATATAGCACCTGATGATTGCTTGAGAAATAGTTTAATTGATACGTTCAACAAAATCACACTGACGTCTCAGCTAACGTTTACTCAGCAAACTGTTGACCATTGCCACGTATAATGAATTATTGGGGAACACCATGAACTAGGAATAGCTTGTTGTCCAGAAACTCAACAACATTAAGAGATGTTGCTGAACGCATTGGACAGAGAATAGAATAAAAGAATTCAACAACAACCAACAAACAAGCAAAGCCCCTAGATGAACGAGAAAATGGCCAATTATGTCCACAGCAAGAACTTGAAAAAGATATTTTACAGACTTTCAGCTTCCATCAGACATATTGGAGCTGTGTGACTGAAAAATTTTGCAAGAGAGTGCAAACTTCAAAATGTCATGTCTCATAAAAATCCAAAATGTGCACAAGTGGGAGGGTTATGAGACTCATAATGGAAAATCTATGGGCTTTAGGCACTAACAGTTTCCAGTCAGAGTCATAAGCACATACTGGCATTTGAGATGGAATAAACTCGATAACCAAATCACATTTACCTTTTCAGTGATAATATGATGTAGGATCTTCAAAAGTTTCATCCCTCTCTTGAAGAAGCCACTCATTTCTAATATTTCTTGCTGTTTAGCGACAATTTTCACAGGTTCTTCACCTGCAATTTGAGATAGAAAATCTGGATCAACATTTTGGGCTTCATAGTAGACTATGGTGGTCCGTGTAAACTTTAAAGTACTTTCCTCAAATGTACAGAATTTCTCTAACAAAAATATCAAACTCGATGAATCCCGGTCAGTTACGGTGTGCGTTCGCTCTGCCTCAGAAATAGAACAAGAATTATAGGCAATAACCATTTCCTATCCATGTATTTCTTGAGTTAGATTATCTCCGATGCCCACAGAAGAAGCATCATACTCAATGGTGAACTGCTCGCTGAAGTCCGGAGAAGCAAGAACCGGAGCTGTTATCAAAGCAGTTTTGATATTCACAAACGCAGATTCAGCCTCAGATGTCCATTGAGCTGCTTTTTTGTTTTTTGTTCAGTACTTGTAGTTGGATATGAACAGATTACCATAGCACTTAACTCTTTCTTCCTTTTTGTTAATGAATCAAACGTCTTCGAATGATATACTTGTACCTATCAAAAGAGGGTGTTCGTGATTTTTTTTATTCCACTTCTTCCATAGAAGTTCTCATAGTGTGGATGAAATTACATTGATGCTATTCAGATGAGTGAGAACGTGTGGCTCAAATTCAGGCCCAAGAAGAGCGGCAACCAGACTCTCTTGAGTTTGTGCGGAACTCACTAATCCGAAGGGAACCTAGTTGAAATGGAACAAACTGTGATCTGGTACGCTAAAAGCAATTTTCCTTTCAGTATTCACACCATATCCGAAGGAATCTGTCAGAAAGTTTTTCCCAAAACGATTCTTGATATAAAGGAGAACTCTTGTGCTTGGTCAGCTCATTTAGTTTCCTGCCATCACAACAATGCTCGTTTTCATTTGACTCCTTCTGAACCAACGAAACAGGACCATTACAGGCACTATGTGAGGGCTCTACCACTCCAAATCTGAGCATATCAATTGAGTCTTCATTCATGATCTTCAACATATAAGAATAAGGATAAGCTATCATATCTTTGAACGTTTTGCATCTGCAGTGTCAATGGTCATTTTGATTTTATCATGTCTCACTATTAACATTCTCAAAGGTATTCTGCATTCTGGTCTGTTCTTCTGAATTCATTCTTCGAAACAAAATTATTGAGATCATTTGCAGATTCTAGTCTTGTCTTTACCGTTTCAATGTATTATAAGTTTATACACGATGGAAATATATCCACCCAGCAACTCTTCCAGGCCGACCAAAGACACCAAGCAACAGCAAAGATTTAAGGAGCATTATTAGTATACGAATGAGCACAATCTAATGGATAATGGACAGTTCATAATCAAGGAGAAATTCCCAATATACAATGCCTGGCAGAAATGCGGATTACTGAATTAGAATTTCATAATTCTTTTCCCATTCATGAAGTGGTGCATAGTCATTGATCATTGTCCCGATGGAAACAATTGGAGATTTCAAATTTCTGAAGCTCCGCATGCGCATTTTCAGTTCGTCTCATAATGAAAATTGAAAATTCAAGGTTGTGGATGTCTTATGTGAATTGTGCATTGAAGTAATGAAATATTCAATGAATTGAGCTCATTTGTTCACTAAACCCGCCTTCTACCCAATATCACGTTCTAAAATATATCGCCAATAAAGGCCGATTCATGAACTTGACGTTCCGTTTGCCGTTTTCAATGACGTTGAGTTCGCCGTTCCGTTCGCACATCGATATACTAAAACGCTCAAGATTATTCATAAACGCCGTTGGACGATGGCGTCCGCCGTTCAGTGTGCCGTTGGTGCCGCTCGACATAAACCAATTTCACCTTTTTCCGTCCGTAAAATCATTTGTAGCAAGCCGGGATAGCCAATCAAATGCATTGCCACCTGTAAAAGTTTGCAAAACGAGACGAAAATTTAAAATATTGAGAACTGAACATACAAGGTTATGTACGTTTCGTAAATGGCGTGAATGTGAACTAAAGCGTGAATGGTGACAGTGACAGCGAACGTCAGAGGTTTATGAAGACAAGAATTTTCTGTCTACGAACGGCGAACCGTCAACATCAACAGCAATGGGGAACTGCAAACGATACGTCAAGTTTATGAATCGGCTGAAAATGTCTGACAGAGGAAGGGCGGGTTGTGGAAACGAATAGGAAAACTTCAGCGAATAATGCACAATTCATTGAGGATTTCAAACTTCTGAGGCTCGACATACGCATTTCTAGTTTGTGTACTTCTCATAATGCACAAGAAAAATTGAAAATTCAAAGTTATCAATCATGAAATATCGAGTACATTGGATTAAATGTGTTTGGCTTTCTTGGATTGTGCACTGAAGTTATGAATTATTCAATGAATTGTGCTCATTTTTTCACTAAATCCACCTTTTATCCAATATCACGTACTGAAATATATCGCCAGTAAAGACTGATTCGAGGACTTGACGTTCCGTTCGCCGTTGCCAATGATGTTTGCGATCGCCGTTCCGTTCGCAGATCAATATACCTACTGAAACGCATAAGATCATTCGTAAACGCCGTTGGCAGATATCATCTGCCGTTCAGCGGGCCGTTGGTGCCACTATTGGGAAGTTCATAATTTTATGCGACGTCTGGCGGAAATATAACGCACTGCGATAATTTCACAAACAAACGGCTTTCATTTTATGTGTGTGAATTTATTGGGTTCTTTCGTGTTTATTTAGGAAATCCCATCTAAAGTTGTGTTTCTTTTTATTGATAATATCAAACAATCATGGATGCAGATCGCTCAGTGAGCCGTATAAAGTGTTTGGTGCCAAGTTGCCGCAACTCTAAAAACCGAAATACAAAGTTGTCTTTCCACACGTTTCGAAAGAGAAATACATCTTTGGTGGGAAACATTACGGAAAGTGGATTGAAAGAGAAAATAGACAGGTACAAGGCTTGGAAAATTAAACTGAAACTACATAAATCACCACCTAGAGCGGCTTCAGTGTGTTATTTGCATTTCAACAGAGATGATTTATTGTTACCTGGTGAGTCTGTTTGTCTATTTTTAGGCGAAGTTATGGCGCATTTCATCATCCATGTAATAAAAGTCTCTTTGGTTCACTAACACTACACTAAAACTAAAAAATGTCCTGGAACAGATATAATTAGATTTTAAAACACAATGCATCTATGTTCACCTCCAATGAATGGTATTGTGCGGCTATTCAAAGCATCGTGAACACAGTTATATCAACCTCTTCACGAGAAAAATTTCGTACAATGAAAATATAGCAAAAAAAAACACCAAAATCTTGTCTAGCGAGGGCAACTGATGACTGGATTTCAGTTTGGCGCGTTATTTCACAAATGTAAACAAGGTAACTATTTCAAGATCGATCTAGTTTAACCACCACCAGCGCCCTCATCGGTCGATATTCTTCCCTATACATAAACCAATTGCGGCGTTTGCCGTCCGTAGCATCGTTCGTAGCAGGCTGTGATAGCCGATCAAATGCATTGTCACCTGTCATATTTTGCAACACGAGACGTTAATTCAAAATGTTGAAAATGTACTTCTGAATAAGGTTATGTTCTTTTCAATAATGGCGTGAATGTAAAGTAAAGCGTGAATTGTTTCAATGGCATCAAACTTCAGAGGTATATAAGGGGTGGAATATCATCGTCCGGCGCACCGCCAACAGCATTTTCTGTATACTGTTCTTACATGTGACTTGGCATCCCATCCCAATACATATTCTCGACTCAGTGCATAAGCAGTTTTAGATTTGTGTACATTCTATAAAGCATAAAAAATGTTTGAAACTCCACGTTATCAATTATTGAAATCCTTCATGAGTTATGCACCAAAAATTAGGTTAAACAGAACATTAGAAACAATGTATTCACCTTTCACGCATTGTGCACTAAGATCATGATCCATCCAGAAGTCTAGCTCACAAGTTGAAAATCCAGAAATCTCTCGACAGTGGTTCAAATATGATCCAGACCTCATCAGATCCAGACTGACACCTGGAGGAATGTGACAAGATGTTTCATCCACCAGTAAACTAATTGGATCCATGGAATTAAAATGGTTATTACATGTAGTGGAGTTTCGGTGATCAGAACTTCTCTATTGCAAATTTCATCTTCTTCAAAATACTGTTTGAAAAATCCTTTTAACATCAACGGTTTTCGTGTTATTGAACCAACATTTTTAACAGTTCAATTCGATAATAACTGTCGACCTGATTCACTGAGGATAAAACCGTTCTGCACATTTTTCTAGAAGTCAATCCGAATCGAATGAGCCCTACTCGTTTAAATTAGTCTTCAAGCGTATTTCTCTAGCGGAGGGCGACGTTGTTAATCCCAAGATTTGCATCACTGTGGAAAGAGTCACTCAACTGTATTTCTTGTGAGAAGGCTATTACCAGAAACCAGATGAAGTTACCATTTCATAACTTGTTACAAGGACTCATCAAGTGAGTGAGTCAACTGCATCACACAGGTTAATTTGTCAGATTGATCAATATTTTTAGAACTAATTGAGTTTCATATAGTTTCGATAAACTCCATTTGTGAATATTCGAACTTTATGGAATGAGGGAAAACTATTGAATCTCTCAGTGGATAGAATACAACAGATATGCTCGATTTCAATCGAGGAAAATGAGGTCATAATCGAAATCAAAGTTTAAAACTACGGAACAAATTATGGTGCCATCCAGACGAAGGAAGAATATGTCGTTAAAAAAAATTGACATCGATTTTTACTAAAATAACCATACTTCAATGGATTTCACCATCCCGGTGTTAACCCTTCTCAAACCTCTGACATTTGCTGCCACTGACACTATTCACGCTCCACTTCACATTCACGCCATTTACGAAACGAACATAACCTTATTCAGAAGTACATTTTCAACATTTCCAATTTTTGTCTCGTGTTGCACAATATGACAGGTGACAATGCATGTGATTCCCTATCACGGCCTGCTACGAACGGCAAAAGCCAAAATTGGTTAATGTCGAGTGACACCAACGGCACGATGAACGGCGGATAACAAGTGCCAACGGCGTTTGTGAATGATCCTAGGCGTTTCAGTTCATTGATGTGCGAACGGAACGGCAATCGAAAACGTTATTGGCAGCGGCGATCGCAAACGTCCTTGGCAACGGCGAACGGAACGTCAAGTTTACGATTCGGCCTTTACTGGAAAAATATTTTGGTACATGATATTGGGTAGAAAGCGGATTTAGTGTACAAATAAGCAAAATTTAGTGGATAATTCATAACTTCAATTCACAGTTCATAAAAGCCAAACACATTTTATCCAATTTATTCGATATTTCATAATTGATAACCTTGAATTTTCAATTTTTTTGTGCATCATGAGAAGCACACAAACTGAAAATGCGCAAGCGGAGCTTCAGAAGTTTGAAATTCCCAATTGTTTCTATTGGGACAATGCTCAATTGTCTTGTACCATTTCATGAATGGAATGAATGGGAATAAAAATTATGCATTATACATTCAATGAAACGCATTTCTCCTAGACATTGTACATAAGAGAGATATCCCCAATTATAAACTGCGCATTAATCATTAGATTGTGCTTATTTCATCATTTGTATACTAAATCCGCTTTAAGTCTTTGCTGTTGAACGTTCGTGTCTTGGGTCGGTCCGGAATATATGGCATTATAAAGCAGAAACCATAAGTATAATACTGCCCACATTATGTATAAGTCATAAATAATTGTATATTATTCAACGAGCGTATAATGATGGCTATTATTTACGAGGTGAAGTTAAAAGCCACGACCCGCAGGCGACTCATCTAAATCATCGAGAAAATGATAGCCATTATACGCGAGTAGAATATTATAATTCATCCATGATTATTGTATAAACCATACATTTGAAAAGCAATATTGGAAGAAATCGTTATACTACAAAATTTATATTTGTAAAAGTCTTTCGAATACCAAAGAAATGATAGCTATTATTCTCGAGGCAGTAATATTGCGAGTAGTGTACTCTACTTTATTTGAGACTCATTTATTCATCATGAATGAATTGTTCGAGAAATTTTGTCATGGGGATTAAAGACTATTACTGTCAATACCTCGCCCTTATTCCCTGAGGGAATGATATATGGCATTATAAAGCAGAATCCATAAGTATAAAACTGCTCTAATTATGTATTAGTCGTGAATAATAGTATATTATTCAACGAGCGTATAATGATTGCTATTAGTCACGAGGTGAAGTTTACAGCCACGACACAGGTAGGAGACATAAAGACCACAATGCTCTTTTCTAGCTTCGAGGGTAAAAAAGTTCTGAGTTTCGGTTCACTATTGATATACGGGCTATAGCTCAAAGGAGTTATATCCTGAAATACTTATATTGATCCTTTCTTGTGTTTGAAAAACGATATTCGAATCAGTTTTTTGATAATATTGGTTGAGTAATATTCATTTCCTGGATCAACATATAGCCAAAATTTTAAAAAAAATTGAGTATCTGTTTCAAGTGAAGCAAACGTCTCCTTCCTCTTGTGAATTCAGTCGAAACTGATGAATGTTGTGATTTCTTTCCCCCTCAAAGTATGCTCATATGAGCAACATTGAAGGAAATCGTTATACTACAAAATCGAAATGTGTATAAGTCTTTCGAATACCTGAGAAATTATAGCTATCATTCTCGAGGAAGTAGTATTCCGAGAAAATAATATTCATTATTGCGAGAAGTATACTCTACTTTATTTAAGACTGATTCATTTTTCATGAATAAATTGTTCGGGAAATTTTGTCATAGGACTACAATAGGGAATAAAGTCCATTACTATCAATCCTTCGCCATTATTCCCCGAGGGAATGATAAAAGGCATTATAAAGCAGAAACCATAAGTATAATACTGCTCACATTATCTATTAGTCATGAATAATAGTATATTATCCAACGAGCGTATAATGATGGCTACCATTCACGAGGTGAAGTTTACAGCCTCGACACAAGTAGGAGACACAAAGACCACAATGCTCTTTTCTAGCTTCGAGGGTAAAAAAGTTCTGAGTTTCGGTTCACTATTGATACAGGAGGCTATAGCTCAAAGGAGTAATATCCTGAAATTCTTATGTTGATCCTTTTTCAATAATCTTGTGTTTGAAATGCGATATTTGAATTAGTTTTTTGAAAATGTTGGTTGGGTAATATTCATTTCCTGGATCAACATATGGCCAGAGAAAAAAAAATTGGAATAGCTGTTTCAGATGAAGCGAACGTCTCCTCCTTCTGGTGAATTCAATCTAGACTGATGAATGTTGTGATTTTTTCCCCCTAAAAGTATGCTCATATTCGGGGCATCACTACAGTCAATTAGCCATCAAATATATTCCAGAAAGTTGCTGTAGTTACCTGATGAACGTACTGGTTCTGTTAAAGTTGGTGGAAGCCGTCTGATCTGTCCTTCACTGTGAGGTCTCCGGAAAGCAGTTCAGCCTCTAGGGCTTATTGCGCTCTGCTTCTCTATACCTTATGACACTCATTCCAACAACCTTGTGCAGGTTGATTGATGGGTATTTGTCATATTCTTCTGGGTCCAATTGGTTTTCTATATATTTGTTGCCTCTCATGATCCAGAGCCTTATATTCGCAAAATATCAAGCTGTCTCTCTCCCTTTGTTACATTGTCCGCAGCTAAGGCCGCCGTTGTACAGCCCTATATCTTTCAGGTGTCCTTCGACAGTGTCCAGTCAGCAGCCCTGTTATAACTCCCATTTGATTTCTGTTACACTGAAGCAGGTCTTCAGTATTTCTCTCGACGGTCATTTAAGAATGTTCTCCCGTGAGAGCTACTGGCTAGATATCTATGTTGTGTTCTAACCCAATTTCCTTTGTGATTTCGTACCATTGTTTTGGGTATCCCCACTGCTAGCTGGGGTCCAGTATATGGTGTAATTGATCCTTGTCTTGCAAGTTCATCGGCTTTTTCATTGCCTCCGATACCTAAGTGACCTGGGACCTATTGTGGAGTCAGTCTATTATGGTCTGCAGTTGTTTCTTTTTTCAGTTCCTCGCGGCATTTCCATACCAGTCTAGATATATTCTGGGATTTTTCACTGCCCTGAGTGTGGCTTATAAATATTGATCCTCCCATTTCGTTGGAACCTCAAACTGATCTAATCCAGAAAGCAACTTTTTTTATGACCGCGGCAACTTTCCGGGGTAGATAGAAGTCTATCTTTGTACACTTGTATATATTCCACTATTAATTCTTATTTTTCAGATTGTGATAGGTAAGAAATCTAGGAAACTACGAAGGGAAAATAACCACCTATTCTCAAAGAAACAAAAATATTCCCAATTTTTCATGGATATTTCAATGGAACACATTTGTTCAGAACATATTCAGAACTGATCATTATCGAATCTGATGCGTGAAAAAACGAACAGACATAAGAAACATCAGCTCTATTCATAAATATTACCTAGTGTCAAATATGAACAAAAATGGTACAAATCAAATGAGCATTGGGTAATTTTCATGAATCAAGTCATCGATTGAAAGTTACGTATGGCCATCCTCACGAAAATGTCATATGAATAGATTATCTAGGAAAAAAGCTTGGCTCACCAAGGAACTTATCAATGAAGGTCAATATCTTAGGGACATGTATAGAAATATCAAATACTCAAACGATGAAGATCTATCGAGGAAATATAGGGTCCTCAAAAAAAAACATGAACAGAAAATCAAATTAGCTAAACATAATTATCATTCGGACCTTTTTTCGGAATCAAGCAATATCTCTAAAACTGCTTGGCAAGTCATAAAAAGTAACAACAACACTTCTGCAGGTAACAAACTTCCTGATTACTTTGTTGATGAGGATGGTAATCAATTTCATAATTTACAAGAGGCTGCTGAAAATTTCAATAATTTTTTTGTTGAATCCGTGAATAAAATAAAAAGTAAGATTGGTTCACCGCATATTAACGACAAACTCGCTCCTAATAAAACTGTATTGAATACACTCTTTTTGAACCCTTTCGAGGAAAATGAAATTTGTGGAATAATCTTATCTGTTAGCGAAAAAAAAACTCAGCAGGTGAAGACGGAATCCCATGTTCCCTAGTAAAGTATGTTGCTGACTATTTATTGGCACCACTTATTCGGTCAACTTGTTCTTTCAAGAAGGATCGTTTCCAACCGCTCTAAAAAAATCTATTGTTATTCCGATACATAAAAAAGGTGATACACACATGATGTCTAATTACCGGGGAATATCACTTTTATCAATATTTTCGAATATGTTTGAAAAATGCTTTTATGTACGACTTGAATCATTTTTGAAGAGAGAAATTTTTTTTAGCAGTTACCAATTTGGTTTCCGAAAGGGTCGCTCCACCCAAGATGCTATAATATCTTTATATTCTCACCTTATGTCAAATTTTGAACAGAATAATAAGTCATTAGCACTCTTCTTTGATTTAGAAAGAGCGTTTGATGTAATGAATATTGACTTAATGCTGGATAACTTTTTCAGATGCGGTATACGTGGTTTGGCTTTTGAGTGGATTAAATCTTACCCTACCAACAGAAAACAGAAAACCAGCTTGAAAACTGATGGCATTTCAGTTCATTCAACTTTCATTCCAGTTACCAGTGGCGTCCCTCAGGGAAGCTCACTAGGACCCCTCTTATTTATAATTTTTTTTGACAGCCTCATGCAGGAATTTCCTTATCACTATGTAGCAGCCTTCGCTGACGATAGTGTTGTTACGACATCAGACGTCACCCTGGATATGCTATCCAAAAGGTCATCTGATGCGGTTAACCAGATGATAAACTTCTGCAAGGTTAAGGGATTTGTGTTAAATGAAGTTAAAACCGAAATGATACTTTTCAGTCTCACTGATTTGAATAAGAGTCTATTCGTTGAACTCAACAGCAGAACTATTGAACAAACGAGGGTCACTAAATATCTTGGTGTTTTTATAGATGAGCATCTGACCTGGTCGTATCAAGTTGAAGCAGTATTAAAAAAATGTCAATCTATGCTTACGTTCTTTGGCAACTCAGGGATAAGGTAAAGACTAATCTCCTCTTACTTCACTATTTTGGATATGTTCAGTCATGTCTTTCTTATGCCATAGTGTGCTGAGGCAACTGTGCCAGGGCTGATGAGGTCTTCAGAGCACAAAAGAGAATAATTAGAATTATGTCATTCAAACCGTATACCTTTTCTTGTAAAAAATTATTCTCTGAATTAAACTTATTACCTTTTTCTTCCCTGTTAATCCTTGCGTCAATAATGCAGGTCAAGAATAACCTATCTGACTATACTGTTTCCAGAAACAATCGATATGATCTCAGAGAGAGACTGGATTTGGCATTACCCAAGCACAGACTTACCAAGGTAGCTAATAGTCCCGTTGTGCTACCCATCAAATTATATAATAAACTGCCAATTGACTTGAAAAAAATACCAAATAATTATAAATTCAAAAATAACCTCAGAGTCAATTTAATTAAAAATTCATTTTATTCAATCAATGATTTTTTGAGTTGCAATGTCTCTGACCTCGCATCCAGTGCATAGCTAGGATACCTTTACTTCCTTTTGGGTTTGCAACTTTTCGTGGTTTGTTTTTTACTGATTATGTATGTTCAGTGTTCACTGTATACCAGCTCTTTCAAAGTTCCTTGATTTCGTTCAATTGAGGTACTTAATTTTGACATTATCCAATACTGTAAAGTCTATGGAAATAAATATTTTGTATTTGTATTGTTTTTGTATAACCATATGACGTTCGAATTGAATTGAACTGGCCGATACTTGATGAAAATCCATATTAACAAAAATATATTAAAGTTTCCTGTATGATTTTCACTTACAATGGGTTTACAAAACCGCGACACGTGTTTCGCTATTACAATAGCTTCTTCAAGCAAGATTTATTTATCTTGCGAAACACGTGTCGCGGTTTTGTAAACCCATTGTAAGTGAAAATCATACAGGAAACTGTAATATATTTTTGTTCATATGACGTTCGTCAACCATCAGCGGTTGAAACTTATGATAGCAAAAGATTAACGAGGCCGCACCTTTTAAATTGTGAATACCAGCACGGTGGATAATTGAACCCTGGTCTTCTGCTTGATAGGCAGATGTGCTCATTTCTACACTACCAAGAATATTATTATTGAAAATGATCAACTTGTTATTTGACCCAGCAAACAAAAGCGAATTTCTGTAAAATACTATACATCGCCTATTATCCTCTCAAAATGTTAAGTTCCTATACGTGAACTATTCAAATCCACCTCTTCACAATATATTATTAATACAAGTTAATGACGGGTGCACTACTCATGTGAAGTAAGCAAAGCATTTTACAAGAAGGATCAGAACAAAGACCAATGCATTCGGAACAATGAGCAAGGCATATGTATCGTCTTCCGGTCGTAGTCCCTCTTCCGCCAGCCAATTCTTTTGTTGAATTCCGAATCACATGAACACGCGCTCTATACAATGGTGTGCAAAGTCCTTATTTACAAATGATTTTTCGTTAACTATCGATTTTTTTTTGTGGCATACGACCAAGATCGTCTTACACTTCCTTTGCTTGCATCTGGAGTTTGTTAAACAATTACAGGCTCATTTGACCGCTGCATGTTGAAATTTGAGAGAAATAACGATCGTTGATTTATTTTTCATTGATGTGGATATGTAATCAACTATCAGTTGGGGAAAAATGTTTCACCTGAAGTTTCGTGCGGCTTTCTCATGAACCTCTCTAGTGAATGATGTTCATAGCATTGTTAATAATTTGATATGTCGTCTCAAAATGGGTCAAAGCCAAGGGCAGCTTCAGTGCCTCGAAAATTATATACTAGTGGCAATTTAAAATTTTTGAATGTCTGATGGCAGACCTTTTCAAAGTTTATAGGCAATTCAGCATGTCCTACACCGGTTGAAGGTTGATGTGACTTCTGCCAAAATCTTCTGACTGATTTTGATAATATCATAATATTTGTAAATTTCCTGTTCATATCAATAAAAAAATAGAGATCTTGTATTCCAT
This sequence comes from Zygogramma bicolorata, assembly GCA_032362365.1. NCBI lineage: Eukaryota > Metazoa > Arthropoda > Insecta > Coleoptera > Chrysomelidae > Zygogramma > Zygogramma bicolorata. The sequence continues at coordinate 804,589 of JAVJAQ010004993.1, forward strand.
GATAGGTATTCTCTTTGATATTAGTAATGAAGTCTTTCGCAAATTGAAATTTCTATCAACATACATCTCAAAGATTTTATTGAAAGAATGATCTAATGAAAAGATGGGAAATACTGCGGGCATTGCTCAGAGAAGAAGAAATAATAGAAAAATCGAAACCAGCAGAGAATCAAAACATCGAACAATGAATGAAAAAAATTGAATGAAAATGAACAGAGGAAAATATTGAAACAGAGTCTTAAGTTGAGTGTTCTCAAGACGTTTCGATTGTCAGTAACTTCATCAACACCAGTTTTGAGAATGAAATCAATTATTATTATCATCGTCTAAACAAACCTAGCCGGGTCCGTACCCCCCACTGCTCCGACCCAGTGGGCGTACGAGCTAGTATCATAAACCAATGACTACTCCCCGCACCGCGGGGTGAGTGATCACTGGCCCCGGGAATCGTGAGTCCTGAGTAGACGCAACGAACCGAGAATAACGGCCTCCTGCATGTGGCTGGCCAAGTTCTCTGCCGCATTAGGGCATGCCGGTATGGTCTTTAGCTCCCAGAGTAGCGTTGGTCTGGAACCACCGAGAACTCCTATAAGCAGAACCACTAATTTGACAAAACAGTCTGGGTGGAGCCTGCGAAGTTCGTAAAGTAAATCCTGATACTTTGTCCGTTTTTCCTCCTCTTTTCGGACGATATTCGTTTCGGCAGGGGCCGAAAACTCAATAACGAATATCGTCTTACTTATTGACGGTGGTCAAAGACTATATCAGGCTTATTGACTTGTATTTGCCTGAGGGTGGGGAATGAAAAGTTCCGAAAAATTTGACACCTTTCATTCTCCAAAATGAACTCAATATCCTCGGAGCGTGAGGCAGTACCGATGTCCTGTCTATTTCATACGAGTGCAGAAGAGAATGAATAGTATAGCACTTGTAATGCCGCTTTATGGCAATGGATATAGGCCGAGACCGCATAAACTGCATAAGATGACAGCAAATGCATCGAAATCTCAGGCGCCTGTCGGCATGCCCTGCATCTGGTATCAGGGACCTCTATACCCATTACGCAGCTCCGGTAGACAAGGGTGTTGAAGACACCGTCTTGGCACGCCATGATGAACCCTTCGGTGTCCGACTTCAGCTCACCTGACCTGAGGAAGGCGAATGTCACCTTAACAAATAAGGTATGGTCGTCGATGTTCTTAAAGAAGACTCCATGCATGGGCTTGTCTGTATGCAGCTGAAGCATTTTAGCATTCTCTGCAGCCTTGATGTGAGCTTTTCTATGCTCCAACTCGGTGACAGAGAGATGTTTTACCCGCTCGGTGTCGAAGACTATACCAAGTTCATCAGCAGCGCGCCTTGCTGCCTTGAATGAAAAGGCTCTGACTCCTGCATGTTCATGGTCTCGGACCATGCAGTGTAGGGGATCCGAAGTCCTGATGATTCTACAGGCTCCATCCAGTACCATTCTGTTGTGAATCATTATCATTAGTATCGGATTATACATAACATGGAAATTCTAATCGAAATCACGACATAGTGATATCTACACTACGTTTGATCGACACGGCTTCATACCTAAATATTTTTGCGACCCATTTTCACAAATGGGCTCAGATTCGACCCATTCAAGAATGATATTCTCATGCGTGGAGAAGGAAATTAAATATGAAATGGGCCCGCTGGATTTCATTTCAAAAAAGTAATTCGTCTCGTCAGTGATATCCCATTCACAAACTCGTTCACCGTAAAGAAATCCTCTATTTCTCCATATTCTATAGATGTTGACATGCCCATCCTGAGCAATTACTCCTTAGTACAGACTTCTCGCTGTTTCATCAATCTGAAAACCAGCGTAACTTTTTTCTCTCAGGGTTCATAGCCTAGTTTCGAAATCCATTGCTATACTCGAATTACTCATGATTCAAAACCGTCATGAATTTCTTTATGTTTTTTTCTTCTTGTTCTCACAGTCAATCAGAACAGGATTTCATCTAAGAATAAATACACGATTCGATGAAGATGAAACGCTGGGGATGACATACGGCCACCACTTCAGGTTGCAGGATTTCAGGGTCATTCATGACAATTAATTCTCAGGGTGGAAAAGTGAATGAAGATGATCATATTGACTGAATTCGAAATTTTTCAGGGTATCTAGTGAGAAAGTTTCACAATTTATGCATAAGCCCACTGATGAGCTCAAGAGAGCGAAACATACACTTGTCAGGGCTCAAGAATGGGATTTTTCAATTTTTCAACAAACTGAATTTCTGTTATCCTCTCATCTTGTAACGTCTATGGATGATATACACACAGACACACACACATATATATATATATATATATATATATATATATATATATATGTATATATATATATATATATAGAGACTTATTTGGGTTGCAGTCTGGGGATGACAATTAGGCTGTTCTCTTTGTTTTTGTCGAGCTTTCGAAAATGTTTATTTTCTTTCTCAAGACTCTACAATATGTAAATGTATAATATGAATTACAATATATATATATGTATACTTACAAAACGTGAAAATCAATTAAAATTATTAAAAATGAATGACATATTTCACGAAGATCGGGAAGTCACTTGACGGAAGTTGAGTCATATACAGAGTTATTATTTTTTTAATTATCTACTGATATTATAATAATTGCAAATGAGGGAGTATTATATTCAATGAGGATGAGAGTTATCATTCGTATTCAGATTTTTATGTAGGATATAAGTATATATATTGCTCAGATCACTAATATCTGTTCGTTTATTCAAAACAATATCTTTTTTATTGGAGATGTGGACCATTTCTAGAAATAGTCTCTTGGTCAAATTGGTCTCCATATCTAAAATTTTTACATTTTCATAACTCAACCTATGATCTAATTGATTTAGATCATGGTATTTATAGCTGTATGAGAATCCGACGTTGTTGAAACTGTCGGACTGTATACAGGTCTGGTTTGAGAAGGATTATTTGATGGATTTGTTCGAAGGGATAATAATGGTTTCCAGGAATTGGGGAGTTTTTGTGAGTCGTCTCGTTTGTTGGGGCATTGAGGGCGTTTTTCAATTTCTATTGCTTCCCGAATCATCCTGGAGTGGAGTGTTTTTGCTGTGCCAATGGTCTTCGTTTTGTTGAAGTCAATTTTGTGTCCGGTTTCGTGGTGGTGTTTGAAGAGAGTCGAGGTCATGTCCGAATTACGTACTGCTAGTTCGTGCTCGTAGGACCTGTTTGATACTCGTCGGTTCGTCTGTCCTATATATGTTCTCTGGCAGTCGTGGCAAGGAATTTCATATATTCCTTGTGATTGGGTATTGTATCTTTAGGTAAGCGCAGGAAAGAGGATATTTGATTGTTTGCTGTGAAAACTGTCTTGATGTCGTATTTTGTCAGAATTCGGCTCACTTTATCACCGAACCACAATCTTCACTCTGCCAAGATGAGTGCTGGGGGTTAAGGAGATTTAGGCCTCGCCACCAAGTCAAGCAGTCTTGAGAATGGCTCCAAAGTGGGAGCCGAAACGTCGAAAGGAGAAAAATTCCAGACGCGGTTCAACCGGAATTTCCAGAAAGCATATATATATATATATATATATATATATATATATATATATATATATATATATATATATATATATATGTATTCCTCACTGCCGGTTTGCACAAAAGTTTTGACAGACATTTTTATGGCTGTTCCTGTGCAATCCAGGCAGTTGTTGATTGCCTCAATACCGATGAGTGGGGTCTATTCATTGAATACACCAACCAACTGTGTAACATTGTCTTTCCTGGATTTTCCTACAGTTGAAATAGCAAATGGTAGTCTATAATATATATATATATATATATATATATATATATATATATATACACCAACCAACTGTGTAACATTGTCTTTCCTGGATTTTCCTACAGTTGAAATAGCAAATGGTAGTCTATAATATATATATATATATATATATATATATATATATATATATATATATATATATATATATATATATATATATATACATTGATTCAACCAACTTTCCAGACCCAGTACGTTCATCAGGCAACCACAGACCCACCAGAAATAAGAAATTTCACGGAATATATTGAATGGCTAATTGACTATTTCAGTACGACGAATATAAGCATACTTTGAGGGGAAACGATTTCTTGTAAAAAAAATTTTGCTACATACATAAGTCTCTCAATCTCACCATATTCAAACGCCTTTCCAGACCAATATATCAACTCATGGATATCAGACCGACGTTCCCGCTCCCAGCGGTGTTGCCATGATTATGGGCTTGATAACGTCAGGTGTATGTCATATCTGTATTGAATCATTTCTCTTATTGTTTGTCAGATTCATTTATTGGTATGGAGTTCAATAGTGAATGTTTGAGAATGATTGCTTATGAGGTAGGCTTGCCGGGTTGATTCGTATCTATTCCTCCAGACTTGGATCCTTTTAGATTTTAAAATACACTGAGTAAATGTGTTGGTTCACGTATTCAATTGTATGAACCGCCCATCATTTACCTACTCAACACTTGTTCATTTATGCGAATCGCCATGGCACTGATCACATGTATTATATTTCGAGGAACTGTGAAAAACAGCGAAGGCAATAGTTTTAGTGAAGAAACAGTATTTTTTATTTTTCTTGCGAATTGCCGTCCAATTGGATTTACAGTAGTAGTTCAATCTATTCGGCAATCTTTTGATTTAAGGGACTATTGTGGAGAAAAGCAATTTTTATATTTCATTGTTCACAATGGAATGTTTGATTCAGTTCAATATTGTTAACATTTTATTTGATTGAGGTCGAGTAAAATCCATTTTCTGAACCACCATGTAGATAGAAAACTAAATAAAACAGAGGAATGGGCACTTTTGATAAAGCAGACTTTTTCGTTTGGTATCACGTTTTTCATATAGTCAAAAATAAACTCCTTTTTCTCATGCGACCTCAATCGAGGCATATTTTTCCGAGTTCTATGGTTTATTAACAATCATTCTAAAATATCATCACTTCCAACCACAATCACCTTGGAGAGTAACCAACTGTTCACACAGAAGAAAGCAAGGTGGTAGAAACATATCCAACCTCGTCTTCTTTTATTTGAAACGTCATTCTGCTCATCGGAAGTCATGTGTTCAGGTTCCCCTTAAAGTGTACACACCAATGCAGTTATACAAAACGAGCTATTTGACACGAAATCACAGTTATTACCCACTATCGCAGTACCAAAAGGACAAGAAATATATAGATACGCAATTTCTTCTTTGAAAACACTAAACCTCTTAACTACGGCATTAGTTTCCAGAAATAGTACGCTACCGTTTTATTAGCCATCTTCTCGTGTACAAGATCCAGCGCACTCCATCGCTCAAGGCCAGTCTTTTTTTATTGCCGTTGATAAGTCAGTTCGTAATCCAAACGCTGTCTATTTGCAGTACTCCTCATATATCATAATTGAGATATGATAATGATTGGCCTGCCAAACACATTCATTAAAACGAAGCAAAAATGTGCACAAATTTCAACCTTTACGTAGGCAATTGACATTTAAAAAGAATGACAATCACGACATGTGTTGAGAGCTTCATCAAATGTGTCGATATGGAATGCCTACTTGATACACGAAATTCATTTCAATTATCCTTGCAAATATTTATTTCTTATACATTGCACACATTTTTTTCGAATGATTTAAAATAAATAGTATAGAAACCTCGGCGAAGGAAATGAATGATTAACTTTCCGTCTTTTTCAGTAACAATACATGATGAAAAGGTTTTCACAATAATCCTTTCCCAAAAATTGTTCATGGTGTTGAAATTCGAATAAAAAACAGAGAAACATTCATTAGGAAAATATTCTAATATGTCAATCAAACGTTCATCACTTTGGAACGGCTTGTTCGATCCTCATTAGGTTGAAAATCAAAATATATAAACTCTACTTGTAATTGATATATATTTCTGCACCTATTTATGAAGTATATATGTATTGAGACAAGTGAATATTTTCCCATACAAAACAAAATTTATTAACTTCAATTGGTCAATTGACCGGTAGATTTTTAGCTGAACCTTCGATAAAGAAGATAAGGTATAGACGATGGGATTGATAGCCAAATTGTGGAGGGCAGGCTTGCATTGTAAGCAGATAGATAGCTACCTAGCTAATAGGACTTTCCGGTTGACAGTTAACGGAAATATATCGTCAGCTCACCCAACCGAAGCAGGTGTTCCGAAAAAATCCTGCTTATCCCCAGAGCCTCAAGAAGACTATTCTGTTGAGAGTTGAGAGGATGCAAACCAAGGTCTTCCGTAAAATCAAAAATAGTGATTCGATACATTCCGTTGAATGAACTGCGTGATTCGACTGAAATCGAGAAGATTGTGGACCAAATGAGAAGACTGGCCGAAGAATTATGTGAGTTTTTCCTTCCAAATAGTCTTCTGGCAAGAAGAATCACCGGCATAAGAGCGCATCATGGACAGCAACATGAGCACGGGCTAGTCTATGAAGCTCTGGACAGCTTTCATGAAGTTTTTTCATTTGGTTTCTTCTTGTTTTTCGAACACGTCTTCTCGATCAAGCGTGAATATTAAGAACAATTGAACCCATAACAACCCAGTATGTATTTTATTTTTATTCATACAAAATATATATATATATATATATATATATATATATATATATATATATATATATATATATATATATATATATATATATATATATATATAGAACATGTTATTCTGAGAGTTTCTCTGTTCAATGAGAAATTTGAAAATAGAGATTTTGTGACCAACATCTGTTTTATTTCTCTTTCGACTTTCAAAAACTTCCGACCCGGAAACTGATCATTTGCCTCAAAAGTTTCAGTAACCAGAGGGCTCTCAATTGAATGATATAATTGTACTAATATCTCTCAGGCCAGGTCGTGAAACCTTGATAGTGGAATTCCTCTTCGATCCCCTTCACTCGATAGTCTCTACTTTGAATTAGTACAATTATTATCGAAATTGTTGACAATGAGATAATCAGTAAGTTGAAGGATCATAGTATGGTGATACATTGAGGATGAGAAATAAACACACACATCCATATTAAATTGTGATATCTTCTTGGATTCCACTAATCCACTATACATCAGCATCCTGTTCATGTTCGATAGACACTGTACACCAGATTATTTGCGAAAAAAGTTTCTGAAAAAATATGAAATGAAAAAATTTCGATTCAAAGAAGAGAGCTGGATATGAAAGGAGAGAGATGAATTTAATGTTAATTTGAAATTAAAACATAGTTTGGGTATCTGTGTAGGGAATAATCCTAGTCGTTTTCAATGCGAAATGGATTGTATTAATACGAATGGGGCCTTATTTATATCTTTCAGGAATTCAGAGAGGTCAACACTGTTGAGTTTCTGCCCATTTGGAAAAAGCATGATCGGGTCTAAGTGCCGTGAAATAATTGAAATCACAAACAATAAAATAAAGCATCCAGGGTGGATATGGAGGGGCCATAATCACGACATATGTCAGAAAATTTCAGAAAACCACAGGGGAGAGTTTCTGTGGCTGCGCGCCCGAACACACACACAACTTCTCGTTCGTCCCATACAATGAATAATTATCATGTGCAGAATTATAGTACTCGTGATCGAAATCATTACAGTGGGGATGACAATTCCGCCAACTAGCACGATCTCACTGTCATTTCCAGAGACGCCCCGTTGAAACCATTGTTAGGACATGTCGGGCTTTCATCAACGGGAGAAAGACGGAAGAGTGATAATAATCTGGGAAATATTGATGATTTGATCTTTTACCCTCACACTTGGCCAAACTTTCATGAAAAAACACGTTCAAATTCCTACAAAGGAGTGAATGACGTGTTTTTCCCTGAAAGAATATAGGCTTCCATCGCTGAAGTCGATATTTTCGGTGATGGCTTGGGAGCCGTGGTCCCGGATTTTGATATTTGTGAAAATTGTCATGCTGTGTGCACGCATCAATGCACTCAAAGAAAGAGAATTCATGTATCTCGTGCAGAAATGATATTTTTTATAAAATCATAGCAGAGCGCTTTCGACTAGAAAATTCATGATCAGTCCTCACCCATCAGGTGTAAAAGTACGAAATCCAAAAACATACATGTCACTGAAGGACATGAGTATTTTGAAATATTCTCAAAATTCTCAAAAGTAAATACCTGGATAGGTATCCTGGATATAATGCAGTTGTGAAGTCTATCGAGCTTCTATGGCTTGTATCTGTCTGAGTGTAGGGAATGGGGAGTATCTAAAAATTCGGCAACTCTCATTTTCAACAACGGACTCAATATTCCCTGAAGCATAAGGCAGTACCAGTGTCCTGTCTATCTGGTGAGAGCCAGTGACAAATTCGAAAAAAATGTGCTTCTGGAAGATATTAATGTTGAATTTGTTGGAGAACCAGCAAATCTGACTGAACTCGAATATATTTCAAGTTTTGGTTTGAAAATAACAATTTTAGATTATACTAAGGTGAAAAATGCGTTAAGTTGCATAGATAACATTTTGCGTATATTGAGAAATACATTCATGGAACTGAAGCAAATAAATGCAGTCTTTCAGATCACTATGGACAACAACCAATTCACAAAAATGATGCGGGTAATGAAAAATTAAACTGTGGAAGAGAAAAATTACATATAGAGAAATGGCTTAGGAGGCTCTGGGAGGAATCAATTGGAAAATATTTCGAAACAACGATAATATAGAATACTTGTCATGTTATCTACTAAATACTTACCATAACATGATTGGAAAACATTTCCCGCGAAAGAAATGTATGAAGTACATTTCAAAAAAGCCCCCTACAGATGAACTTGGAGATATGAGACTGAATATGGAGTTGTTGAGGGACATTTCTGTCAGAACTAAAAATCCATTAGATGAAAACTCTTGATGAAGCTAAATAAAGTTACTATGATTCTTCCATGATGAATTTTTGTAACAAATCACATGACACATGTGAAATCATATATCATGAAGGGAATCGTGAAAAAAAACTTGATCGTGTTCCTGGTTTTTCCTTTGCAACAGTTGCCGATAGTGTCATGAATTCGATAATTCCTGGGATTTTCGATTCTTCCCATTACCTTCACTGGGTATCTAGGGTGAAATGACGTTTTTTCTTGAACCAGTAATACCTTTCGAGGTTATAGTGAAGCAATATTTTCTCTAAAAAATACCAAGACTTTCGCCTCTTATGAATTGAGTGGTAGAAGCATTAAGGAAACAATAGGGTATTTACAAGAACCCCTACTGTTACCCATAAGGCACTGTTTTTTGCAGGGTGTTTTTCCAGACGTATTCGAACACACAAAGATTGTTCTGTTGTTTCAAAAAAGGCGATTCTCATTTCGCCTGAAAATTACAGACCCATATCCATCATTTCATTATTCGGAAATTCATTTGAGATTATTCTCGAACATCATCTTACAAAGTATTTCGAGAAGTTCAATTCACTACACCACCAATCCGGTTTCAGAAGTGATCGCTCAACCATTGATGCCGTTGCCCCTGTTGAGGGTGATATGGTTGAAGCGCTTGAGGAGGAAAAACATACAGCAGCCTTGCTGTGTGACATCAGTAAGGCGTTTGACTTTGTCTCCCATGATAAAGTGAAGAAAAAAACTAGATTTTATGGTATTCGTGGACCACCACTTCCATTACTTTCAACATATCCTGGGGATTCTTTCGATATTTCTGTGTAGATAACGGCCTGTCTCCGCCTAGATCAGTGAGGAGTGCAGTTCCCCAAGGTTCTGTTTTGGGTCTTCTACTTTTCCTAATATACGTTAACAATTCATTCTGACCCCTTTCCGCCAAAGCTAGCTATGTTTGCTGACGACACCACCGTCTGATAAAAATTATGACACCCTTAACGTGAAAATCGAGGAAACTGTTAACGATACTGGGTTCAATGCTAATGAGAAATTTGGCACCTTCAATTCTTCACAATAGATTCAATATCCCCTGAAGCATGAGGAAGAACTGGTTTCCTGTCAATTTCACACGTTTAGCACTCGTGACGCCGCGTTATGGCGATGGATATAGGCCGACTCCGCATAAACTGCACAAGATGTTATTGAAGAAGACTCTATGCATGGGCTCGTCTGTATGCAGCTTCAGCATTTCAGCATCCTATGCAGCTTCGACGTGGGCTCTTCTCCGTGCAGGTTCCAACTCGGTGATAGACAGTTAGTTGGTTTACCCGTGTGACGGTCTTTGATGGTATATTTTCAGTTATATACAGGAGTAAATGAAATACAACTTTACTATTGTTATACTCCATTGGCCACTCTATACGGCTCGTCGTACATCTATGAATGTCCTGAACGAATGCCCCTTTTCTTACCCTCCACATTACTACCAAGTGTGAAGTGTTGCCATATTAACATATCTATTGACAAATGTTGAATACCTCACATCTTCCCTCTTTCTCGAGAACTATATGTTGCATATTTCTTCTTTAAGCTTTTCCCGTACTATCTTCTACAATATATGACCTAGGTTCATGACAGTGTTGCAGAATTTTACCATCTTCCCAATTATTAGTTAATCTGAACAAAAGATTATTTCCAACCTTCTCGTCTGCCAAGTTATTGATATCCCTTTTTGATTGACTGGCGCTTTTTCAAAGTTTCAATCAATTTCATATCACAGTTCTGTTGAGGTTCAAATGAAGAATCTACAATGGGAATATTATCCTTCGAATGTCTAGCAGAAAGCATTCAAGCTGGTGATAGACCGATATCAGGAATTGGAGTGTTTCTGTATTTCAAGAGATAAAAATCCATATTGCCTTCATCACATGACATTTCTTCAACATGTTTTCACATGTATTGCAACGACAGGAGAATAACGGCTTTCTGCAAGCAAGGTCCTGATTTCCGAGAGGAGCGGACATTGAAACTTTCAACCGGATTTTCTTGAATGGCTTCCTTCAAGATGAAAGATCCTGGAAAACCAATCACGACGAACTCATTGTCGTGAAACAATAATGGGATCTGGTATAATCTTTGTAAGGGACTGCTTTTTTTGTCATTAGTTTTTCTAGATCTTGGATAATTTCACAGTAACTTTCCTTTGATAGCTAGGAAATTCAGTTTTCCCCTGTAAATAGTCGATTGTACCTCTGAAAACTGACGGAATAGAAGTTATTATTTTATATAGCAGCATCGTTCTGGACATGATTCATGTTAGTATCTTTTGATTCCCTGAAATTTTTTTATGAGCTTGTATTCTTTAATATGAGACTGATCCAAAATACAGGACTTTATTGGTTTTATCCATCGGATATTCACGCTTACTGAGAAAATATCTTTAAGTTTTTGTTGAGAAAAAAAAATTGACATCGTATATAATGCCGTAAACCAGCTGACGAACGTCAACCCTCAGAAGTCGAAACTTGTGCGAGCAATGGATCAACAAGGCCTTACCTTTCAACGTGCGATTACCCAGCACGTTTCGATTAACTCATTTGTACCAAACACAGGTGGGATACATTTCAAGAGGTATCTCGTATCAATTTCATCAAGTTTTTGTGTAAATGATTTGTGTGCTGACGCCAATTTACTCGTTTCGATGAACAGTCATTCACGTGCGATGTACAGAATCTACAAAATATAAACACGCCCTGAACAATACCGGAACGCTGACAAGATCTCACAGTTTGTGGGCTGTATCACCTTCGTTCTTTACCTCCATTTCCGGGCACGTGCACATTAGGGTGCTCACGTACTTATTTTCCATATAGTTTAATTGCTTTCTAACATCATACAGGAAAGGAAAACTGCCCCGAGAGAAATTACCCTTTCACTATTTTGTTCAACTTGAACCCGCTAATTCACGATTTGTATATGAAAGTCGACCATTATGCAGATGAATAATGGGTGTTGATAATGATGGGTTAGTAGATTGTTGCTTATGTCGCCAAATAATCCATTATTGCAGGGATATACGGTTCAATCATGAATATTGCTGCAAATAAAAATCATGAAATTTTTTAATCCGCAAACATATTTCGAAATGGACGTTGAACAAGGAATTCCATCGAAAGTAAGGTTATATATTTCTATTAAAAATATCAATAATTTGGCCGGTAATTGTATTTGGCTGCTACAACTTGCTGAGCTCTGGAGTGCTTGCGTCGTGTATTCAATTTCAGATAGTCTGTTTTGAGGAAAATAATTCAGAAGATTTATTTTTTATATTCCACTAGGACTTTGCTTCCCAGAGTGTTATTTGTATGAAACCCTAGAGGTCTCTGACAACGGGAACATCGTACAGGAGCAAAGTTGTGAAAATCGATTTTTTTTTCTGTACGATGTGCCGTTGATAGCTCCAGCTGACAGTGTATCTGGAGCTTGTGTCTAGTCATTCAGTAGACCACATTTGGCCTTCAACATCAACCCCATTAACAACAGATTCCGATCTTCGTTTCAAAAGGAACAGATTTTTCAATATCAATTTTGTTCGCAAGTCTTGCCTAACGCCACCGATAAAACCTGTGATGGGTCGAAAGAGCTGTATGGAAATGAACTTCTGAATGCAATGATTTTGATTATCAAACTTCTGATTCGTGCTGGGGTTGCAGCCTCCTCTACAAGTAGATCGAAAACGATTCACGTTCGTGGTGGATCGATTGTTTATGATTTGTCCGCTGTTACAGATCTCTAGCACTCGGTATATCTGGAAACAATCGAACACTCAAGGACGATGATTCACATACAGAGGATTTTACAGTCGTCACAAGGAGGAGGCCTAGGAATAAAAAAACACGAAGGAAGGAGTCTCAAATTATAGCTTCACTGGAGGTAAATTTGAATAACCTGTATCGAGTTATAAGGATCACAACAATCGAATATAGCAGCAGTACGTACGAAGCACCAAGTTTCAAAATGGCGGATTGTCCTCTGACCAAAATGTCATCAAGAGCAATCAGATATAAGCGAATTTCGGCATCAATACCTTTATTAATCTTCCAGTTTCATAAAGAGCCGCAAATGTCTTGAACAAAATGAGCATTCTTTAAGCCCCTCCAAAACCCAGAAAAATAGAGAGGAATCCATAAAAACCTCTAGTTGGAGCATGACACATCAAAATCTGCAGTCCATTGTTAATTGTTTGGACAACTTGAAGGTATTGCCATCATACTAAAAAATATGAGAGTGGCAATAAAATCATAGTTATCTCATATGAACCTCATTACACTAAAGGACTCTAACATATTTTCCTGCTTGGTTGATATAAAAGTTGCATATGAAAATTTTTCGAATTATAGCAATTCTTTGGTAATACAAAAATAGTAGTAGTGGTAGTAGTAGTAGTAGTATTTCTTTATTTCCTTAGGTTTATACAAATAAACATAGAAATTGCGTCACATAAATTCGCATTACAAATGTCCTTATGAATACTAGCATTAAAATCGAGTCAACATTGAAAAGAAAGGAAACAAAAAAGAACTGCTCACTCATACAGATCAAAACTCATATTTAAAACTACATATAATAAAGTATGTTGTAGACTCGGTTGTAGATATACATCGATTAGGGTAGATTAAAGTACTCATTGATGGAATAAAATGGATTTTTGAGTAAAATGGATTTTTGAGTAAAAAGGATTTTACTTCATTTTTGAATGAATTAGGACTTGTGAGGTTCCTAATGTCGATAGGAAGATTATTATATAATTTTATTGACATAATGTGAGGACCTCTTGAGACAATAGATGAGTGATGAAGTGGAATCGACATCATCTGATTTTCGCGAAAATTATATCCTGCAACTAGACTCAACTCTTTTCTGCTTGTGAAGTTTTCGTTGTGTGAATCCACATAATATACACAGTTGAGTATATATAACGAGATGACTGTTAAAATTTTAAGATGTGAGAATAAATCCCTACAAGAGTCTCTAGGACCCTTGAAAGTAACTATTAAACTATTAGGATTTTCTTTTGGAGAACTAATACTTCATTGATTCTGGTTGATTTCCCGTAGCAAATGATGCAATAATTGAGGGTGGAGTGAACATATGCATAGTAGTAATTGAGTAAAATGTTTATAGGGACAGTTTTTCTAAGATTCCATATAACATAACAGTGTCTAGATAGCTTATTAGTTATATATTCCACATGATGCCCCCAAGTGAGATATGAGTCGATTTGTACCCCAAGAAATTCAATGACTTCTGAATTGTTAGGTGCTTCCGGGCTTCTGAGCCGTGGACAACAGGTTTTAAGGCCTGACGTTTCGTCTGCATCTGCGGCAGACATTTTCAAAGGCGATGCGGCAATGGTCGAAGTATCCTTCTCTGCTGCGAGGCTTTGATCTGATGTGGTTCAGATGATGAGTCACTCTTTATCGAATCTGGGTTCGGACGGTCGATTGATCCTAATTGATTATTCGAAAGAGTTTTTTCTCTCATTGGGAGGGTTCGTGCATTTTGAACTGCTGGCATCCATGTTCTATGAATGTTCAGGCTCTCTTCTTTGCGGTTGAAGTTGTTTTTATGTTTATGAATTTCTATGGCCTCCCTATAGAGCCTGGGGTAATAGCTCCTACTTGTGTCCAGCACTTGTGTTCCGTCGAAGTCAATGTCATGACCTTCCAACAGAGCGTGTTCGGCTACCGCAGATTTTTGGGTTTGGCCATAGCGACAACTTCTTTTGTGTTCGGTTAACCGCGTTTTTATGCTCCTTTTTGTGGTTCCGATATAGACAGAACCACAACTGCACGGTATTCGGAACACTCCTGAGGTAGTTAATGGATCCCGTGGGTCTTTTGCGGATCTGAGGCTTTCTTGTATTTTCCTCGTGGGCTTGAAAATTGCTTGCACCCCATGTTTTTCTAAAAGTCTTCCAATGCGGTCCGTCACACCGTTAATATAAGGCAGACACGCCCGTCCATTAACGGCTGGTTCGGGGCCATTCATTGAAACTCCTCGTCTGGGTCGCAAGGCTCGGTGAATTTCGTCCCTGCGGTAGCCATTACATATAAAGGCGTTTTCTAAATGACGCATCTCTTCCTCGAAATATTCTGGCTCAGAAATGCGTCTCGCTCTTTCTACCAGGGTCTTAACTGACTTCAACATATTTTCAGTGGGATGGAAAGTTTCTTGAACAGAAAGAAGGGGTTGCTATGGGGAGCCCACTGAGCCCTGTGGTGGCAAATTTCTTCATGGAACATTTTGAAAAACAAGTTCTAGGGCGTTGGCCGGTCCGACCATCCTGTTGGCTGAGATATGTTGATGATACTTTCGTGATTTGGGGTCACGGAGAAGACGAGCTAAAGAAATTCCTGGATCATCTGAATTCCTGGAATCCAAAGATTCGATTCACGATGGAAACTGAGAAGGATAGGAGAATAGCTTTCCTGGACGTATGGGTAGAAAGACGGGAGAATGGAAAACTGGGGCATAGAGTGTATAGAAAGCCCACGCACACAGATCGGTACCTCAACAAGAATTCCAACCATCACCCGAGGCAAAAGAGAGGAGTAATTAAGACCCTGGTAGAAGGAGCGAGACGCATTTCTGAGCCAGAATATTTCGAGGAAGAGATGCGTCATTTAGAAAACGCCTTTATATGTAATGGCTACCGCAGGGACGAAATTCACCGAGCCTTGCGACCCAGACGAGGAGTTTCAATGAATGGCCCCGAACCAGCCGTTAATGGACGGGCGTGTCTGCCTTATATTAACGGTGTGACGGACCGCATTGGAAGACTTTTAGAAAAACATGGGGTGCAAGCAATTTTCAAGCCCACGAGGAAAATACAAGAAAGCCTCAGATCCGCAAAAGACCCACGGGATCCATTAACTACCTCAGGAGTGTACCGAATACCGTGCAGTTGTGGTTCTGTCTATATCGGAACCACAAAAAGGAGCATAAAAACGCGGTTAACCGAACACAAAAGAAGTTGTCGCTATGGCCAAACCCAAAAATCTGCGGTAGCCGAACACGCTCTGTTGGAAGGTCATGACATTGACTTCGACGGAACACAAGTGCTGGACACAAGTAGGAGCTATTACCCCAGGCTCTATAGGGAGGCCATAGAAATTCATAAACATAAAAACAACTTCAACCGCAAAGAAGAGAGCCTGAACATTCATAGAACATGGATGCCAGCAGTTCAAAATGCACGAACCCTCCCAATGAGAGAAAAAACTCTTTCGAATAATCAATTAGGATCAATCGACCGTCCGAACCCAGATTCGATAAAGAGTGACTCATCATCTGAACCACATCAGATCAAAGCCTCGCAGCAGAGAAGGATACTTCGACCATTGCCGCATCGCCTTTGAAAATGTCTGCCGCAGATGCAGACGAAACGTCAGGCCTTAAAACCTGTTGTCCACGGCTCAGAAGCCCGGAAGCACCTAACAATTCATTAGTTGCCGGCCGTGAAAGTCTTCAATCTTTGATTAATGACTTCTTTTTGTTCTATCGAAGTATGATCGTATCTTACTAGAACACTATAATCGATATTTTTCGGAGTGAATACGATGCTATTCGTTTCAAAGTTGTTAAGTACAAGGCCATTTCTGGAGCAGTAAGATATCATGTTATCAACTGAATTTGTAGCTTTTTCTGAGAGTACAATGGTATCATCAGCGTGCACACCAAAAAAGGTATCATCGGCGAATTGGGTAGTGAAATTATTTTTGTTTATAGTACAGAGATCATCAACGAATTAAATAAATAATGTTTGTCCCAGAACACTTCCCTGGGAAACACCGGTGGTGACAGCAAGAGGATCAGAATAATGCACATTCGCATTTACATTTAATTTAACACGTTGTATTCTGTTTTGGAGATATGTCTTGATCCAACTATGTGCAGAGCCTCGCACACCATGGTCGTATAGCTTACTGCGAAGTAAATCATGATCCACCGTGTCGTAGGCCCTAGTAAGATCGAAGCATATGTTCAAGGTTTTATTACCAGTGTCAATATTTTTAGGAATATTTCAGTATATCACGCAGCTCTGTTCCATCAAATGAATCAGAAACACCAAAAAGTCGGGGATATACGAAAATAGTTGTGAAAAAAAATTATATTGTTAGTATCACAAATGATCCATATATCTCACTTTTCTCATAACCTTTTAAATTACAGAGAGCAACGCAATGAGTCGTGGTTGTCAGGTATGAGATTATTTTCCTTCCAGGCATCAGATCAGTTCGGGAGCACATATTTTGAAAACAATCAGTAAAAATATATCAAATCTGCTAGCCTCATTGATGTTCAGATTGGCAAAATTAATTTCAGTGACGTGTGATAGTTGGGGTTCATGTTTTCGATGATTTTTGAGAATGGTTTCTCACGGAAGAATTACCTAATTATAATAATCAAATATTCGAATAATTCGATTGGATCACCAGATGAGAGGCTACATTTGTTCCGTAGTTTTATGGGTTTGTAACCTACCACAATCTGACAAAAATAAGAATCAATATTGGAATCTATACAAGGGAAGATTTTCAATCTACTACGAAAAGTCTGTAATATAATTTGAGGAACATATGACACGTATAGGTTATTCAGTAGAGTATGGAGGAATAGTGAAGATAAGAATATGACTAGAATTACCAAATGAGGCAAAAATTTCAATTTGATGAAAATCAAAATGAGTTCTGGAAAGGAAGTTGAATCTATTAGGAAATTGCTCATTAGCATCGGTAATGGGTGTGGGTCGTTCTGCTGATTATTTCAAATCATTAGCGATAGCAAAGGCCTGTTCTCGATGAACCATGTTATCTGTTTTCGAAAAAGTTATTCAGCAGAAAATTCAGTGGGCTGTTGGAAGAATGATCATTATGTGCTAAACGGAAACAATAACGAAATTTACTTTGTTGATGCTTGGCAAGCCCAACCACCAACCACAGAATCCTTCAGTTCTTATCCTTTTTCGCGTTCGCAAAAGTACTGTCAGAATACAGATATACATAAACCTGGAATTTGAAATTATAGCAAGAATTATCTTCGTAACCTGGGCAGACCATATGAATTTTGTTTGTGAAAGAATTTCTGTGTATGCCAGATCATCTGTTTTGATTGTCTACAGGTAATACTGGACTTCATCTAATATTCAATTTGGACCACAGATATGACAAGAGTCAACCTTTCTGAAATCAGATGATGAGTCCTATCGAGTACTCCCCGCCAATATTGTGATTAATTCTAGGATGTGTCGTAATTATTTCCTGTTTCAGATCTGATAGAGAAAACTGATGATAAACCCCAATACTAGTAGTCAATATGGTGACATAAGCTGCTCGACTTCATTTAGATGAGTGCTATCCAATCGATTGATAGTACTTCACATCCAAACTGGTTCATTTCTCTAGGACGTCTGTCCCATAGAAAATAACATGACAGACAATCTCCTGAATTCTCTCCACTAATTTTCTTGTATCAGTTCCATCGAGGTGGACCTAACAGGTTTGTTATTTTGCTGTGAGTCTAGAGACTTGTCGAACTCACATTTCTCGAGGATCTCCATGAGAGAGATGTTTCCTGAAGCTTGGAATTTTATACTAATTTTCATTTCCCATTCGTTGAATTTTACTCTATCTTCTGTACATTACATCCGTGTGAGATCGAATTCAAAAGCATGTGATCTATTGGGCATTGAAATCTTCAATTTCAACACTTTCAGAAACTACTTCATACACTACAGAAATGTGGCTATAGCAGAGTACGGAAGTGACTCCGGTAGCTCCTAGATATTTTTAAAGTTCACAAGTTGAATAATTAATCCCAGATTACTAGGAGAATTGGACGTATCAATTTTTTTCTTCTGAAGATGCTAACCTTTATAGCGAAACCCGCGTCGAGCGCAAAAATATCAGTTTGGTGTGAGGGTAATTGATCTCTGGGAAAAGTTTCAACTTTTACACCAAAGTATCCAACCTCGTCATTTGATTGCTAGGTTTATTGGCAGTTCATAACATCTATGCTCACTGGGGAAAAAAAAACCTTTCGGTCCTCAATATTATGTCGAAAGTTCTTATGTTCGAATGGTATATCGAACATGCACCTGGCCTTCAATATCCGGTTTTTACCGAAGTTTTTATCATTCAAATTCCAAGTGCGCTGACGTGAGTAACGTTAGACGGATATAATACAATGTCAACAGGGTGTGAAGATACCGCACTGCTTCTTAACACCACACATGTCGGAGATGATACAGAAAAGCTGATATTCTTGTTTAGGATGGGAAACATTCAGAATGAGCTCAGGTTTATAAGGGAATCGATCATTTCCTGCTCCGAAAGAGTGATTGATTTCCAAAAATTCCTGAGAAGAATTGATGAATACGTCAAAGAAACTAAAAAACTTCGAGAAGAAAATGACCTGCTGAAAGATAGGGTTCTTCATTCATGCTTGAGGGAGAACGAATTGAAACAACCGTCGAAATAAATGATGTTGAGATACCCTAATGAGAATTTTCTGAAATTTGTTAAGAATATAGGCGGTTTTATCGACTGCAAAATGAACGAAAATGATAAAGAAATTGTTCACAGAGTGGCTCACTTCATGAACCAAGAAAGGAAGAACCTAAAAATATTATAATTGGGTTCAATTCTCGCAATTCTCCATATATTCACTTTCATTCATGTCAAATTCAGCTAACACGAGAAGACGTGATGGGAGGTTTGCAGCATTTCGATACAAACACAGGATTCGGAGTCAGATATAATACCTTCTATCTTATCACAAAACTGACATATAAGTCTCGTTACTTACTTAACGTTACTTGAATCACTCTTTGTCAACTGGAATACTTCTTTCTGATTGTAAATCTGCCTGTATCATTTCAATTTTCGAATTCGGGCAGAGGAATTCGATTGATCGCTGATCATAGGTTACTCAGTAATCTTTTGCTTGAATATTGTTGACAATGTTCCTTGCTGAGTGGTATCGGTTCGAACTTCCATTGTCGTTATAATCAACTGTATTAAAACAATGCAAAAAAAATCAATCGAATAAGGCAATCAAATCCTTACAAAAATGTTGACATAATTTTTTTGGTGAAGGAATAAAAATTTGAAGGTTTGATGGATCTGAAAAAAAATACTGCGACAAAAAATTGCCACATTGAATGTGAAATAGCATAATCAATAAAATTTGAACGAAGGAATATCGACTACGAGTGATGACTGACAGCATTTCGAGTTAAAGTCGATTATCAAGATCCAAATTTTGTATGGGGGGAAGGGGGAATGTGGAGGCTACCAATGAGGCGCACCGATCAGTGCTACTAATGAGGCGCGCTGATGGCTTTCAACGGGAAATGGATGTATTTGCGGGACGTTCTCGTTCGTCAAGCCGAAGTCAGTACATCCTTCAGATAAATAGTATGTACACAGTTCGGTGTACCAGGCTGAGGTGACTGGTTCGTCCATGTCAATGTCTAACCCACTGAATTCTTCGGCTACTCGAAAAAATTATCTAGAGGATGGGCCAATTTTTGCACGACCAAAGAGAACCTCGCGCCAATTCATCCATTTCCCGCTGACAACGATCACAGCGCCTCATCAGTAGCACCGATCAGTTGCATTGGTAGCACCGGCATTTTTCCACCATATGGAATTTAGGTCTTTATATCCGTCCATACCTCGAAATGCTGTCGGTTATCCGAAGACGATTGCGGATACCAGCGATCGAAACGACGTGAGTACACTCAACTTGAAACTTAGATTTGATTGCCTCATTTGATTCGAATATATAATGAGTTTTTTCTTTGCAACAGGTTAAAATGAAGTTAATTATATAGCCAATGGAAGTCCGAACCAATAACATTCATTATTAGTGAACTTCGTATTTTTGCTAACCTTTTTGAGTAATTGTATTGCGCCAAATAATGCCAAACAGCACGACCTCTTCAAAAATCGAATCATTGAATCTAACCTCATATTCCACTCCGAATACATACTGAATTTCATCAAATTCAGGTTGATGCAATCTGCACTGACTTCAGCAAGACTTTCGATAAAACCAATCGAAGTATTTCAATGAGAAGATCTTGCTTCAGTTGGTGTGGGTAACAATTCCAGTAACATCGAGTGTGTCACAAGGATCTTAATTGGGCTCCTTCATGTTTCTCACATACTTGAACAATATTTGAAAATACTCCAAACAATGCAATTTCCGAGCCTATGCAGATGATTTCAGATTTATTTCCACAATGCGAAATACTCTGAATTATCACAAATTACTGAGAGATCCATAAAGATTAGAAACATATTGTCGCAATAATAATTTATTTGTGAATATGAAATATGTCACCATATAACGTCCACAAGGAATAGAAATATTTATGGTCAATATACTCAATGATGCGATCCTGAAATGTATCTGTCACAGAAGAGATTTGGGAATCAACTTCGATATTTCGATCATTTTGAATGCCAGAAAGTGGCCAGAATTTTTTTTCAAAATATTTTTTCCTCATGATACAGTCGCCTTCAAATGATGACTTTCCTGTAATTTGCAATTAATTCCAAGTACTCTCTCTGGAAAACCGCTGGGTTTTTAATGATGCATTGAATCTATCTGCACATGCTCTTCAATGGAGAAAAATTGACAGTGCTGATATTTGTCCTGAAATTCCAATTTTGGGCTTTTCTCTCCCATAAAAAAAGTTTTGAACTCTCATAATAGTTTTTTAACCCCGAGAAGAGAAGCAAAATTGACTGACCATTTCGTCAGTTACGTATCGCATTTTACATAAATTTGGATATTGAATTGAAAAATGTATTGAAAATTGGATATACTTCCACTTGGCGACGTTTCGGAAGCTGGTCTGAATTCTTTTTCAAACCTTTTTAAAAATGTGTATCGAGATTGTATTGTTGGTTGGTAGTGTCAAAATGTGACACTGACATGACTGATTAATTCATCAATAGCCATACCAAAAGTTGATATTGACATAACCTACTCCGAATTCATTCTTTCCAGTTCAACACTCATTTTCCAGATGACGCATTCAACAACGATTCATACTAAATCTCTTCATTTTCGTCTAATAAAATGTAAGTAACCTCTTTAAGTTTTCTTTTCGTTCCATTCTGACCTGTCATAACTGAATAATTGTCATTCCATTCAACCATGTGTGTGTTCCAGTTGTTGATAATACGTGTTCAACTAATTTTAACTTTCTATTTCTTGACTTGTCAAGTTGTTTTAATGTTCAGCTGTTCTTATTCTTGATGGCCTTGATGTTCCACCAGTATGAACACTGCCTTACACATGGGATACTATAAATACAATTTTTTGAATTTTGTTACGACTAAATAAGAAAGCAATCGTACTATCTGTATTGATTATTGTTTTCACATTGAATCGAGATTGTCATTTTGAGATTTGATTCACTAATTAGTCATGTCACTGCCACATTTTGACACAACTAACTAAAAATCCAATCTCGATAAAAATTTCCAAAAATTTTTTAAATGGCTTGAAATTTCGCTTGTCTGAAATATTGCAGTTACATACCGAGGCAAATATACCAATTTTTCCTTAAAACAGTTAATATGAGAATTTGAAGCTTTTTCTCTCCAAGGGAGGAGATGACCCAAATAAGAGATGTCAGGACATTATTTCTACCTGCTCAAAAAATATCCAAACAATATTTATCATAATTTGTTTCATGGATCTTTCAAAAACATGAATTCATGTGATAATTCACCACTTTGAATTGTTAAAAATTTCAAAACCTTTGTACAACATCTTCAAAAGAAACACTCCATTTCGTTAAACTAGTTAATATTGAAAATTTGGAAACAATCTTTGTATTAGATATGACAAAATCAATACAACTGTATTATTTCTTGGTATTTTTTAGGGGTTCTTAGCCTTGCACAAATTGAAAAAAATGTATTAGAATCTATACAAGTGCAGAAGAGTAGATTTTCAATAAACCCCGATGAATTGATAAATTGATTAAAAAACAGTATCTTCTGAATAGAACACGTTCTATCAGACAGCGGCTGCTAGTATATCTCAAATTTGACTATCAAAACAATACAAGAAACAATTATTATCAAAATACTCGTCATTGACGATTCGGAAATCAATTCGGCTTCCGTTTCCAGAACACTTTCACGAATATTCTCTTGAATTCGTTTTTCAAACAGAAATGTGAAAAATTTGAGATTTGACATGTATTTCAAGATGGTCAGCTAGGCGCGATCTATGTCGACCGAACTGTTTGGGATGCAAGCATTCGCAGACAGCATGATGAAAGCAGAATCCTTCAACTTTCGTCTCCTGCTAATGCTCTCTCTTGCTATCATAATTCACATCAAGAACAGACACATGGGTGATTCTTAATTATCAGAACATATTCTTACTGCCGTTGGAGATCATATAATGAAATGGCACTCAAATGATAGCAAGAGAGAGAGAGAGTAATAGCTGGAGACGAAAGTTGAAGGAGTCTTCTTTCATCATGCTATCTGCTGATGCTTGCATCTCAAACAATTCGTTTGATATGGATCGCGCCTGGCTGCCACTCCTGAAATACATTATCTCAAATTTTTGATATTTACAAAAAACGAATCCTTGAAGAAAATATTTGTAAAAGAGTTTTGAAAACGGAAGCGGATTTTATTCCCGAAACGTCAACGATAAGTATATATAATATTAGTTGCTGACTAATAGAACGTGTTTCATTCTGTTTCAATAAACGCAGCAGATTATCGGGAAAGATGAAAAATCTGCCCGTCTACACTTGTATAGATTTCAATATTGATTCTTATTTTCTCGGATTGTGGTAGATTAAGAACCCAATAAAACTACTAAAAACTACTAAGAAAGAATCAATCCACCACAAAATAGTACCCGTATTATAGCTGTATGTTACATGTAACACTCTGTAAAAATGTTTTTGATATGTTGAGTGGATGTTCTGAGCCCTTTGCCTGTTGTATCCCAATTATAAATGAATAAACGTTCCAGAGTTCGATTGGGGATATATAAATTGAAACTGTTCGTTTAACAGACCATAAAAGGGTGTCATCAAATTTACCACCCGGCAGGCAGCAGCAGTTTATATATGCATATGATCGCTCCCAAAGTCGATCCAAATAGTAGTTAAGAGGTAAATGCAGTGCAAATATTTGACTGAGATAATTACAACCGCGCCTTAGAGGCGTGCCTAAATGCTATTGGGAAATATGTCCAGAATGGACAGGCTCGGCTTTGAGATTTTCAGTTCCATATTGAATTTGAATCACTAATCATTCCAGAATCTGCTTTTGACCATTTATCTTGATGATCAAATGACTGGACAAGTGAGCACACTAAAAAACAATGCCGCAGTTACAACACAATCAGTCTGAAATGTGTGATCTGAGTAGAAATAACGTGAATTATATATTATTCGAAAATGATACAGTAAGTTGATTTTTCCTTTCCTACTGAAATATTTTATGATGGAATTTGGCTGATGTTGTCATTTATTCAAGTTACTTATTTCCAATGAAGTTCCGGGGGTCTTGTCAGGTATCTCTATCCATAATATATAACCTTTTTTTGAAAAACATTGCTGCCAGTTGGTTCTCGGTAGTTTAGCACATTTGCCTTTCAAGCGGAAGACTGGGGTTCGATTCCCCGCCGGGCTAACGTGCTGGGTAATCGCACGTTGAAAGGTGAGGTCTCGTCAATCCATTGCTCGCACAAGTTTCGACTTCTGAGGGTTGACGTTCGTCAGCTGGTTAACGGAACCGAACAAAACAATTTAGTTACGTATACCTTTTCGTTGAAATTTTTCCAGATGAAGTTCCTATACTCTTATTGTGAATATCAGTATTTTTGATCGAATGATCATTTGTTAAAATTTTTAATGATAATGGCATTATTAAAAAATTTAATATCCTTCTGGTGAACCATGTTGTTCGTCATTCCTTCCTACCCGAAATATTTTCACATGTTTAGTGGTATTGTTAGATATCTCATTTGAAAACTGTGGAATGATGATATATTTTCAATGCGAATGAAAATATCCAAATTATTCTCAAAAGTCATCGAAATAATATCAATTCGTTCCGTAGTTTCCTGGGTTTGTAACCTATCACAATCTGAAAAAATAAGAAATAATATTGGAATCTATATACAAGTATAGAAGGGCAGATTTTCAATCTACCCCGAAAAGTTGCTGCGTCTATTGAAAAATAGTTCTTTCTGGGTAGAACAAGACCAATTAGTCAGCAACATCTCATATATATATATATATATATATATATATATATATATATATATATATATATATATATATATAATGAGGAATTGGTATTCTGGGAGTTTATCTGTTGGTTTGTCGGTATTGACTTTCGACGTTTCGCCAACATCTCAGTTGGCATTTTCAAGAATGTTACTGTTTCTACTCGGTGCTAGCAAGCTAGTAGGAGCAGTAACATTCTTGAAAATGCCAACTGAGATGTTGGCGAAACGTCGAAAGTCAATACCGACAAACTAACGGACAAACTCCCAGAATACCAATTCCGCATACTCAAGCATCCGTGAAAACTTTCGCTGTAACATATATATATATATATATATATATATATATATATATATATATATATATATTATTGTTCTATCCAGAAAGAACTGTTTCTCAATAGACGTAGCAACTTTTTGGTGTAGACTGAAAATCTGCCCTTCTTCACTTGTATAGATTTCAATAATAATTCTTATTTTTTCAGATTGTGGTAGGTTACAAACCCATAAAATTACGGGACAAATATTGACCCACCACAAAATAGTGACGTTCAAACAGAACATTTGAAAATTATGAAAAGTCATCAATTACCCTAACACATGACTAGAAGTACTTCCAATCGTCGCTAATTTCGCTAACCAATTCATCATCAAATATGGCATGCATAACAACGTACAAGGAGTTTGTTCGTTTTCCTCAGTAAAGCTGATTGGAGCAGCTATTTACAAAGGAGACAGAAAGATGAAATACTAGTTTAGAATGTGATGAACAGATGTAATATAGATGCTCAGACCAGATTCGACACAAATGAACATACCCAGAGCAGGCACTCAAGCTTCCTTGGCTGCCGACTAAAATGTACGAGAAAATAGTACACAGCGAAAAACCACTCTCAAATCGGAAAGTCCTGACCAACCAATAGGTATACCATATCATTTGGTGCGGGAAATGAAAAGATACAGGTTCAGAATAAAATTCAAGGAAGCTGTTCACAGATAGAATAGCCAACGCCTTCATTCAACTCGACTCGACGAAATACGTGATGTCTAAGTTCAACTTATTCAACAAATGGACCAACTCCGGAGAAACGAAATTTACATCAACTTTTTCAGCTCCTAGTGCATTTAATTTTCATTTATACTAAACCACGTTTCATTCTATTGCTTCATGAAGTCATGATATAGAGATAGATTTAATAGGACATAAAGTCATTACCACTGAAAAAGTCTATACTTTAAATTACATCCTTATGGAATAGTCAACAAAACAAAGGAAATCAGGAATTGCAACAACATATTATCCATCGTGAATATTTCTAATACGATGCTGCAAACGTTGAAATCGCTCATCAAACCTACCAACATTGCAGAACGAGGGCGTTCCCTAGAGGTTAACTCCGATGCCGCCTCTAAGTTTTATATGTGTGTCGATTCTTGCATCCCCTTTTCTTTACTTTATGATCCACAGAGAGTTCATTCATTTCTCGCGCAAGACTTCAGGAGGCACTTCCCCATTCCAAAATAACACAATAATGTCCAATCCAATCTGACAGCATCTAATGGAAAGATATTTTTGGAGTAGGACGGTGTTTTCAGATGGAAGAAAGCATGAACCAATATCAAAAACATTTTACAGTATGAAACAAAAAAACAGGTAATTGGAATTGTAATGTAGATATATTGAATACTGATTTGAAAAGGAGAATATTGAGGTCGAACGAAGTTTATATTCAATGTCAACATTTTTAGTACTTCAAAGTGAAAAAAATACTTGTGTGACAGTAATCGTCACCGGATCCAGAGTTTCAACTTCTCCTTAAGGATGGAAAAGTTGATGTTTTTTTGCTACAGGTATATATATATATATATATATATATATATATATATATATATATATATATATATATATATATATATATATATATAAATAAATATTATATTAATACTATATCAATGACGTGATTGGACAAATTCGATATCTTATTTTTCGAATTCAGTGAGAGCAGAAATAACTTTTAATTTTTAATTGAAATTTAAATTTCTGAATCTCATGACTTTCATATTTGTGGATTAATTTGAGTGCTAGAAAAAATCTCTTGTAACGACGTGCAATTGCAGTGGTGTTGATCCCATAAATTCCTCAAATAACAGTAGGTATGTACAACAGGCATCAGAAACAGCGATTGATGTTGAAAACAAGAATAGAACAGATAAATGATTAGTCAAAAAATCAGAGGGAAGAAAATATTCTGATGAATGAGTGTACCTAGCTGCTGAATTAAAATTCTTCCTACTCATAATATTCATATTTTTCATTTACTATTATTTAAATTTTTATATATTATTTCTTTTTTCACAGTTTTTATTAAGGAAATTATAATGATAGTGGTGAGGTATTTGGGCTTACTGAAAATTTTATGTATTGTAAAATCGTTCAATAATAAGATATATTCCTATATCAGAATCAAAATAACAAGTATATCGAAAAATGAGTTCAAAATCGGCCAAGTATATGTTATACATTGATGAGAATTGTTTTTGCAAATGATTACTCAATTCGAACGACCTAATTTACCATTATATGTTCTTGTTTATAAAAAAGAATATACGCCTCGCTACTTTTAAGAGAATTTGAGGAGATTGGAGCATCATTGAACTTGTGCCATGTTCTTGTGACAGGATGGCGCAGGAAGCCATGTAAAGGCCATTTAGTATATTTAGTACCGCTATAATTGGAGATTGCGTGAAGGCTATAGCGACAGGAAGTTGATTTGTTTGCCGTATGTTCAAGGAGGAAACTCAACAGTGCCAGTCAATTTCCCTCCTAACCCATCTGTTGGAAGAATCGTGGTTCAACAATACTTATGGAAACTTATGGATCGACAACGATTTCGTGCACTCCCGCCTTTCTTCACATTCAGAAAAGCTTGGTGTCTCGCCAGCATCCAATGTTTCTTCTCTTGTGAAAGCATTCGAACATGAAGACAATCGGAGCTGACCAGTTCTCTTTGGAATAGGTAGAGTAAGGCTTCAAGGATTGAAGATCACTGAATAGTGATAAGAATATGTACATTTTAATGTAGATTTCAGTTGTCCGACAAAGTTTCCAACTTTTTCTAGTTGTTTAATCTCAGTTACAAAGACCACGACTCTGGAGTCCTCAAAGTTGGTTGATTTTTTGTTATTATGGCTCAATACAAAATTTGATTTTTCATAACTTGAAGTTTACTCTTATGATACAAGTTTTTCAAATTCTTCGATAATATTTATTATCATCTCCAGGGAAAAGAAACTGAGATTATCATTTTGAATTTTCATACTTCTTGTAGAGATCAATTACCAATTCAGTTGACTGATATCACAATTTGGATGTTAAGTTTATGTATAATTAACAATTGAATGAAATATTTGCAGCACTAAGAAAATTAATCGAATTAAAAAAAAATTCCCAGGTGGGATTCGAATCCACAATCTTTCATCCACTAGATTGATGCTCTAACCATTGACCTTCCGAAGATCCCGCGTTCTCCATCGCATATTCGGAAGTCATTTCTCTCTAATACTATTGTTTGTTGTCATTCAATCGAGAACCTTCGGTGGTTCTCGACTGACGAAAGTGTTCGATGGAGAAGGATTATATGATTGAAGCAAACAATTCAGTCAGTTTCACAATTATTGGTGACAGTTCACCCAGAAATACACAATCAGAATTGCATGCGGTGCTTATGAAATAGAAGGGATCAACGCAGTTATACAGAAAAATCAATCGATATCACTGCCGATGACATAATTCATCTACACGTCAATGAGATGCGATCAAAATGTAAAATTGATCTGACACATTCAAACTCCATAAATATAACAGATATGAGACTCATCCGTTTGGATCGCAATATAATAAATATATGGGTCATATATAAAAATAACGAAAAACCCCATATTCTCTTCTCATTCAATATCGAGGCTGAGTACTATCTCACGAAAAAAACAACATAATAAATATGCCCGTCAGCCTAAAAGTTCATCAATTGATTCATAATATTCCAGTGCGTATTATGGACCAGAAAAATAATCTTGTGGATTTTGGGAATGAAGAATAGATCTTTATGTTTTGGAATGGAAGAAAATCGAATGATTTCAAAGCTGGGTTTTTGTTTTAGTAGACGAAATCATCTATCCGATTTGCAATTTATAATCAAGATGTGACACTTGATATTGCCGAAAGTTGCATTTACATCGAATGGAAATTACTCTTGAAAGATGAAACGAAAACATGTTATATCTCGAATAATACATCAGCTTTTTTTTATGTAATTCATTAAGAAATGGATAGAGAACAAGTGGCTGTTGTCAGAAAACCTAGGATAACATCTAAAATGAAAACCTTTCATAAGGATAATCGCATGCTAACACTTCTTTGACAACAGAATGGGGACAAGATTCACACGAGATATATTGGATACAAACAGTCAAGTATTTAGTGGCGAATAACCACTTAAATATTTCACGGGCTTTGCTGAAGATTACAACGTATGTATCTTGAATGCCTAACAAGAAATCATTTTGATGATCGGCCGATCTTTCAAAACCTCATATATCGGCGAAACTGATGCTGATTTGGAGATTATAGAAATCGAGTAGAATTGTATGCTTTGTTGAAGAGTTTCTGGTCTGATAGGTCTCTGTGAGTCTTTATTGATGGAGTGTCGTCTGATATTCTCCTAATAATTGCGGTTGTTCAACAGGGTTCAGTTCTGACGCCCACTTTGTTTCCGCTTCATATCAACCTCATAGCTACCTCAGTAACCGAGCTGGTGTAGTGACAATTTACGAAACCTACTCTTTTGAGGGGCCAGCCACTTTTGGAGTCCCTCGAGGAATAGTTCTTGGCCCAATTTCATTCTTAACGACCTATTGATGCCACAATCTTCTGGCGAAATAATATATTTTGCCGATAATACCATCATTATTCATTTGGATAACCCTCAGGCCAAAACTAAAAGGACTGTTTCCGAAGACCTTCGAAATATTTTCGAATGGTTCCATACAAACAGGCAGTAGGTGCGGATAAAATTAGAATTGTACCTTTCACCTTGAATAAACTTTTTCTATCAGTTCATAATGGAATGATGATGAAAAATCATACCGTTGAATGAACTCATACAGTCAAATACCTATACATTTATATCGGCTCCTTCTTGAAGTCGGATAATCAGGAACCCAATATTGCAAAAAAAGGAACTGGCTGAATTTTTGTCATTCAGATATTTGAAAATAATATATCATGGACTGGTGGAATCCGTTCTGCAATACGGAATGATAGGCTGAGGTAGTTTCAGGAAAAATGAATTGAGCTCGATCGATTCTATTTAGAAAATGATACTGAAAATCATGCTTCATAAACCACGGAGATGATCAATCATTTGAGTGAGATTTACTCCTATTTGTTGGCTCTCGACAATGCGCCAGTAAACATTAATGAACAATCTTTGGTATCATTATAAAATTTATAACTTTTACTTCTTTCCCAATTATCGCCCAATTTAATTCAACTGCTCATAAAATTTTTCAACATAGTGCTAACGAACCTTAATAATTATTCTCACATATCAACAGTGGCACCAACATTCAGTTGGCACTATTGAATTTTTGACCTGACACATGACAATATGACATTGTCATCTGTCCATTCACTTCTGACGTTAACCTATCATTCTAAGTCCGACCACATGTTCGACGAGATTTTAATTATATTTTTAACTAAGATTTTAATGTGTACGTTCTATAATTACGATTATTTTACTCATCTACATACTCATTGCTTATCATCATTACCATGAATGTCATCATGCTGAATTGTACCAACAAGTCATACATCCTCACATAAGTGTAAGTAATCATGCACCTAACTATTATAGAGTTCACATGTAATGTTCATTGTAGTTTCCCTGATAATGGAATAAAATATATTTCCGAAAGCTTGGACATACTCAAAAGAGTTTTCTTTTGACGTGCTGCACTCCCCAATATTCACTAGTTTGTACCTCTTGGAGGTAAATTGTGCAATTTTGGGTTCCAGTAAGCATGACTCCTTTGATCTTTCGATTTTGTCATGAATGGTGATATAAATGTATTAGCTTCATGACGTGTATTATAAGGTATTCTGTTTTTTGCGTTTGTGACCGCGTTTCTTTGCCTAATAGAAATTTACTTTCCTGGTACATATTATCTGACGGATATCGATAGGGTTTCTTGAATAATACTTCAATTATTTTTTTTTTGAGTTATTTCTAGGTTTCTCAGAGAAGTTTTCCTCATACCTACCCATCCATCCCCATCCCAGGATTCCATATGTTATGTGAGATTCGACCAATGCATAATATATTTTCCTTAGCTAATGTAATTCTGGTAGTTTCCTCTAATCGAAGTTTTTGCAAAATTCATCGTTGACAACCTATTTTCCGTCCATGCTTTAACTATCGTGAGGTCTGCCATGCATATAACGAACTATTGATAATGTATAAGAATAAGGTACTAATATGTAAGTGATACGGGATGTACTATTTCTGTGAATTCCGTGAATGAACATTCATTCATTCATTCATCGTATCTGTGAATTCATAAATATAGGATGGAGAAGAAAGATTTTGAGCTCTGATGAACTCGTTGGGTTCGTTGTTGAAACGAGTTGTCGCAAGTGTTGTGTGCAGGGCCCATGACCGAGTGGTCCTGAGTTCGATTCGCCAATGGGGCAGATATTTTAATCTCGGAAGTTTATCTCTGTTTTGAGAAATGGGTCAGTCACGTTCCACGATTGACGGAACCGTGACTAGCCATGCTCATCTTAAAAAAGAAGTAGTCAATAACAAGGCCTAGACCCAAGCTCTGCACAAATCTCCGTAGAAATGAAGAAATAATTATGGTTCAGAAATGATAATGTGGAATTTAAATATCATAAATATGTCGAATATGAAATCTTTCTCCTCGTGGTTACGTGAAACCGAAATTAGAATGAAATTTGCCACATGTCTCTGTAAGAATCCCACCACAACATTTGAAGTCGATTGCAAAAACTATTGAGAGAGGTTTTCTGTTAATCAGCTGACGCCCCCACACGTACATCAACCCCCCAGGTCGAAACTTGTGCGAGCAATGGATTGAAGAGGACTTACTTTTGAACGTATGGATTCCAGCAAGGTAGTTCCGAAGCAAGGAATTGAATCCAGGTCTCCCACTTGACAGGCCAACGTTCCTAACTCTACCGATAACCACAGACATGGGGTAGAGGAATATTTCTTTCAGTTCTCAGTTCGGCCTATACAGATTCCCCACAACTATTCATACAATAGTTTCCTACCATTTTCTATACCAAGTTTTCAGTTTTGAATCTCAAAATCATTTTCATAGACATTAAAATTTCGAAATCATAATTTTGAGGTCAATGAATATGTATGTTACTATAGTCGAGCCGTTCAAAAGATAGAATTCAAGGACGCGTGAACAGTGAATGCCTGCATCTATATAGCCTGCGCGGCGTAGCCACGCCTTCCAAACTGAAATGAATGAAAAAACTGTTTACACTGTACTGTACTCATTTGTGCTTTGTATTTACGTGTGTTACGTTAATTAAATAATATGGATGGAAACACTCTTTCACCTCCAAGAAAAAGATCCAGAAAAAGACATTTAACTGTAGAGGAAAAAGGTGTAATAATGAAAACTTATAAAAAAGCATCCCAAGAGTTTATGGGAGAACAGGCAAATGCTGTTGAATTCACTGCTGAGGCGACGTTTTTGTTGAGTGGTGTAAATAGGACTTGTAACATTGGGGAGAGGAACATTCAAAGAGTGCGTGCCGTTCACGTGATCATTCTATCTTCTCAGCTCCTACACTATAGGAGAAATGGAGAAATTATAGAATACTTTTTACACTGGTAACTTTTTGGAAAAATCAAACCAATTCTACTAAACAATGAATCAAAAATGAAACAGGTTCGACTGAATTGCAAAATAGGTTCGAGAGACAAACGACAGTATCGTTTCGACTACCCAAACTAATTTCAAATAAAATAAACATTAGTTGGCCTCCGAGCGGACTAAGCGCACGTTTGTATTGAATTGATTCTCCCCACTGCTGATTTGTTCGAGTTCGATCGCCGGTCGCGGCAGAAATTCTTCTGTTGGGATATGAAATAGGTTTTTTCCTGGGTTTCCTTATGGTTGAAATGTCAAATGCGCTACCTAAAACTCAGTAAGCCGTCCTAGAACGTCACGACACTCAAGAAGATAATTCGATCCTTGTCCGTGCGAGGGCTTCTCTTCTAGGCGCATGGATAGGGTGTTTGAAAGAATAAATATTATAAATATTGTTCGAATATTGCTTGAGGAGGTGAATATGTAATAAAATCCACTTTTTGGAATTTGTCTCTCCTGAAATTGAAAAAGAAAGAACTGTGAACCATTATATCCTTTTATCAAAAATGCATTTACTTCCCCACGTTTCGGAACCTGGTTTGACTCCTTTTCAAGAGTTTTAGATGAATTTGCCACGAGATTCAACTTTTTGATAATCAGTATCAAAATGTGTCACTGGATGAGCAAATAAACCACCTACATGCTTGATTTTTTCAATTACATTTTTAATTGTATGAATTTCACTGGCTCCAATCTCTCAATTTGATGATATAATTTGTGCTCTGTCACATGAACTCTCGATGATACGCTTTTTTACGCTGATTTGATGTCTTGAAAACAAATATAAGTAATGATTTGTGTGAGTGTTCTTCCTGAAGGAATATAAATAAGAAGTATTCACATATAAAAAACAGTTCAACTTTCATCTTTATATGTAGAGATAACAAAATCATTCCTTTATTTTTTCGCATCCAATCACCATACGAAAATAGAAAAATTCCAAAAATTAACATTAGATTTGGTCGTGCGTTGGTAAGAGAAAAAATAAGTTTTTTCCGGTAAAGTTTGGTGAGCCTCGAACATTCTAGAATAATAAAAATACAATCCAATTGTTTGAGCATATTCGGATCATATTTTCAAATGTGTAAGTGGATCATATCAAATTGAATTTCAGAAACCTGCAAAGAAGTAACTCCAATGAATTCAATACTCTTTTCGAACCTTAGAAAAAGAACTGTCATCAACACTCCTCCGAAGAACTCGATGATACAGAGAAAGTGATTTCATTCAAAGAAATGCATTGACCTCAGAAGTTGAACCTATGCTAGACATGTTAACATGTATTGAAGCAACAGTTCAACATATACCAAATGATATTCTCGAAATGAATATAGAATACGGAATAAAATATTTCAGAAAAACTACACAGAATTGAAACTTTTCTAAGAGATCAATTACCCTAACACCAAACTGATATTTTTGCACTCAACGCGCGTTTCGCTAACAAGGTCAGCATCTTCAGGAGAAGAAAATTGATACTATAGTATCAATATAAACACTGCCACATACACATGGTTACTGTAAACACAATTTTTCCAATTCCGTTCCGGTTTGTTTCGAGTCAATAGGAGTCTAATCGTGTTAGCTGTTTTGAATATTGTTCTTTCTCTGTTTATCACCTACACGTTTGTTTTCTGGATTTCAGGACATTTCTACCTTCCTAATAAACAATCAAAAAATATTTCTTCATTGAATCCTCAAATTCACGAATAATAATAATACGTAACTGACCAAATAGTAGATTTTACTCTTTGATAATATTGCAGTTTACGTATCTGGGCAAATATACCAATTCTCCCTAACAACAGATGAAATAAGTATTCAAAGATCTCTCTGTTTCATTTTCATTTCCAGGGGAGAGAATAACCAGATAAAGAAAATTAAAACAAAAGTGGTTTCGCCAGTTACACTCAACTAGAGTGGAAGAGCTCATTGGGTTCAATGAATACGCATCAAAAAATTTAGTGCCCTTAAACGAACATTGTATATATTTCTTCATCCATTGAAAATGAGTCATACCCTGAAGTTTTTCAAAGGAAACAAACGCAACTAAGTGAAAAAAATCTTTGGAATTCAGCTCATACACATAAACACAAATTCAACATTTTCCCTATTCGTTGTAGAAGATGCCCCTGGTCATCCCGATCAACGGGACCCGATGACACTAAGCTGATAATCAATAAATACACTTCCGTTTTTGTCGGTTTCACTTCACTGCACCCGACTACTGCAGGCTATAAACCCAGGTAATATTGGGTTATAGAGCTCAGTTACGGTAAGGATTTCACGAAGGATAAATCAGCATTCATTATTGACATGTACAGGTGGGTATTGGGAGTGCTCTAGTCATTGAATTATAGAAATTGAAGATAGATTTGAAAAACCTGATAGAATTCTTATAGTGAACCAACTCTATGTCTTCAAGTTCACATCATATATTATATATCTTACTCTAGATCGCTGATTCATCTTCTCATCATTTCAGAAACTGTTACCCAGTTGGCAATTATTCTTTATGGTTAGCAAGTTTCTCAGCACTCTCTTTCGTATACAACATTGTCAGATGTATGGAAATTTTATATTTTCTGGTAACAGTACCAATTATTAATTTTTCTCATCGTAAGTGATTTGTCTGCGTACCATATACAGTTTCTGTTCGATTTTGCGATCGGTGTGTTGAATTTGTTAAATTCTAGATCTGGCAATATATTACTCGTTTGATTTTCTCACATGATGCCAAAAAAAATCATTTTTGGAATACATACAAATGTATATGTTCCAGGAAAAAAATATATTGTCAAGATTGCAACAATAAATTCCGAGAAATACAGAGCCGACAATCCCGTTTCAAAGAGAACTACGCACACATAAGATATGGAAGGATACAAAGTCCAGTGTCGCTCAACATGCTCTGGACAATGATCACATTAAGTGAAAGCAATCGGCAAAATTCTGACTGAGATGTTGGCGAAACGTCAAAACTCAATACTGACAAACCAACGGACACATCCCCCTAGATACCTTAGGCAGAACCTCGGGAGTAACAGATTGAGGACCTGGCGTCAGGTCACCGACAACATAGGTACAGGCCGTTCCTTTTATCATGTGGTAACATTCCTATATTCTAAACCGTAACAGACACGAAGACGATTGAATGGAAAAAAGGTAACTGTCATCGGAAACAAAACAATGGTCGAAGAAAATTTACGGGGACTCTCGCCCTTTTCGAGTTATAATGGGGGAAAACTATAAATGCTGTTTTTTCGTTTTTTTCGAATGGAATTGTTATTCCAGAGAATATCAAAAAATGAAAAAAGGAAATGTTATTGTATTCGAAGTGTACTATGACGATTTAATAATGAATATTCGATAAAACGTTTCGTGTCAACATGGCCACCATCAACTTTTTTTTTAATACGGACCTGTCTTTTTTATTACATATATTGATAAGGCGATAAATACACATTCCAACAGTATATCACATTTGATATTTTTATAGCGATTTATTTGAAATAACTGCCATCACCATTAACAACAATTTTAAATTACGGTCCTGTCGTTACTTCTTTTGTGAATTGTTTCGATTTCTTCATAACATAATTCAGACAACCCAATAAATTCGACAAGTAGGTACCTCAAAAGAGAGAGAGAATATGTGTTCATTATCCAAGATACAAAATCTTATTGACAAACACTGGTGAAAGGAAAGCATGTAAATAACTACATTCAGATAACTATACAGTTACACAATTACATGAAAACAATACACTTGAACAATCACATCTAGGTCAAAGTACACATATATCATTACATATAAGCACAGTCAATTTCATATATTTTCGTCATTAAAATTTTCTGTCAGATTATAATAGGCTTCAGATGTCAGTCTTTCATGTAACTTTTTCCTGAAAGTTTTGAGAGAATCTATGTTCTTTATGTCTTCAGGTAGCTCATTATACATTTTGACATCAGCGTAAATTATCGAGTCTCTGATCAGCGTGGATTTAGGGATGATCAATGACAGATTCGCTGCATTTCGTGCAGTGCGATTGTTATTTTCATATGAAGATTAATTCTTGTAGATTAGACATGTAGTTTCCAAAATGTAGATTGCGATAGTGTAAGTATTCCGTGTTTCCGGAAAAGAGGTTTGCAGGAACTCAACCTATCTACTTGACACAAACAACGTACCGCCCGCTTTTGCAGTAAAAATACACTCTCAAAGAGTTCATTACTACACGAACCCCAGAACTGAATTGCGTACCTCAGGTTTGATTCAATGAGAGCAAAATAGACATTTATGGCGCGGCATAACCTAACTCTTCAGCTGTAGATCGGAGGGCAAAACAGCCGGATGACATTTTTTTTAGCAGGCTAATAAAATTCGAGAATTTCAAATTGGTATCTATGTTGAGTCCCAAGAATTTTTTTGTGCTGTGTCTGATGGTACGGAGTCAGCACCTAATTCTATACCCGGAAGAAGACATTTGAATGAGAGTAATTTTGTTTCATTAAAATTCAGGCAAAGAAAATTTGCATCGCACCACGACTTGATTTTTTGTTGGTCTCTTGTAACATTTTTACGAAGCAAATTCACATCTTCGGAGTGCCATAGAATGGTAGTGTCGTCAGCAAATAAAGTGAAAGCACCAGATATTTCTAAGAGAGAAAGATCATTTATATACAGGAGAAATAGATATGGACCTAAAACCGATACTTGGGGTACTCCCCAATTAACGCTTAGTAATCCAGATGTATGGTCAGTTTTAACCAGTTGGTTTCGTCCTGTCAAATATGACTCCATCCACTTCAGAGCCAGGTCTCTGATACCATAGTAAGAGAGTTTCTGTAATAATAATGTGTGATTGACACAATCAAATGCTTTAGTGATATCGCAGAATACTGCCGCCACATTCTTGCCTACATTGATGTTGTTGTATGCCATTTCTAGACAATTGAACATGGCATCAGACGTATTCTTGTTATTCCTGAATCCAAATTGTTCATTGTTAATTAATTTGTTCTCTTCAAGATAATTTATCAGGCGAATTTCCACCTTCTCTATCACTTTTCCTAGAATCGGAATAAGAGAGATGGGTCTAAAGTTTGATGGATCTGGAGTATCACCTCCTTTGTGAAGAGGAATTATCACACTTGTTTTTGAAAACTCAGGAAATTTGCCCTTTTTGAACCCGTCATAAATCAGCATTGGAAGTATTATCAAAGCCGAATGAGAAAGATTTTGAAAGATTTTTATTGACAATTCATCGTATCCCACAGCATTTTAATTTTTTATCGATTTGAAGACTTCAATCAACTCTGATGGAGTGATGTCATAAAATATACAGGACGAGACAATTTTATTTTCTCTAAGATATGAAAGAGGATTTTGGTCAGTGTTTAGATTTTGTGTTATAGATTGTGCAATGTTGCAATAAAATGAATTGAATTGGTCGGAATCTATGGACCACTGTGGTTGCTTATGAGGAGAGTTTTCTCTCAGTTCATTGACTATACTCCAAGTTTCCTTTGTTGTGTTCTTCGCCTTTTCCAGCCTACAGAGGTAATACATGTCTTTTGCTTTCTTAATAACCGCTCTATATACCTTTCGATATTTATTATAGTAGTCGATAAAGAAATAATCATTATAATATTTTCTGATGTATTGTAATGCCCGCATGTTATTACACGAAGTTCTTATTCTCTTCGTTATCCATTGCTTCTTAGATTCCCTCCGAATTTTTGGCTTGGGAAATGATCACTGAAAAAATCTTTTTATATTCTCGTAAAATTCGCTAAACGGGTCTGTTGACGACATAGGTTGTATTCGGGTTCACAACAAAAACAGTTCAGGAACGGTTCGAAACAGTTGGACTGTTGAGGCGTGAAGGGTTTGTCGCGAATATATCCACATTAATTGGGTGGGTGACTATTTTTGACTGTCCTAGAACAGTACTTGTTGCGAACCCGAATACGGCTATAATAGAAAACCAATTGAAATTAGCTAGTGCACAACGGGTAAAATTTATCATAGTTGGTTTTACTGAAGAGCCGACCATATTTAGTCTTTCTGGTATCAAAACGAACAATATCCACCATTCTTATCTGAGCAGTGATAGCTTGATGATCTGACAGATTGGCGTGTTCAACTTTACATGACACATCGTTTTCATCTAAGGAAGTACAAAAGTAATTAATAATAGATTCTGATTATTTGCTAATTCGTGTCATTTCAGTGACACGCATTCTTAAATTGTAACAATTGAGAGTAGTACCTAGTTAAATCTCTCACTGATCTATTTTGTGTGTCTTCAAAATTCAAGTTGAAATCGCCAGTCAAATTAATATTACTCGTAGGAGGAATTATAAAGTATCCAATTTTGTGAGGAACACAGAAATACTACTTGTAGGGGACCTATAAAGACATATGAGATACATTTTCAGTTTCTTGCCGTGAGTTACAGAAAATTCGAATCGTTTTTCCTCAAGTAAGCCCTCAAAATTTACAGCTTCAACAAGTAACTTATCTAAGACAGAGTCGTGAAATAAGATGGCAGTTCCTCCATGAGTGAAGTTTTTTCTGCAGAAAATTGTGATAAATTTATAGTTGGTTGTACCTAAACATTCATTTTCTTCCAGCCAGTGTTCTGTTAGTAGTATATAACTTGGAAATTCCTTCTGTTCTAATAATAGATACAATTTATCGACTCTGTTCCTAACAGATTGGATATTGAGAACAAAAAAAGTTAATTTGAAATATTTTTCACAGTTGAATTTTTCCGAAAGTAATTGTCTGCTGGGTTGAAGAAAGAAATGAAACTTCGTACTTTTTCTTTTTGGAATTTTTTGTATTACCTTAATCCTTCTTCAAGGCTCATTTCTCCTTAATCAATTATAATTCGCAATATCAACCAGAACTATTTTGAAAAAGAACAAATATAAATGCTACAGGATACAGAAAGTTCATCACCTCAATGGAAGGGATTACGGAAGGAGGGTACGATTTGCAAAGTGGTTAAGACGTGGAAATAGGAAATATTTGTAAAAAATGATATGAACGGACGAATCAAAATTCACCAACAATGGTTGGTTCAACACAAATATCCATTATAGCTGGAATAATACAAATGAACATTTACATAGGGAAACCGATTTCCAAGAGAGTTTCGGAATAAATGTTTGGTTGGTTATTGTGGAAACGAAAATCCCTGGCCTTTCTTTTACGATGATCATTTGAATAGTGAAATATATCTTCATTTTCTATTCAATGAATTCGATGGCTATTAGATGAATTGCCACTGAATATCCGCCATGAAATACATCGCATCGCTATAAACGGTAAACTGCTCCTTCCCACTTAGCAATAACAAAACTCTTTCCACTTAGCTCTACTAAACTCTCGTCACTTAGCTCTGAATGAAACCGCCGAATCACTACCCAAATAGCACACGACGTCCTGAAGACGAACCATTTATGTCCCAGTTACGTCGATACGTCCCGGGACGGATAGGAGACATTCGAAGAACGTACATTACCGGATGTACCATGTATGTACTGGTTAGACGTCCCATGTAGGTACATACTTGGTCCCGTTCCAATCGGAACGTAATAAAAACGTACATGCTTGGAAGTACTATGTACGTACTTTATTAAGTGTCCCTGATACGTTTACATTAACTCCTCTTCAGGTACGTACTTTTCGGAATGAATTAGGGACATACCAATGACGTGTTTTTTTGTGAATCCCATGTACGTACTGCTCAGACGTATCATTTACGTACATGTTTGGAAGAACTATGTTCGTACTATTTGGACCTTCCAGGTGCGTACATATTGAGTCCCTTTCAGATACGTATATTTCGAAACGTTTGCGGGACATAATAGTAATGACGTACATTTTTGGAAATCGTATGTACATACTATCTGGACGTCTCGTTGACGTACTTTTTTGTACATATTGCTTGGACCTCCCAAGTACGTACGAATTGGGTTCCTTTCATTTTCTACATTTCTGTTAGTATGTACATACTGTTTGGACCTCCCAAGTACGTACGTATTGGGTCCCTTGCGGTTCAAGGGGTATTGGGATTTTGAGAGTGATCACTTAGTGTATTCATACATATATCAATATTGGTAATGAAATATTCATAATGAATTATTCCTAAAAAAATTTGGAAAATTTGAAACATCGACATGTGGTGAATATAAATACCGGAAAATTACATACAGAATTTTTTGCACAGCAAGTTTGATATTTCAAAACCGCCATCACATGAGACAGTGATCATTTAGTGTTTTTTCGAATATATTTTCATTGTTACTGAACTTTCTGAAATTTTAATATTATCTCGAACAAAACTAACTTGAAGTCATCACATCTATAGCACCCAACTCCTTCTTAAAAACAAGTCTCTCCGTGCCGTAGAGCGTAACAGTGGTTGACAATAATATCTCCATAGAAAAGGTCGAGAGTTCAAGCCCCGCAGCAGCCAGGTCTTTTTCCAGGTAAGTATTCGGTTAGATGGTTAGTACACGTGAATGAGTAAAATTTTCCAACTTGACTATTTGGTAAAAAAGAAATGAATAATTCTGAATATGAAAGCTTAGATTCATTAAGTGATATCATATGATATATCATTACGTTGTTTTCGAATATTGAGCTAATATCACCGAATGTTTACATTTTTTTGTGGCCACTATTGATATCATCTACAATATAAGGTTGATATTCCCGTAATATTGAACCAATATTGGTCAAATATGTTTGTTCTACTTGGGATAGCGCATACAGAATGGAAAAGGTACGTTTTCGGAATGTCCCAAACAGCTTCCCTTTCTGTACATTTCAGGTCCTGTGTGGACTAGAAAAGTACGTATCTAGGATTAGCGACTATGCGGAAACGGTAAGTCGCAGGGAGGTCTTATGTACGTCTGTCGGAGACAAAAGTACGTCCTAAATACGTACAATGCATCCTCACCGTACATATGCAGTACGTCCACTGGACGTACTTGTGCTATTTGGGTAACTCCCTGTAATACCAATTCTCTTTCCGCAGCGAAACCTGTCCCGTATATATATATCTGCGTGCCAATCGAGAATCGTCGAGAGAAGCCCCGATGACGCGTCTCGAATTCTCCAGGCGGCATTACGGTTTCTAGGAAAATGACGTCCGCTACGACGCGATTCCCCATCTGCGTTTACGATCTGGCCAGGACCGGCGCTAGGACGTAACAATATCAAAGATCTGACATATCTGATCACTCAGCGAGAATTGAAATGTTACGAGTAGCTCGAAAGAAATAAATTTATCTAAATTATACTAAAATAGATAATCTCAAACAGAGCAGCCTTATCAATTGTTTGGAGGTTACTGGTGTAACGAAACCTGATTATGAGAACCTTTTTTTCACCGTTCAGATAGTCGTATCGGCGCTTGGAATGAAAATATTAGGATCACATATTGCCAACTGCTATCGAAC
This sequence comes from Zygogramma bicolorata, assembly GCA_032362365.1. Taxonomy (NCBI): domain Eukaryota; kingdom Metazoa; phylum Arthropoda; class Insecta; order Coleoptera; family Chrysomelidae; genus Zygogramma; species Zygogramma bicolorata. The sequence continues at coordinate 847,347 of JAVJAQ010004993.1, forward strand.
TGTCAAAAACAATGCCTCGGTGCTGAATATTACTTTCACTAAGATGAGCTACAGAGAGAGATGAATGTTGCGTCCAGTGGTCCTCTATTTCATTCATACAGAGAATTTGACAAGATCGATAAAGACTCATTATTAAGAAATTTCAATGAACTCGATTTCGATCAAATTTTCTACATACATGACGTTAACAAAAAGGTTGCAGTTCTTGATATATTACTGTTGAATTCGTTTGATAATCATGCACCGATTAGAAATGCAAGAATCATTAAAAAGAGAGCGTCCTGGCTAACTCACCACTTGAAACACAAAATCAGCCTGAAGGATGAGGCCTTAGCTAAGTTCAAAAAAACTAGAAGACAGGCAGATTGTGATCTACAAGAATATGCGAAATGACAGTAACACTGCGATTGAGCTGAAAAAAATCTTGTTTTTGAAATATTGTTAGCAATAATGATTATAAGTCAATGTGAAAAACCTTGAAGAATTCTCGAAAAAGTAATCGTGAGCTACCGTTAGATTTACGTGATGTAAATAAAATAAATAATAGCTTTGTACGTCCCACACAAGATAATGGTATTCCTGACAAGAAAGCCCTAGGTTTTTATAATAATGGTTTCGATACCTTTTTTTGCGGTTGGTAGAACCTGAAACTGTGAAAGAACAACTTTTCAATTTAAAATCCAGAGCAAGTGGTACAGATAATATCCATTTGAAAATGATTTTGCATTGTTGTCTCAACAAAATGATTCATCTCACACATATTATTAATTCTTGTCTTGAAAACTCTACGTTTCCAGATAGCTGGAAAGTTGCTCGACTTCTCCCACTCCCTAAGACAAATAAACGTAAAGATTTGAAGAACTCAAGACCTATAAGCATTTTACCCACCCTCTCGAAATTGCTTAAAAAAATGATTATGAACGTTCAAATCAGAGAATATCTGAATCACTATAAACTTTTGCCAGAAAATCAATCTGGCTTTCGATCTCAACATAGCTGTCGGACAAATATGGAGAGAATCTCTGACACAGAGCAGGCAATTGAATTCGATGCATTTTGTTTCTAGGTTTCTGTCCTCGCATTTCATATGAGATTACCTGTCCAGGGATACCGATATGTTACGTTATTCCTGAGAGTTCTCATATTATCTGCGTTTTTTAATGTTTTCGTAAAATTAACGAAATAAATACCTGCTCAACACTATAAAACGGAAGAACCAACAATAATTATAATAATAGCAGTTGCCATTATCTCCGGATAGGGGCGACTGAATTCCGCCCTTTCATATTTTTAAATTTGATTTGAATGTGGTGTAAAATTCCAATATGAATAAAGACAAATTATCATTATTATATTACATTTCGAACTGCCATCCACGTTGCCCTGTACATTTTCTGAATAACTTTTTTGAGATGTGTTCGACAAATTTCTATCATATTTTTTTCTGACAATCGATTTCTCAAATGGTTATGATGAATGTGAATCTCACAACTAGTTCTTGTTAAATTTATGAAAGACCGATTCATTATATAATGCAGTGTGGTCTAGGCGCGTATACAGAATTGTTCAATGGAGGGGAGGGGGTAATTCGTGTTACGAGAGTGATAGTGAATAGAAAGGAGCCGCAGCCGAAATTTTTTCATTTTTTCAGCAAGAAATTTAAGAGATGATTAGTTTCAGATAGTTACGCGGTGAATGAAATCAGATTCATTTCGTGAATCTTTTTGTTAATTTTGATTGAAACAGTGAATTTTCTTCGATCATAGAGGGGTAATTACCCCCATAACCCCCCTCTTGTATACGCGCCTGGTGTGGTTGTGGTCAGTGCACAAATGCGATGAAATGATTTCTCGAAATGAATGGAGGTTTTGCGTGAAGCAACAATCAATCCTACCACTCTTTTTATCTAGTGAGTGATACTAAAGCCAAGGTGAGCAGCTCAAGAAGATAATATCAGGAAGACTGTCTGGGGGATATTATCATCTATTCTGAACTGACTGGCCATGTGATAGTAGTACATTTACATGTTTGTGGCGTGTTGCTTCGAGCCCTTTACGGTTTAGATTAGACTTGGGATATAAGTAGCTACTGACCATATATATTTTTTGTTACCCATCCATTAGTATGGTAATTTTTTAATATGAGTGCCAATTTCTGTTTTTCTGAAGAAAAAACAAACTGAGCATATGATAAATTGAGCTGTGATTATTCCACTCCATAGGAAAGTTCGAAAATTCACTGATGTCAAATATTGAATTTCAAAATATGTGAAACCGTCATACTTCATTGGTATTGGATTATATATATATATATATATATATATATATATATATATATATATATAATTACATTCAGAATTTGATATAGGATATGTGTATATGTGTGTGAATTGATTCCTTGACGAGAAAATAACTTTTGAAAAATAGTAGCTACAACAGTCCTCAGAATTCTTCTTATTGTAACAAAATAGTGCAGTAAATATTTGTGTTGAAGTACATCAAATCAAAGTATGAATGAAAATATTCAGTGATACCTTATGAAACAGATATCATTCATAGTAAAATATACAGCGTTATCTGATGAACTTGGTATTACTAGAAAAAATATCTGTTGGTAAAAACGTCGATTAATCAGCAGAACTTGTGATAATTGAAGTAAAGAGTTTGGGTGAGAATATACAGCTGGACTTGTAAACCCTACGAGGATGAAAGAATGCCCCTAATATACTGAATTAATTTTTGGATATTTTATATTCACAGTTTCAAGTATATGCGGTCGCCTAGGCTACAACAGCTGTTGTAGAATCAGGTGATGTTTAAACATGATGAGCCGTAATAGTCAGAAGTCTTTTGTTGGGGAGTTATGATCTGACCTCTGAATCTCAGATTCAGGTTCGAAACTGGATTTCGAGGTGAAGATAATTCGGGTCTTCAAGATTTCCAGTAAAGGCATGCAAAGTGTGTCTCGTTTTCATGTTCATCCAGTCAACTATCTTTGAACGGTGTGGGATGTGTTCAAGATGGCGCGTTCTGGTGATGAACCCAAGGCAAGAATTATCTAGAGTTGTTAGCCTCCTTTGGTCATTACATATAGGTACTGAACCAGGTCTGTATACTACGTCGGCCTTATTCACGTGTAAGAGTATCATTGCGTCACATTTATTGTTTTGTTTGATCTATTAGAGATAAGACATAATTTCGAAAAAAGATTTCTACCTGATTTGGTCAACGCTTTCTTGGGGCAGGTTTTCCGAGAAGCATCACGAATAATTCATCAGGGTTAAGTGGGAGTACTGTTTCGATATCCTCATCAGAGATCTCAGATCTTCAATGATTTTTCAGCATGCTGAATCCTCATCAAGATGTTTCTAATGAAATTTTAGATGCAGTGTTTTCATTCCTGTACAACCTGAATTCCGATATAAATGATTTCGGTTGCGTTGATCATGGAATTCTATTGCGAAAACTTGATCACTATGATATCACTGGATCTAGTTCCAGATGGTTTGAGTCATATTTCTCTGACCGCCTACAGGCATGGACTTTTTTTTTCCAGTGAAGGATCAGAAAACTGTAGAGTACTACAAAGATCCGTTCTAGGATCGTTACTACTCCTCATCTATATTAATGAATTAATCTCTTTAGATATCCAAGGTAACTTGACCTCCTTTGCTGACGACACAACAATTTTGTGGCAAGCCTAAAACATTAGAAAGCTTGGTCGTCGAATCGAATATCAAAAGAGTAAAAGATTGGTTTGACGCAAACTCGTTGAGCCTCAATCTGTCCGAAACTGAAATTGTTTCTTATCGTACGATGTGCATTAGAGAAATATTTTGAGTTCCTGATACAAGGTTTCTTGAATTAGACGAAAATAGCGATTTTCTTCATTAGAGATGACAAGTTCAAAGAAGGAAGAACTTTGACATTCAACAAAAGTGTCACGTTTTTTGATACGTGGTGTTGCAACTCGTTTCCTTTTTTCGCTCATTCAAGAGTCAAGGTCTCTGGTTGATGATTTTCAATCAGTAATGGATAACGTTGAACTCATCACTGTTGAGCTGAGTTGTTCAATATGTTGAAGAAAAGCGCATGACGATACGAATCGAATGGTGCCAATCGTACTTGACGACGCTGATGTTTTCCAGAAATAATACGTGACGAAGTTCACAACTCGCATACAGTTTATAGGCAAATTATGAACGAGGGCGACATACAGTGATTTTCACAGGTGGGATTGAACTTTGAACACACTGAACGTCTAGCTTATTCTACAACTTGGCACAGAAATTCGTCTCACAGTCGGTTGCACAATAAACTGCCTGTAGGTATATCAAGCAGTGTTTCGATTGAAATGAGCTTTGGGTTTTCCAAATCGTTCTCAGATATATCCATCCGGATAAAACAGTAATGATTCACATTATTCAATATTCATGATGTCGTTTAAATTGACTATCTGATAGGTTTCTTACAGGTTTGATTCTAAGATAGAGATCATTCGGTCGAATCAATAATATTGTGAATAGAATTGAATGAAATATACTCGTTCAATTGAGTTGTACGAAATCCGTTCGTCAGTTCGACTAACGGATCCCCACAATCTCCTGAAAATGAATGAGCTTTCGCCGAAAGTGAGACAAAATCAACCAGTCTATTTCACCGATTGATTCCTATCTGGAAGATAAATTCTCTACCGGAAGTAGATGATGGTTTGACTGCCGCCTCAGTTGGACGTTGTATATTTAGTTTTTGCGTGTTACGCGCTGCCTTCTCCAGTTCTATCAATTTATTTCAGTTCAGTGGAAATCGTTGCAGTGCACGATTCCGCTTAAATTGTATAGGGTGCCTCAACAAAACATGACAATCTATGCATATTTCTTCCATCTTCGAGGTCATACGTAATAGAAAACCCTGTAATACTCAAATGATATAGCTCGAGCCAAAGGGGAAAATGATGCAAATAAGGGTCATGTACATTGAATTTTGAATGTCTTCGTAAAATCCCCTCACCGAAGAATTCCGAAGTTCAGATGCTTTATTGATAAACGACCCCTGACAGAGAATTTCGAGTAGTCTCCAGGTTAACAACGAAAGGGTGGGAAGTCTGCACTTATCGGGTCCACCGCAAAGTAAAGGCGAAACTTTCCGATCAGGCAATATTCTTAAGTCCTCTCTCGCGCCACCAGCGCTTTATATCAAGGGTGGTGTAGTTTGGCACGTCTGCCTTTCAAGCGGAAGATCAGGGTTCGACTTCCCGCCAGGCCACCGTGGGTAATCGCACGTTGAAAGGTAAGGCCTCGTCAATCCATTGCTTGCACAAGTTTCGACTTCTGAGGGTTGACGTTCGTTAGATGGTTAACGGAACGAGAAATTTTGAACAGAAAAACAATTTTGGGACATCATTTTTTGAGTTGAATCTTTTTCTGAAATGAGACACGAAGTACTAACAAAAAATCTTTACTGGAGTATGACAACAATAACGATGATAGAATTTTCAACCAAAAGGTACATCAATTGTTTCAGTTATCATCTGAAGAAAATGCCGAATTACAGTGATCAAAACGTCGTGAGCACACTGAACTTGAAATTTTTTTTCAGTATGTTCTTCCTCAATTTCCCTTTATTTCGTTCGATTATATTCATTTACGACTGGTATATAATTTGAGTATAATACCTATGCTTTCTGCAGTATAATGTCATATATTATTCCCTTACGAATGGCAAATGATTGATAGCCTCTGCCTTTATTTCCTCTTGTAGTCCAATCACAAAATCTCTCGTGGGTCTAGTGGGTCGCGACCCATAGATTGGGAAACTCTGGCGTAGGTAGTATTTGTGTATTTGTATTGAGATGAATGAAACTGAAGAATCATTCATATAAACACATAAACGAATAAATTAGTTGTAGATGAAGTAGAGTATACTACTCCCAATAATGACTATTATTCTTTCGGAATATTACTCCTTCGCCACTAACTCGGCTCGGTTCGTAACAATAATGATAGCTATCATTATTGAATCGTGGTATGATCTACTATTTTCCCCACATTTCAGTATATCATATTCATTTCGTGATTATGGTTTCTTTGATTCTTATTTATTTGCCTGTCTCTTTGGAATCGATGAGATTGAAACCTTTGGTAGAAAGTGAAAACGTCTCATACAAATCAATTACCAGATGAGTTCATCTGTTACACAGTTGTCTGAGATTTTTTTGTTTTGCAAAATCTGAGTAGGTATATCAAAATTTATCATAAAATGTTAGATAATCAACTTATTCGCTGAACATCTCAGCCAGCTGTCGAACCAATGAGATTCCCCCTTACCAGTTTCTCGGATAGTTGCTCAAAGTTACATCATAATGCAAATATCTGATAGGTTGAAATCCACAGTTATAGACTCTTCAATAAAATATTATTACGAAATAATCATTTCATCGCTTGTAGCCGACCCTCCTTGAAAACAGCGGAATCGTCTAAGCAAGGGGAACTCAACGCATAGTACTCATTGACGAAAATAAAATAAATCAGGGTTGTTGTAAGCATTTACCCCTAACAATCATTCTTGGAGTACGGAACATTCAAGGACTGATCAATATTTACGTTTCCAATAACACACTTGATATTTGTTTCCGAATGGGCCATTATTTCAGGGAATCATTGTTCTACTGGAAGGTGGTCGTTATTTTTTATTTGTTGAAGATGATTCAGAATGAGAAAATCTCAAGAGGTAATTCGTATATCAATGAGTGTGATGAAGTTGAAATCATGAAGTTCAATACTTTGTTGGAATAGAATTGTTCTAAAAAAAATTGTTCGTTTCCGTTAACCAGCTGACAAACGTCAACCCTCAGAAGTCGAAACTTGTGCGAGCAATGGATCAACGAGGCCTTACCTTTTAACGTGCGATTACCCAGCACGGTGGCCCGGCGAGGACTCGAACCCCGGCCTTCCGCTTGATAGGCAGATATGCTAACCACTACACTACCGAGACCAATTGGTGATATTTTTGTGAAATAACACGAACAATGTGAAATCAAAGAACGACTCTGAAATGTCAGAAATTTGAAGCAATCAAATATAATTTCCCAATGTTGTTACATCATGAAAATCATAATAGATTATGAAATGTCAATTATAAGAGAGCGTAAATGACATTATCCTAACTTTGTCAAGTTCATCAGTTGAGATTGTAGATATATTTAATAGCCACAAATCTTTTATACAATTCATCATTGAAAAAGGTGACGGAAAGTGTCCTTTTTCTGGATATGTTGCTGTTAAGTCATCTCATATTGTTGACTGAAGTGAGAAAAACCCCTCGTATACTCGGATTCTCCAATATAGTTGATAAATTATTTATACATGTCACTTGACTATGTCTTTTTCAGATAGATGATTTATATCTGTCAATCTAGTTGGATAAAACTATTCAAAAGTTCATTGAAACGTTTCATACACAATCCATGAGTTACATTGGTACTTCGGTAGACACAGAACACGCTTTGAAAAGCAAAAATGGAGGTGTTAAAAAAAATACCCATGTTCGAAAAAGTTGCAGGTGTAACCAGGAAGTTCTAACGAGAAGATTGAGGGATGATTTTGTTGCTGAACTGAGTTCAAATGAGGATGATACCAGTGAACATGTTGTTATTGATTCAGTGGTTTTCCAAAAACATCGTGATTGTTATTCATTGATAAGTTGTCCCAGAGAAAAACATCATAATGAAAATCGTCGGACTCAATCTGAAATTGTTAGACACTCAAATCCACAAAGTCAACTAGGAAAGGCCTCATTTCAATGTAAAAATAACGAGTCTGTACGTTCTATGATGTCAAACATTTCAAAGCTAAATTTTCATCTAATTATGTTCCGAAATCAAGAAGAATTCAATGAAGAAGAGGCAAGAGAAAGACTGGGAAGGAATAAGATTATATCAAGAAAGGAATGTATAGTCAGACAAAGATACTGAAAGAAAAAAACGGCTGATACCAACAAAAGTTCGCAACAACAGAAACTGAGAGATTTTTCGTCTTTTTTCGGGGAACCCACTGAATGGCCTATTTTCATAAGGATATTCAATCGGTCAACAGAACAATATGAGTTGAGTGATGAGGAAAATTCAATCCGTCCAGATAGAGCTTTGAAAGGTAGAGCCAGAGACACAGTAAGGAGTTTTTCTGATAATAACATCTGTTTAATTGAGAGGTCCTGAAGGTTAAATAGAAACATTTGCCCGTTTTGGTTGAAGGATCCACATGTTCTATGATAGGAGCAGACTAGACTTAGTCCATACTTAGACTTCAAGGTCCAAATACTCCACTATTTTTCCAGTGGACCAATCAAATTACTTACTATGAATATACGTATCAATTAGTTCCACTCGAGCTTGCCGCTATTGATGAAAATTCGATTTCCCACAAAATGTCTGATGTGAGTAAAACATTGAGTTTACCAGGACAAATTGATGTGAATGTACACAATGTCCTCATCTCCATCGTATCGTCTTAGAATAAATCAAATCTGCAAAACCAGAAATTTTAATCAGGAAAAATTACTGTCACTTTATTGTTTCAAAAAAAATTATCCAACCACATATAAATTCACCACTTATGTCACATGCAAACTCGGGTTGGACTGTTCATGGACCCATTGGTTATGATACAAGTTATGAGTCGGCGCATAAGAGTCTTTGTTGTAGACAAACTGATGATGAGAGTTTGGAACGACTCATCAAAGACAGTTTTCGGATGGACAAATTTGGAATGAAAACGGAAGACAGAATGAATTAATCAGAGGAAGCCAAACGGCTGTTGATACAATGAGAAAAAAAACTGAAAATGAATGAGAATAATTATCAGAAAATGGCCCATGTCTGTCGAGATGAGAAAGTTGTATTTACAGGAAGCGAAAATTCAATGAAACGTCTTTTATGTATGGAGAGAAAAAGGATGGAAATGACATGTTTGCGAAACAGTGCCATGGGAAAAATAAAGAATATCTACGAAAGGTAAAAAACCTATAGAGACAAGAAACGTCATTATTGTTGACGAAAAGATGGCAAGAAATGTGTGGTTAATGGAAATAGTAGAACAGGCATATTCCGGCAAGGATGGTATTATATATAGGGGGCTGGAGTCAAAACAAAAAATTGTTACTTCATTGGACCAGTATTCAAACTTTGTATCCTCTCAACTAATAAGTGAAGATCGCAGCTTTTCACGTGGGGGGAAAAATGTTGCTGTTGAGTCATCATACATTGTTTACTGGGAACAAGTCCTTGTAAACTTGAATTGTCCAATATAGTTGATAAATTATTTATATATCTCACTTGAAAACGGGTTTTTCAGATAGTTAATTTATTTCTGTCAATCTAGTTGAATGAAACTGTTCCGAGGTTCATAAGAACGTTTGATACATTATCGAGAACTTACATTTTGATACATTGTCGTACATTCTCCTTCCACTGAAATACTGGTTGACTGGTACCTATCAGTAGTTATATGAACTATAGACAATATGAGGATGAATTTAGCCGATAGAAAATCGAATTCTACGCATTTTCGATTTTTCCTTCCATCAGATAAATCCCGATATTTCGAAAAAAAATATTTGAAATACTCACTAGCCTCTTTTCTTGATGAATAAGATCCTGTTTTGCACCTAAAACTCTTTCTCAAAACCCAAATTCGAATCCCAATTCGATAAAGACGATGCATGACTGAACGATGATATTGGAAACATTGATGTGGAAGTTCGAACTTTTTGTAGAGATCTTGTGATTGATCTCTTCAAAGAGTTTCTACGATGCATGACATAATAATATTCCGTGAATTTTCTTTATCGTATACATGAAGAGATTACGCCAGAGCTTTCCAGATTATTCAGCAATTTTGACAAAATTGAGACAAAAAGCTTTTACTATGACATTAAGATGGAGCTCAGTGGATTCATTCCTTCAACTCTGACACTGAGTATATAGGTTAGACATGGAGAATACTGGAATCGCATTTTCCGGTTGATATGGCAGAACTCTTACCACCGAAGTTATATAATGACAGGAATTCATTATAGTTCAACACCGCTAGGTGGTTCCACAAATATTCTGGAATATTTTCATCAAGGCGACATTGATACGAAAACTTTGCCAACCCACAACTGATGAGGGCCTGACCTTCAAACAACTAGCTGTCCTGTGTTTGGAATTCGGATTGAATAATGAAGGATCAGAATAGTCCACCCAATTCATAATGCATTTCCCGAGTAATTGACCCCGTGATGAAATCATCAAAATTCATGAAAATTTTCCTTTTTCAAAATTCAAGGCAGAGGGTTTCTTCCCAATGGAAATATTTTGGTAGGCAAAATACCACTTGATCACTCATGGGATATTCCTTCCGAGATTGAATAAAAAGACAAATCTATTCTATTACACGGTCTACTATTCATCAGTGGAGGGAAGAATCCTTCCGGATTCAGTCAGTTCGGCGGCGGTAGCTTTAATTGCAACTGTGGGGTTCGACTGAGTGAAGAAAGTTTAGTGGTTATTTGTTCGATTGTTTCTGGTCGAAGACCCGTTATCTGTGTGAAAACCACACTTTCAACTTTCGATGGTTTGCAATAATCAGCAGCTTGGGCGATTGGAAAAATATATAATCGGTGATTGTTAGGTATAGGTTGGAATGGAGAATTCGAAGAAGCAGAATGTATATTGGATAAGAACAGCATCCTACTAACACCAACTCTAAATTTAACTTACTCACTTCATTCATTCAACTACGACATGCGACGAATGGTAGCAAGTTTTTCAATGAAATAGGGAAAAGCTGTGGTATTCACAAGTTCCTCAATATAGAATATAGGATAACACAAAATAATCAAAGCACTAAACACAAAATAGTTTGGTAGGTACGACTTATTAATCCCCAGTAGTGGCGTGACTTCTAAGTCGTATTTTTGTATTTGTCGGCTAAACGAATTTGTTTCAAAACATCAGATCTTGTTTTTAGATAAGTGTGGAAATCATTACATGATTCATTTATATTTTTCTTCGTAATGAAAATAGCTTTCATCATTGCGACACTTAACTTTGTTTTATCACTTGTCCGTATTTTGTTAATTTTGGGAGAAAGCTTTTTCAACAGGTGCGTTACTTCCAGGCAGACACATAACGTACTAAATGGTTGAAGAACAGTTTGAATAATAAATATTGTTGGTACGAAAGTGCTGGAAGAATTCGGCCCAACAGTTCTTCAGTAGGAACGTTCTCGGCATTCTAGCCAGAGATTTTTAATCTGTCGCAAATTCAAAAAAAAGTGAAAACTCGTCAAAGACTTTTGTATCCTAGCTGCTGCCAATAAACCCTTGCATGAACAGTGAATCCAGCACTTTCTGTGCCTATTCCCACGCAGGCACTTTTCTTGAATTTGCTCATTCGAATACTCCTAGGTCTGTGTTGAAAGACAGTTGTTTGAGCAAAAATTGTGATTATATTGCACGGTGTGAAACGTCCACGTTCCCTCAGCCTGCAGCTATATCCAAATCTTTAGAAGTCGGCAAATCGGTTCTCATAAAAAGCTGAGCATTAACGAGCAGCAGCATGATTGGCAAGCATGTGTTTTTCTGATTTTAAATGTTTTTCTATACAACAGACACCACCAAGTCCAACACTTTTCACACTAAACGTCTTCGGTATCAAAATTTCTTTGTTTTATAAATGGATACTTTTGATGCAAACTGATATTGAAAGTATACTCGCGTTGAGGCATTATAATTGTGTTACAAATAACAGTTTAATATTTTTTTATAACGAAGTGTTATATTGTTATGATATATATTTCATAATATAACCCAATTTCTCACGACAGGAACAGAAGCAGTTTTTTTGTGTTCATTCGGAAATAAACACATGAATGTACTTATAATATTATGTACTTATTTTGTTCTTTGCATAAGCCACTCTAGTATATACGTTCAACAATAAGATGAACCGCAATATTCTCAAGATATTCAAAAGAAATTGCTGAAAACCCAGAAATATAATTTTTTGAGTTTTGTTATGTTCTGAAAATCATAACAGATTATGTTATTCGAAAATGTAACATAACATGTAACATAACATATTTTCTTCTTTGAATACCACCGAGTTTTTCACGGCAGACAAATAAAATAACCTCTTTTTTGGATTCATTCGGATAATGTCGGTTCCATATCTGAGGTAAGATGAATTTGTTAGACTGATTTCAGAGTATACTTTATTGTGTTTCCATAGGTACCTACTGAAAGAACGCAAGGCAATATTTTTCGTAATCAAGACGTTCAAGTATGAAGGAAATTGAATTTGATAAAATTCAGATGGATTTTAGATTCGTTTTATTTGTTTAGATTGCGGTAATACTCCCACAAATGAACCCAATCATGATGTGATAAAATTGAACTCGTTATATTCAACGGTTTGCAATCGAAACCAAGATTCGCAAGTACTTACGGGTGTTGTTCACGAGCATTCGTTTGAGTTCAGGTAATTCATTAAACACACAGAGAATTACCATACTCAAGTCAAGTCACAGTCCAAAGCGCTTTCAATTATTTGCAAACCTTTTGAACAAGCACTATTATATCATTTTTCATCGCAGCTCCTTTTCCTCGGATCGAAGAAATCACTCATGTAGTTTTCCTTAGTAACCCGCTACTGTCGTCAGTGGAAAATTTCGAAACTTCTGAATCATATCTCGAAGGCTGTAATTTGAGTGGTATTCGAAAAGCAATGATATAGAAACCTGGCAAATAAGTGGGTCAAACAACTGAATCTTAATAGTTGAGGGACTTAGATCCAGGAAAATTGACATACATTTTGTTCAGAACAAAATTTTGGGAATTCGAAAAATCAGAAATGTGAATAACCGAAAAAATTCTATATTAATATAAATATCAAATGTGCACATTTGATATTCCATGGTATAGTCGAATCAAACAAATTATAAAATATAAAGAAATATAAGTAAATATGAAGAGTTGTGGAAACCAAGTTTCAAGCTGAGTGAATGATTTCGAAATCTTGTTCGAATTGGCTAACCAACATTTGATATTTTATATTTCTGATATTTTGAGTTCTCTCATTTCATTCTTCGACCGAAATCCATTTCATATCTTGTTTGAATTTGAATAATATTTTGATTAAGTTGTTTGACCTGAATATTCGACAAGTTTTTATTCTTATTCTTACTTAGCGATTAACTTCTGATCATTCATTTTTAACGTTTGACAATATTGATCAAACCTTACTTTCTTCAGAGCATCATTTTCTGGTGAAGATTTCATACAAAAATGAGTTTGGCCATGTGTCATTTTTTATACCGTCGCTCAGTGTCCAAACCTCAGAAGATCCAATATTCGATCAAAATATGTTTTTGGTCAATATAAAAAATACTATCACTTCCAAAATAGACAGGTTACAGATTGAAATATGTGAATATGTGAATTTGTTGATTTCCATTTCCTATGCCTACTTGAAATCAGCACAGTTAGTATTGATGGCTATCAACTGGTTACAAGCTTTTTATAGAACTACGAAAGTGAGAGGCGGCATAGGAATCTTGAAAAACGACTTGTATGCTAAACCTTCAGACGTAACTAACTATTGTATTGAACAATAGATTGAATCATGTGCCCTTCTCAACAAAACTGAAAAAAATGTTTATTCTGTTGAATTGTTATAGATTTACATGTGAGTGTGAGAATATGCCCATTTGAGAGTATAGTATTTTTTTTAAATTTCTATACAATATTAGAGTATGTAGGTATTCCTGTATTGAACAATACATGAATTGAAATTTCAAACTAATAGAGTTATATCGTCTCCAGTAGTAATTATAAGTTGATTGATGAAATTTTTTTGAATTTAAAAAATGAATGCTCTTGTTGCGTTGTTCATGGTGATTTTTCTTATCATATAAGTGTTTTTGTTGAGCTGAATGTATGTAAGAATTTTGAGCCAGCTTCCCATAATTTCAATATTTCAATTAAGTATCATTCTGAGACAAACTTTCCAACAATCACCTTGTGTTCGAGAATTCATTAAAGAAGGGGCAAGTGAAATCTTGAAATCTTGACTTAAATGAGTATGAATTCCAAAATAAAAATTGTCCCAAAGAACAGTGCTCCAGTTTTATTCCAGACTCATAAGAGCACTGGAAAAATCATGATACACTATAGAAACAAAAAAGACCCACTATCAAAATGAAATAAACAATCCAACAAAACACATAGCAGAGTCTCGGGTTTCAAAACCGATATCAATCGTAACAGATGATATTAGATGAATAGCATCGAAATTCAATGGGTACTTTCTAAATGTTCCTGGATACCTAGTAAAAAAAAAGTAGAGCCAATATCAATAAATTCGTTTCTCTGATTGTGTATTGCGAATCGAGTATATTCTTGATGTCTTATACAGTAGTGCGATTCAGTCTACCAACTGGTGAACTCGTCAATGAACATTCTGCTGGATATGATGAAATTCTACAGTTTTTTTTCCAAAATTGTGCCGATAGATATAGCCATTAACTAACTTGGTAAATTTTTCCTTTGTGATCAGCAACTTTCCGAAGGCTCTGAAAATGGGAAAAGTAACACCCGTATTACAAAAGAATAACAAGACACTATTACAGAATTTTCGACCAATATATTCATTAGTCTATCTAAGGTGTTCGAATTTTTCTCAACTGCCTGTTTCTGGATAGGAACAGAGTTGTAACAAAAAAACTAGCATAGTGTCGGGTCAGGCAAAACGGCACTTTATCGATTTTTCAATAATATGATGAGATATATCGGGACAGGAAGGAGCCCTTCCTGTAGGAATCTTCTGTGATTTAACCAGGTTAATTCCGCAATTCTCTAGGGTATAATTGAACAGTGCGGTATAAGAGGTGTCGCACATTTAATGCCTTACAAGTTTAGAAAATTATCGTAGACGATAGGGAAGTTCATTATCCCGATACGACCCCTATCAGATGAATTTGAACTGAATCCAAACGGTAAAACAAAGCCTCTGATTGGTCAATCTTTCATTAAAAATCAGTTGTTTGATGCCAACATTTGTTGAACTCACTAGTGCGCTCATCGGTTGGAATTCTTCCCTATATTTACCATAGGTTGATGTTCGCACTTCATTTATTCATGAAACCGATCATGTCATTTATGCTGATGATCTCTCCCTACTTATATCTGATTTAAATCGAGATATTTCCATTGATTAGTGTACACGAGTCTTATCTTATACTTCATTTTTTATTCATACCTCAGATCTACATTTTAATACAACTAAAACACAAATAATCAAATTTCATAACTCTCAAAACACGTATGAATCAGATTTTTCATTAGTTGTAATATATATTCAATTGAATACCACTTCAGACCCAGTAGAACTTCCCGGTATTTTCATTGATGATACAATGAATTTCATATTCACTTCCACTGTGAGGAGTTGACTTCAATATCACTCAGTTTGGAATATATTCTTCAAAATATGAGATATGTTTTGCAGAAGCATCAAATGATCAGATAATATCATGCGCAAGTTGCTATTGGTCCAAACTATGACATTGCTTTATGGGGAGTTTCAGCGGCAGCTGACTCCGTATTCATTGCGCAAAAACACATTCCCAAGATCAGGCTAATGTATCTCGTAGGACAGCTAATTCATAATATACGTCTGAAAATCCTCAATTGATTGCCTTCAGATATCAAGGAAAACCATTACCGTTGAAGGATATTGAAAAATATGATTAGCATGTACCTCAAACAATGTCCTCAGAATATTCCAGAAATCTTATTCTAAAAACATAGACTTACTATTTTTTGATGTTATATTTTGGAAATCATAACAGAACAAGATATATGAAAATGAAAATTTATAGGGTACCTGAATTTCAACCGCATACTTATGTCACATATATGCTGTTGATTTCCATTCCCAAATGTTTGTACTATTACATTATATAATATATAAAACCACTTCAAATACAGAGTTCCTCACGGCAAACAGAAAAGAAGAAGCGTTTTTTCGCGATCCTTTGGGTAATTTCAGTGCCAATTTCAGGTACTTCCATGTAAAATGAACATGGCACACCAACTCTCCGATTTTTTGTGTTTCTCACTGAAACGATATAAGGCTACATGGACCACGCATTGAAATTGTTAAAATTTGAATTTGAAAAATTTTAGGAACTCGCAGAAAAGATCAACGGAAGATAATCCATCGGCTAAAATTTCTCATCGCGATTTTTCAATAACTTATGCATTAGTGAATCAACAATTTCATGTATCTTAAATATTAACATTGCAAGTGCGATCATTGTTGAAATTCAAATCTCAGAGTTTTTCCGTTCGTGAAGGCTTCAGAATAGATTTCCGTCGGCACAATTGAAAAAATTGTTAATCTTCACATTTTTCCAACAATTTACGTCGGTGACAAATAAATCATAAAGAATTTTTTTTTATATATTAGTCATCCGTTTCTCTATTAACGAAAGCTACTTGAAAATGATTTTTTATAATTTTCATCTTTTATTGTCTGAAAAATTGTTATAGACAAATGCGTTATTTATAGGATAATTGAGAAATTCTTTCTGGAAATACAATCTTCGATGCAAATTATAATTTAAAGAAATGATTCGTTGAAAGAAATGTTGTTGTTTGAAAACATTTTTGTTAATTAACAATTCTTTACTATTACTTATATTCAATATAAAGGAACGATTTTGCTTTTGAAATCATTATTTATCTTGCTGTTTGATAACTGAATAAATAGGTTTCGATTTCAATTCTCATTCATTTTATTAAATGAACGATTCGTTATAAACAATTACATTTTTTCAATATATTTTTTTCATTTTCAAACAACGAAACATAAAGAATTGAGTATTTTTTACATATAAAAAATGTATTAATATTATCGATCGCATTTTCGAAATTCTTCTGTTGTTGTTCTAAAATTGTTCGTTCCGTTAACCAGCTGACGAACGTCAACCCTCAGAAGTCGAAACTTGGGAGGGCAATGGATCAACGAGGCCTTACCTTTTAACGTGCGATTACCCAGCACGGTGGCCCGGCGAGGATTCGAACCCCGGCCTTCCGCTTGATAGGCAGATATGCTAACCACTGCACTACCGAGACCACTTTATTCAATAATCAATGAATATTCAAAAAGAAACGTATTTTTTCTTTCACACAAACAAAATCATTTTTGAGCAACAAAACATTTTCGGGAAAATATTTTTTTTATATCATAATTTGCATCGAGAATTCATTTCCAAAATAAAGTTTTCAATTATCTTAATAATAACGCATTTATTCATAACAATTTTTTTGAAAAATGAAAGATAAAAGTAAAAAAATCATTTTTTGGCATCTTCCGTAGGTAGAAAAACGATTGAATGATTTTCAAAAAAAAAGTTTTTCATGATTCATTCAACTTTTGAATTTGTCACCGACGTGAATTGTTAATGACGATGTGCACATTGAAAATGTGTCAATTTTGCCGATGCAAATCTATTCTGAAGCCTCAAAAGAATGGCTTCATGAACGAAAAAAAAATCTGAGATTCGTAGTTTAACAGTAATAGCACTTGCAATGTTAATATTCGAGCTACATGAAATTGTTAACTAACTTATACATATCTTATTGAAAAATAGCGATAAAAAATTTTAGACGGTGGATTATCATTCGTTGATCTATTTTGTGAGTTATTGAATTTTCTCAAATTGAAATATTCAACATGTATGAATAATATTTTTTGTTGAAGGGGGCGTGGCTAGCACGAACCCCAGTACCCGTTTTCGGACGTATTTTCAGCCCGTGGAAAAATAATAAATATTGGTCCTACAGTTCCGGGAGTTCACACTTTTTTGGGAATTTTTCTCTTCTTTTCGAATCTTCTTCAAAATTTGAGATATATCAAGTAGTGGCGTACCTTACATTGGACAGCTGGGATGTAAGTCCATATTTTTCATATAAAATATTGTTTTTTTCAAATATGATTCACGTTCTGGTAAGTTATGTGTTGTAGGTTTGAGTACATGATAACCAATTCATATTGGCCTATGTGATATTCGTAGTAATTTCAAAAAAACCGTAATCATTTTCTATCCTATATTATATTATAATCTTATGGCAATCGTAATACACTTTTTTGATTATACAAATTACGAAACTCCTGTAATTTGAACAAATCATGTCCTTCCAAAGTATCTGACATATTGCCTTCTATACCAATTTCTTTTGAGAAACAAATATTATACCGTACCATACTTGGACATGATACTAATAAGGAATGAACAGAACAAGATGGTCACGGAATGGTATAGAAAACCAATATGTAGCAATCGTTCTCTTAATTTCCATTCATATTAATAACGAAGAAAATTCTATGAATTAATGTACCGACTTGAATAACCCCAGTCAGATATATATATATATATATATATATATATATATATATATATATATATATATATATATATATATATACATATATATATATATATATTATTTTTCGCAAATCGCATAGTTACCCACCCTGTTGAGTTACGTTAGATGTTATCAATATATTTTGGCTCAAAAACTTGTGAGAAATAAGAAATGCGTAATATATGCGTAATTGAAGAAGGTTCAACTCATTCCATAGGTTGAATGAAGTTTCTAGTTTTTACTGTAGTCGGAAAAATGGGGTTCGAGGCTGACTTTCCCGAATCCTCTTCATGTGCAAAATGTCACTGTGTCTATGGTGCTTGTTTTGATTTCGAATTGGGATTTCTAGATTCTGAGAGAAGTGTGTAATGTATGGATATCTATAAAAACATACGTTGGGATATGTAGTACCTACTCATATATAAAATCAATCGGTTGTATACCAGGACATTCTCTAAACACAACCTTGTAAGATAATTATCCTACCTATAGT
The DNA here is from genome assembly GCA_032362365.1 of Zygogramma bicolorata. Classification (NCBI taxonomy): domain Eukaryota; kingdom Metazoa; phylum Arthropoda; class Insecta; order Coleoptera; family Chrysomelidae; genus Zygogramma; species Zygogramma bicolorata. The sequence continues at coordinate 866,310 of JAVJAQ010004993.1, forward strand.
TTCAAGCAGTTAATCCTCCCCTTCCAGCATCGAGAGTTAGTAAATTTCACCTTTCACTTGCTACTAGTAGTCTGTTTTGTAGGTAAATCCAACAACACACTCACAAATAACAGAACTCAAAATGATAGTTTGAATAAACTCCTCAACGTGTGGACCAAAAACATCAGTACATTCAAATTTCCTCTTCGAAGGGACAATAATAACGGAATCGTGAACTATGACCCTTTGTTGGCAAAAGCGCAAGCAGACAGTATCTGACGGTGGCAGCGGAAGGTGAAGGGATAGAAGGCCATTTGCATAATTTGTGGACCAAGGATAAGGACTATGTAAAGAGGCTGTATAAGGATATATCACGTACCAATCATATTCAAGATGCTCCGTAGCAGCCAATCGGTAACGATTAGGGGACGGGCAGAGGAGGAGCGATAAAAGAAATCTCCTATTTCCTGGTTGTGTTGTCTGTTTCCCTTGGGATCGACAGCTGTTCTCTTGTTTATCGTGCTGCAATGTTCTGTCGGTCGCGCTTGCTCTATTGGCGTATTGCCACTTCAGCCACTTCTTCACCTGTGTCTACTATAGGCGGCCATATATACACCCAATATCATTTTATAGTTCAACTCTTATTCTCTGTGAACTATTGCTTTCTGCCTCTGCCACTCTTCGAGATTGAAGTTCATCACTGATTTTCTGAAATCTGAATACTTCAGAATTTCATACCTTTTCGTGATTCTAAAATGGTTAATGTGAATTTTAGTGTCGACGGAAGTTCAGCTAGGGTGGACTGCTGTGATTCTCTTATGAAATTTCAGAATGATCGAAATGATGTCAGTGATTTGTGAAGTTATCAACGTTCCCCCATACAATTTGAATAGTTATATAATCTGTATTTTTAACCCGTCAAAAACAATTTGTCTTTTGAATTTGTAATCGTTTGATAAAATCAAGAGTTGATATGAATTCCTTCACGAGAATAACATACTATCCAAAATTTTCCAAGAGATTCAAAAACACGAATTTTCCAACTAATAACTGGAATATAACTCTGAAGGCAGTTCCAGTGCCATAATGAACGATAATTCCATTGAGAGAACACCTAGGCACTCAATTGGAAAACATAATTTGATTCTGTCTCTAATTCCAAATTTTCTTTATACCAACACCTATTTCAAAATATTATGTATTCTGTACGGGTTTGTACATTGCGACTGTAGGTATAATTGGGAATCATTGATTGGCTCATGAAGTAAGGTAGTTAGCGTTAATGTGGGTATGATATGAAAACTGCTAAAAGAACCATTTTTACGAAAATAAATGAATCTGTTCGGAATAATCATCAATCACCTCCAGAATAAGTGCCGAAGATGAATGCCTTTACCCATCAAACACAAAATTTCACTTATCATTGTAGGTAGCTGTATATTTTTCGACTTGCCCGTACAAAGTTGAAGTGATTGAAAAACTGTATTCACATAATAGCAATATTACAGATTATAACTCATTCTGCACAAGCTGCTGTAACATCAAAATATCAATAATGTTAAATGGTGATGTTCAATTCTATAATTTTTTATTCTGAGTATGAACAGAAGAATATGATTATAGATAACAGTGTTGTCAAACCAGTACCCAAGTAGAAGACACGACGTCCAGTACCTACACATTCATGGAAAAAGTAATGAAATAGGTACCAATGTTACGTTCGAACAGAATAGTTGAAAGGCAACTATTTTAATTTGCAGTAAATAATTTGTTTACATGTCCTTTATTCCAATACAAACTCATCTGAAAAGCAATGAATTTTCTCCTCAGTTTTAGTACTCTCCACAAAAAAAATCATGTTTCTGAATAACTAGCATGTCCTTATTAGGAGCACTTACCTGTATATTTTTTTAATGGTTTTCAAATCAAAAAAGTCGAAAATTGTACGAGTAATGGTTCGAAGAGGCCTTACTGCTTTACTTTCAACGTGTGATCCCCAGCGCGGTGGCCTGGTGAGGAATTAAACTCTGGTGTTCTGCTTGATAGGTGGACATGCTTACGCTACACTACTGAGAAACACATGTTTTGAATGGGGTGATGCTCGTTTTTCCAGTAGAGTCTGGTTCACTTTCGGCCACAGCTTTTTTGCCATTTTCTGTAAGCGTGAAGTATGCTGCCATACACTGTCAGTTCAGTTGAATGTGGTCAATGTAACCGTCACTCGAACGGTGCTCAGTTGGAAAAAATTGGTGGGTCCCAACTTTTATAAACTGTGAGATAATTTTTTTTTAGAGATTTACTAGAAAGTTTTCATGTAGGAGTTATCTGAACATGTTGAACTTCCATGATAGGCCAGTAGATATCTGAACATGTTGAACTTCCATGATAGGCCAGTAGATATAGATAATCGATTCCCAATAATTCCAAAAGTTTTCAAACTTTTCCAGTATGTTAGTGCGTGAATGAAAACAAACTATAAAATTTTGTATAAGCCTGCGATGAACGGAACATTGTTTAAATGGAAAAAACGCTAGTAATATTGTTTTACAACAGGCATTGAGTTTGCAACCTTGTTACAATTACGGAACCTTACATTTGTCTCATTTGTTGTAGTTTTCTATTGCAATTTGTTCAAAGAAATTACAAAAGTTCTGCAAAATTCATTAGTGAATGAAAAAAATGTTCAACAGAGTTACTTACATTTGCAACCATTTCTGAAAAACGGAATATGTATATATTAAACTTGTTTCCTCAACGCCGCCATGTCCAGTACACACAAGTATTGAGATAACTACAAAAGTTTCTATACGTGGTTGCAAATGAAGATAAAATCGGTCTCAGTGGATATGAAACTTCGCCACCTCGAACTCAAAACGAAACCTTGATTATTCAAGAAACACTAATCGAATTTTTACAAGCCCAGGAAGGGACTTACATCACAGTTATCCAGCTGAATACTTGGTTATCATTCGGGTTATGCCTATTACATATTGTACTGGTCTATTGGATCTGAATTTCTCTGTTAGTAGGTACCGGTGCTTGATAGTGTTCAGTTGTGTGTAGTATATTTCATCATACATTGGTTATTCATTAAAAGGTGTATCTAGGCGGACCCAACTTTTTTATTCGTGTGTGTCTGTCCGGCGTTGGAAATTTTATGTACGATAACTCTTGAACGAAAAGAAGTATCGCTTCGAAACTCGAGCCGTTTCAGCCCTCGTAAAGGTACAGAACTGATGGGATCTTGAAGGAAATCGAAAAATGGGAGAGTGTTTTTTCTGACATTTGTAGTTTTTTCTTTCGATTTTTTTCAAGGCTGTTCGAGTTTTTATCGCAGAAATTTCTGCTTGCTTTCGATTGAATCTTCGAACCTTCTGTTGAATCTTTCATCTGAAGAAAAAAATAATAGTTTAGATTATATGGGTGTTTTTTGTGTAACCCGTCCATTTCGTTTGGAACGCGTTGTAGACCAAACCGGTGCGGTTGAAATCCATGTTGATCTGGTTGTACTTCGTTGTTGAATAGGTGGATATCTCGGAAACGAATGAGACAATCAAAAATCATCGAGAGTAAAATTGTGTCCTTTCATTGAATACTATGAAACACCCCATTACATTTTTTTCTTCAATATCAATAGGATGGGAAATATTAACGAAAAACTGCAAACTGATAATCCGAAATTTGAATTTTCAAAGGAAATAAAACGATATATCTCCAAAATCACCGAGTGAATCGAAATTTGTCAGAGGAGTTAACTTGTAGATCTCGTCAAATTCTATAGAACACTTGAAAACATATTCTCTGAGGAAAATTTATAAAATTCCTTGAAATGCAATCAACTCGAAAACGACAAGTCAATCAATAACACCGAAACTCATGACGAAACGGCGTTCGATCTACTATTCGACGAGAACTGCAAAATCATAACAGGGGAAAGTTCGAAGTTAACTGCGTACAATTAGAAAATGAAATAACTGGTCAACAGAAAATTCATGTAATATTCAGTGAGCGTCATTGTCAATTGATAACGATGAAATATGTGAGAGTTGTGTAATATAGAAAGAAAACTGACATGGAGCAGCTTTAGTCACACCATAAGCATCAAATGATAGTTTTCAGATGATTTTCAGAGAAGTTGAATTTGATAAATAGGAATATTCAGGTAACCAGTGAAAAAAAATTCAAACAAGTGACTGGACAAAGTTGATATGATTTGTCGATAGTACGAGAAAATTCAAGAAAAAATTAAAAAGTGACGGAATATAATGTTAGGTGAACAACCAGAATTCTGGCCCATTTCAAGGTCACATCTAGCGATTGGAGTTGGAATATGACATCGGTATATGTGACGGTACATGGGTACGTGTCATGTACTGGGTACAGCGATTGGAGTTGGAATATGACATCGGTACATGTGACGGTACATGGGTACGTGTCATGTTCTCCCCTGCGGACAGGGCAGCGGACAAAACTTTTTTATTTGAAGAGATATCGAAAAATTTCATTTGGAAAAAATGATCAGCGTCGAAAAATAGGCCGATTGAGCCCAACTTGATTTTTTTCTGTCTGTCCGTCTGTCATCGCATTTGATTGAAACATGATAACTTTTGAACGAAAAGAGGTATCGCTTCGAAATTTGGTACATTTTCAGATCTCATAGGGCCGCAGACACCTATCAAATTTGAAAGAAGTCGGAAAATTGGAAAATCATTTTTTCGTGATTTTTTCGACAAAATTTGGCCTTTCGGTTGTAACACGTTTCAGATCACAGTTTTGACTGGAAAAATTTTTACTCGCCATTTAAGGAGTCCTTATTCTTTCCTACAAAGACCTATTGTTGAAGAAAAATAAAAAAAAATCACTTTAGATTCTATGGGTGTTTATTGTGTAACATGTCGTTTTTTTTCGGACACTCTGTAGACCATACCGTTGCTCGTAATCGAAAAACAAAAAAACTGCCGTGTATGTCTCAAAATACTCTACACTTTTTAGTCGAAACATTTTTGTCTAAACCGATCGGAAAATGGAAAAATCGGGAAATTTCTGAAATTCATGTTTGGAGTTTTTTTTGTGAATATCTCGGAAACGGATGAGAAAATCAAAAATCACCCAGAGTAAAAAAATGAAACAAATCACCGCCCAAATTGAGAGTATAATTTTATACTGCTTCACGCTAACTATTCATGCGAGAAATTTCTCTGAAATCAATTTTCCGAGGCGTTTTGTGCCAAGTCGTTTAAATTCATGATTTCCATAAGGCTAAAGTGAATTGTACTGAACTTTTCTAAGGAGTATTTTTTAAATATCAGAGAGTTGCCCATCACTCATTTCAAACCCTGAAATATGTCAAACTCTGCTAATTCTCAAGAAAAAGTCTGTTTTTACGAGAAATTTCTATTTTTTCTGCTAGTTTCCAGCAAGAACTCTGTTGTAAAGAATTTCTCATACCTGTAATGGGGGGAAGGTTTTTGTCAAAGAAATGAATTTTTGAAAACGCGAAGCTTTTTAAGTTTCTTTGTTGAAGGTTATTCTATTGCACCTATGAATAAAACATACCTTTTGATTGAATGGAACTGCACGGCCTTGATTCAACAACAATATCACAGTTTTTCTCTGACAATGGGTTCACAAAACCGCAATACTTGTTCCACTATACAATAGAATAGGTCATCTACAAGCACTCAACACTAAAGGGCACACATACTGATCACCAATTCTTTTACAATTTTTCTTCAACAATAAATGACTTTCCATTCAGTCGCGAAAACTATCTGTTATAATGATATCGCTCGCTCGCTTATCTCCATTGTTTCCGTAGATGCGAAGGCTGCTGTGTTTGAATAATAAAATTAGATTGACAATTTGTTGGAACATTTTCATTGAATTTTGTTGTGTGTATAATGAAGACATGAAATTTATGCTGGGAATTATTTTGTTTAACGAATTGATATGATTACAGATTATAAAAATCTTGCACAAGATGAAACATTAAAATATTCCTAAATCATAACATTGCCGGTCGAACCGTGTGTTTTCTATATTGATGATTTAACAGGGAATTGTAACAGATGACAAAGTGATGAATAATAGATGGCTCAGAGTGGTGGCGTGTATGACTTGGTGGTAAAAAAGATAGTTAGTTGAATATGACGGAGAAAATTACTACATTATGGCATAGAATATTAGCTTAGTATGTATACTCTATGTACATAACTATACTGAACAACCGTAAACGATACATACTTGGTTGAGCTCCAGTACAACGTTGAAACAGCTACAGTAGACTGACTCTCGAACCAATATATAACGATAGTCTCAAAAAGTGTTGCAAACTAACAAATAATAACAGAGTTATCATGAAGATTTTTTGAAAATATTAGGGATCAAATATGGAGTTTCTGAAAAACATCAAAGTACACTCAACAAATTGTTCTCCACATATATCAAATTGGAGCATCCTCTCACATGTGCGAGGCTGTCACCAAACAAAAAACAAACAATGTACCCACTCAATTGTTGAAAAAATGATTCAATAGCCTCACGAAAACAAAACTATTTAGGTGAAAACGTTAATTCAATGGCAGGGTTTTGATATATTTCAAGTACACATAGTAAAACAGAGGAAAAAATATGTAGGGTTACGTCATGAAATTGGTAGATATATTCAGTATGAGCTTTGTGAAATTACTATTTCAAACGTATAAACATTTAGTAAAAAAGTAGATTATAAGTAAAATTCTAATACATATAGCAAAACAGGTTGAAAATAAATACACCATTTCGTCACAAAAACAGACATTGTTGATGAAATCGTTGACTCATTGACAAAGTTCTCCTAACATCAAAGTATATCGGATCAGAGAAAGAAAATGTCCACTGAAACCTTATGAAAATCATTCAACAAACACGAAAATCTCAAGGAATTGTCAAATTTTTCCTAACACCAAAGTATATCAGATCAGAGATAGAATATATTCATTGAAACCTTATGAAAATGATTCACTTATGAAAAGCTCAAGAAATTGCCAAAATTTATGGAATCTGTAAAAGATGGTGAAGGGATGGATACTTGATACATCTCTAGTGAAAGACCGAAAAGAATTTCAATACAGCGTTTTTGGTTGAAGTGAAGAACCAAACAATTGCTGAAGGTATCAAGAATGTACAGAAACATGAATTCATTAGTCATATAACGAACAACATTGAAGCAAACCAACATATTAAACACTCTGTGTCCTAAACAATTCCATTTATAATACCAATTGGGCAATAATTTTCACCTGTTCGGTTGGCAAATCGTCTTGAAAATTGATTCAATACCCTCAAAGAATTCATAAGTATCAGTGATATATTACTTTTGAGAATTTCTGTAAAGATGATAAAGATATAGGAATTCAGAATATTTATATATTTGTTTTATAACTATCAATATTGGAGGAATATCAGAAACCCGAGTTGGCGGTATTACTATTCATAAGGCTTATATTTATTTTCGCAAAGAACGTGAAGTCTATGAGACCAAAATAACTGTATTTTACTGATTAGGTTAGTGTTACGAAGTACTTTCACTCAGTGTTGAATGCCAAAATATTTTGGCCAGTGTTCACAGGTATGATATATAGATATAGCGGGTAGGTGTAGTGAAAATTGTGCAAATTCGTTTCTTTGGGAAAAATACGAGCAGACTTCCATAACAGTTATGAGAAAATCTTTACATTTTGGATCAAATGAGCTCACAAATGTACAAGGTTGGATGAAATTCAAACTGGCATCAGAAGTTACATTTGATGATGTTTGGCAAACAATATCCTCAATCTACTAATCAAACTCGAAAGGAATGAATACCGAAACATTTACTTTGGGTATTACGACCGTAAGAAAAGATTGAGATGTTGTGAAAATGTCACAAAATGACTAGGAAATACTACGAAAAACATTACAAATACATCAATAACACAAATGACTCTCTGGTGAATATTGAGTCTGCATTGGATACACTACACTTTCGAAGCCAAGGATATACCGAAAGAGGGGACATTAGCCCTGATTCAAAGATCTAGATAGAATTGTTATTCAAATTTCACAGTGAAAATACATGTAAATGTGTTGAGAATTGTGTGAATTTTTCTTTCCCAAAACATTTCTGCTAAAGTACCCAAAATCTGAGCGGAGCAATAACTGAATATTATTATCGCAAGTATTTGACATGAAAGTTTTCAAATTTGGTGGGGGAGAAAGTCAGGTGATTCATGGAAATCGTCAACTTTCATCTCAAATGTGCGACGCGTCGACTTTCGTCTCACATGCGCGACGCTGTCCGTCTCACTTGCGCTGCCTGTTCACTAGCATCTCACTTGCGCTACCCGCCGAGTATCGTCTCACTTGCGCGAGGCGTCGAGTTGTGTCTCATATGCGCGACGCTATCAGTCTACTAGCATCTCACTTGCGCCACTTGAATACCCATTCAAGTTAATTACGATAAAAATTGTTTCTCATGGTACAAAAATTCTCAAAGAGATGCTATGGATGTTCTACATATCGGACAAATATCACAAGTGACAGCGCAATCAAGCATGCTAAATGTTTACATGGCATGAACACCACATTCATTTCATTTTTCAAACAAATTTTCACAAGTAATACTGTGATCTATATTTGTGGAATTTTGAGGTCGAATTCGGATTTTTGAGTTTCTAAAGTTGGCATTTATCATGATAAATTCGATGCTGAGTCCAAGCTTCAAGCAACCTCGGGTCGCAGCGGAACCATTTGAGTCGATCACTTCTGCCTGTATGAAAAACTCTACTTCATTAGTAAAATTTCATACTCATAAAATATCTGAGAACATGACTTGAACCGAAGAGATATATCCCAGTACCAAACATGAACAATGTGATATCATTCATAACAAAAATATTCATGAGTATGCTTGAAGACTGGCTTCAAATCAAATATTCAAAAAATGAACAATTTGTTCAGGCCAGCCTCAACTCGCCTACACTGTAGGTTGACGAACTAACACCTATTAGAAAACAACTACTCCCCTGGCTGATACCACGAAGGGCATTGGATTACATCCAACAGGTGTTATTGCGGGATTCTTCACAGATTTGAATTGAGTCTGAAAACATGCAAAAATACCGAATTAAGCATGTGCAGACGATTGCAAAAGTTTTGAAAAAATTACATGTGATTATGAACTGTATACGTGTAGAACATATAAACATAAGGTTGAATGAATCCAAAAGTTTAAAGGATTTTCGACAATTGCGCTAGTTGAACGAAACACATGACAAAGATATAAAAATCGAATCTAATTGAATACGTATCACCTGCAGAGCTAAATGAAACACAACCAATATATCCGAAAGTAATGCTGGAGACCAGAGTCCAGACATTACTCCAACATATGTAAGTCAAAACAGCATGAAAAATGGAATATCTGAGTTCAGACGAATGCAAAAGTCTACGAGAATACATGACGGAGCATATCGAAAATAAATTATGACTGAATGTGATAGTTCAGTTTGTTACAAACGAATCAAGCCTTGACGTTTGAAATGGTTTTCAACAGCATTATCCAAGTTAAGACGAATACAAAGGACCATTGGAGTACATGACAAACACAATTTTGAATGAAAGGAGTCGTGAACTGAAGCAATAGCTCGAAATACATGTCAAATATTTCAAAAATCATACGTGAAAAACATGCTATAGTATCGAGTCTAGACGAGCGCATATATCTCCAATGCATGGTGAATATATCAAGCTCAAGAAATAATGCAGAACTCTAAATGAATCAAGTCTTGTTGATATACATGGCCTATATGCGTAAATAACTGTCATATAAAACCTATACTCCAAAGTGAATCAAGTCGAAATAAATGCCTGCAACCGAATAAATAACAATTACATAGAAATCTCATCAAAATAAAGCATCAATTCCGAAATGGATCGATTTGAGACAGAAATATTCATCCAATTGAATGACAGTTCAGTCAATCGAACGCCAAAGATTGCTTCATTCCTGCTGTATTACATGAAAAATTTATAAAAAAAAAACTGAGTTTTAAAAGTAATATTCCCGACAGTCTGAGTGTTCATGTGCGTAAATGAATACCAAAGTCCAGAGGAAAGAAGTTGATCTATAGGAGATATGATGAATATACAAAAAAACAAACGATACAGAACAATGATTTGACCGAATGTCCTGCAAATATACTGAAATCGAAAAATAATGATTTTGCCTGATGACCAGCAGAAATACATAAATCGAAAAAATTATATCATCATTTGAAAGAACAAGTGTATATCTGAGCAATGACACAACAAAGTTTATATTTATAAATCTTGAAAAATGAGTGTGAAGAATTTTTATTTGTCCTTGCGAATTAAGTCCTAACGATTACAACTAGCTCACATATTGAGATTGTGAAATTCCTGAAGAGTAAATTTCAGAAGGAAGCAATTTACTCTGACGAGTGTCTACGGAACGCTGTATAAATATGTAAAAATCATATCAGAATGAACGTCAACCAAGCTCACATGAATACGATTCGTTTGAATGAATGTGAAAGTCCTACATATCATAGAATCATGGCTACAGAATTCCAACTGAGTCAATCAATTTCAGACGAATGCAAGAATCTGACTGAAGTTCATCTGATTATAATACGACGAACATCGAAATCAATGCTGTGGCAACTCAACTCGGTCAACTGAATTTTAATAGTGGAATGATTGAAAAACTCTGATTGAATCAAATCTAGATGGTTCTGATGAATTCCTCATCACCAGGATTAGGGCAGAAATTAATACCAACTCAATGGAGACTAATGCAGGAATCCAGTGAAGCCCGCAACGAAGTCATCAAACTCAACCTGCACGAATGCATCAATTCAGCTGAGGTTCATACCAAATATAGCAAATTTCAAATTCGAATGAACAACGCATGTAAAAAAAATCGAGTAATTACAGCAAGAATCCAACTGAATGGGCCAAATTCTGATCATAACCTTTGCTCAAACTAATACATACCAACCACATCGAGAATCAAATATGAATGACGGTATCAGTTGAGCAGAACAAACCGAAAATGCTTAGAAAATGTAGAGTTTCATCGGATGATACCCTCAAAATCCAGGAAATTCTGACGCTGAAATTGTGCGAACTGTGTTGCATTGGTTTAGGATGGTTCCATCAAAGTTCAAATATCAAAAGGCATAAAAAATAAAAATGAATCGGGTTTCTGATATTTCCAATATTGTTAGATATCAAAACAAAAATGCGTTAGTCGCATTTAACGAAGCGTTAGTCGCATTTAACGAAGCCTTAATCGCATTTAACGAAGCGTTAGTCGCATTTAACAAAGCGTTAATCGCATTTAACGAAGCGTTAACGGGCGTTAGACGTATTGGGGGGCTCCGAAATTCGAACCATATCACCGACCTTGACATTTTTCGTCCGTCTAACGTCCGTTAACGCTTCGTAAAATGCGACTAAACGCTTCGTTAAATGCGATTAACGCTTCGTTAAATGCGACTAACGCTTCGTTAAATGCGACTAACGCATTTTTGTTTTGATATCTAACAATATTGGAAATATCAGAGACCCGATTCATCTTTATTTTTTATGCCTTTTGATATTTGAACTTTGATGGAACCATCCTAAACCAATGCAACACAGTTCGCACAATTTCAGCGTCAGAATTTCCTGGATTTTGAGGGTATTATCCGATGAAACTCTACATTTTCTAAGCATTTTCGGTTTGTTCTGCTCGACTGATACCGTCATTCATATTTGATTCTCGATGTGGTTGGTATGTATTAGTTTGAGCAAAGGTTATGATCAGAATTTGGCCCATTCAGTTGGATTCTTGCTGTAATTACTCGATTTTTTTTACATGCGTTGTTCATTCGAATTTGAAATTTGCTATATTTGGTATGAACCTCAGCTGAATTGATGCATTCGTGCAGGTTGAGTTTGATGACTTCGTTGCGGGCTTCACTGGATTCCTGCATTAGTCTCCATTGAGTTGGTATTAATTTCTGCCCTAATCCTGGTGATGAGGAATTCATCAGAACCATCTAGATTTGATTCAATCAGAGTTTTTCAATCATTCCACTATTATAATTCAGTTGACCGAGTTGAGTTGCCACATCATTGATTTCGATGTTCGTCGTATTATAATCAGATGAACTTCAGTCAGATTCTTGCATTCGTCTGAAATTGATTGACTCAGTTGGAATTCTGTAGCCATGATTCTATGATATGTAGGACTTTCACATTCATTCAAACGAATCGTATTCATGTGAGCTTGGGTGACGTTCATTCTGATATGATTTTCACATATTTATACAGCGTTCAGTAGACACTCGTCAGAGTGAATTGCTTCCTTCTGAAATTTACTCTTCAGGAATTTCACAATCTCAATATGTGAGCTAGTTGTAATCGTTAGGACTTGATTCGCAAGGACAAATAAAAATTTTTCACACTCATTTTTCAAGATTAATAAATATAAACTTTGTTGTGTCATTGCTCAGATATACACTTGTTCTTTCAAATGATGATATAATTTTTTCGATTTATGTATTTCTGCTGGTCATCAGGCAAAATCATTATTTTTCGATTTCAGTATATTTGCAGGACATTCGGTCGAATCATTGTTCTGTATCGTTTGTTTTTTTGCATATTTATCATATCTCCTATAGATCAACTTCTTTCCTCTGGACTTTGGTATTCATTTACGCACATGAACACTCAGACTGTCGGGAATATTACTTTTAAATCTCAGTTTTTTTTCATAAATTTTTCATGTAATACAGCAGGAATGAAGCAATCTTTGGCGTTCGATTGACTGAACTGTCATTCAATTGGATGAATATTTCTGTCTCAAATCGATCCATATCGGAATTGATGCTTTATTTTGATGAGATTTCTATGTAATTGTTATTTATTCGGTTGCAGGCATTTATTTCGACTTGATTCACTTTGGAGTATAGGTTTTATATGACAGTTATTTACGCATATAGGCCATGTATATCAACAAGACTTGATTCATTTAGAGTTCTGCATTATTTCTTGAGCTTGATATATTCACCATGCATTGGAGATATATGCGCTCGTCTAGACTCGATACTATAGCATGTTTTTCACGTATGATTTTTGAAATATTTGACATGTATTTCGAGCTATTGCTTCAGTTCACGACTCCTTTCATTCAAAATTGTGTTTGTCATGTACTCCAATGGTCCTTTGTATTCGTCTTAACTTGGATAATGCTGTTGAAAACCATTTCAAACGTCAAGGCTTGATTCGTTTGTACCAAACTGAACTATCACATTCAGTCATAATTTATTTTTGATATGCTCCGTCATGTATTCTCGTAGACTTTTGCATTCGTCTGAACTCAGATATTCCATTTTCCATGCTGTTTTGACTAACATATGTTGGAGTAATGTCTGGACTCTGGTCTCCAGCATTACTTTCGGATATATTGGTTGTGTTTCATTTAGCTCTGCAGGTGATACGTATTCAATTAGATTCGATTTTTATATCTTTGTCATGTGTTTCGTTCAACTAGCGCAATTGTCGAAAATCCTTTAAACTTTTGGATTCATTCAACCTTATGTTTATATGTTCTACACGTATACAGTTCATTATCACATGTAATTTTTTCAAAACTTTTGCAATCGTCTGCACATGCTTAATTCGGTATTTTTGCATGTTTTCAGACTCAATTCAAATCTGTGAAGAATCCCGCAATAACACCTGTTGGATGTAATCCAATGCCCTTCGTGGTATCAGCCAGGGAAGTAGTTGTTTTCTAATAGGTGTTAGTTCGTCAACCTACAGTGTAGGCGAGTTGAGGCTGGCCTGAACAAATTGTTCATTCTTTGAATATTTGATTCAAAGCCAGTCTTCAAGCATACCCATGAATATTTTTGTTATTCGTATTTCCCTTGTACAAGGAATTGGGACCATGCGGATATGCTCTTGGTTAGTACCTAGTCTACGGGTAGATGGCGCAGCAACGGATATTTTGCTAGTTGTTTGTATCAGGCTAGGTCTAGGGAAGATACTCTACACGAATATGAGTTTTAATTATGGGAAGTCATCGACTTATGTTGATGATGGCACTGCCTTGCACTGACGAGAGGCCAAACAGCCCGAAACCGGTCTGCAAGTGTGTCCCGTCCCAATAATTGAAAATCAATTCTGGTAGTTGTATCGCCAAGAGCATATATGGAATTTCTTCTGTGAAGAATCCCGCACTAACACCTGTTGGATGTAATCCAATGCCCTTCGTGGTATCAGCCAGGGGAGTAGTTGTTTTCTAATAGGTGTTAGTTCGTCAACCTACAGTGTAGGCGAGTTGAGGCTGGCCTGAACAAATTGTTCATTTTTTGAATATTTGATTCAAAGCCAGTCTTCAAGCATACCCATGAATATTTTTGTTATTCGTATTTCCCTTGTACAAGGAATTGGGACCATGCGGATATGCTCTTGGTTAGTACCTAGTCTACGGGTAGATGGCGCAGCAACGGATATTTTGCTAGTTGTTTGTATCAGGCTAGGTCTAGAGAAGATACTCTACTCGAATATGATTTTTAATTATGGGAAGTCATCGACTTATGTTGATGATGGCACTGCCTTGCACTGACGAGAGGCCAAACAGCCCGAAACCGGTCTGCAAGTGTGTCCCGTCCCAATAATTGAAAATAAATTCTAGTAGTTGTATCGCCAAGAGCATATGTGGAATTTCTTCTGTGAAGAATCCCGCACTAACACCTGTTGGATGTAATCCAATGCCCTTCGTGGTATTAGCCAGGGGAGTAGTTGTTTTCTAATAGGTGTTAGTCCGTCAACCTACAGTGTAGGTGAGTTGAGGCTGGCCTGAACAAATTGTTCATTTTTTGAATATTTGATTTGAAGCCAGTCTTCAAGCATACCCATGAATATTTTTGTTATGAATGATATCACATTGTTCATGTTTGGTACTGGGATATATCTCTTCGGTTCAAGTCATGTTCTCAGATATTTTATGAGTATGAAATTTTACTAATGAAGTAGAGTTTTTCATACAGGCAGAAGTGATCGACTCAAATGGTTCCGCTGCGACCCGAGGTTGCTTGAAGCTTGGACTCAGCATCGAATTTATCATGATAAATGCCAACTTTAGAAACTCAAAAATCCGAATTCGACCTCAGAATTCCACAAATATAGATCACAGTATAACTTGTGAAAATTTGTTTGAAAAATGAAATGAATGTGGTGTTCATGCCATGTAAACATTTAGCATGCTTGATTGCGCTGTCACTTGTGATATTTGTCCGATATGTAGAACATCCATAGCATCTCTTTGAGAATTTTTGTACCATGAGAAACAATTTTTATCGTAATTAACTTGAATGGGTATTCAAGTGGCGCAAGTGAGATGCTAGTAGACTGATAGCGTCGCGCAAGTGAGACGATACTCGGCGGGTAGCGCAAGTGAGATGCTAGTGAACAGGCAGCGCAAGTGAGACGGACAGCGTCGCGCATGTGAGACGAAAGTCGACGCGTCGCACATTTGAGATGAAAGTTGACGATTTCCATGAATCACCTGACTTTCTCCCCCACCAAATTTGAAAACTTTCATGTCAAATACTTGCGATAATAATATTCAGTTATTGCTCCGCTCAGATTTTGGGTACTTTAGCAGAAATGTTTTGGGAAAGAAAAATTCACACAATTCTCAACACATTTACATGTATTTTCACTGTGAAATTTGAATAACAATTCTATCTAGATCTTTGAATCAGGGCTAATGTCCCCTCTTTCGGTATATCCTTGGCTTCGAAAGTGTAGTGTATCCAATGCAGACTCAATATTCACCAGAGAGTCATTTGTGTTATTGATGTATTTGTAATGTTTTTCGTAGTATTTCCTAGTCATTTTGTGACATTTTCACAACATCTCAATCTTTTCTTACGGTCGTAATACCCAAAGTAAATGTTTCGGTATTCATTCCTTTCGAGTTTGATTAGTAGATTGAGGATATTGTTTGCCAAACATCATCAAATGTAACTTCTGATGCCAGTTTGAATTTCATCCAACCTTGTACATTTGTGAGCTCATTTGATCCAAAATGTAAAGATTTTCTCATAACTGTTATGGAAGTCTGCTCGTATTTTTCCCAAAGAAACGAATTTGCACAATTTTCACTACACCTACCCGCTATATCTATATATCATACCTGTGAACACTGGCCAAAATATTTTGGCATTCAACACTGAGTGAAAGTACTTCGTAATACTAACCTAATCAGTAAAATACAGTTATTTTGGTCTCATAGACTTCACGTTCTTTGCGGAAATAAATATAAGCCTTATGAATAGTAATACCGCCAACTCGGGTTTCTGATATTCCTCCAATATTGATAGTTATAAAACAAATATATAAATATTCTGAATTCCTATATCTTTATCATCTTTACAGAAATTCTCAAAAGTAATATATCACTGATACTTATGAATTCTTTGAGGGTATTGAATCAATTTTCAAGACGATTTGCCAACCGAACAGGTGAAAATTATTGCCCAATTGGTATTATAAATGGAATTGTTTAGGACACAGAGTGTTTAATATGTTGGTTTGCTTCAATGTTGTTCGTTATATGACTAATGAATTCATGTTTCTGTACATTCTTGATACCTTCAGCAATTGTTTGGTTCTTCACTTCAACCAAAAACGCTGTATTGAAATTCTTTTCGGTCTTTCACTAGAGATGTATCAAGTATCCATCCCTTCACCATCTTTTACAGATTCCATAAATTTTGGCAATTTCTTGAGCTTTTCATAAGTGAATCATTTTCATAAGGTTTCAATGAATATATTCTATCTCTGATCTGATATACTTTGGTGTTAGGAAAAATTTGACAATTTCTTGAGATTTTCGTGTTTGTTGAATGATTTTCATAAGGTTTCAGTGGACATTTTCTTTCTCTGATCCGATATACTTTGATGTTAGGAGAACTTTGTCAATGAGTCAACGATTTCATCAACAATGTCTGTTTTTGTGACGAAATGGTGTATTTATTTTCAACCTGTTTTGCTATATGTATTAGAATTTTACTTATAATCTACTTTTTTACTAAATGTTTATACGTTTGAAATAGTAATTTCACAAAGCTCATACTGAATATATCTACCAATTTCATGACGTAACCCTACATATTTTTTCCTCTGTTTTACTATGTGTACTTGAAATATATCAAAACCCTGCCATTGAATTAACGTTTTCACCTGAATAGTTTTGTTTTCGTGAGGCTATTGAATCATTTTTTCAACAATTGAGTGGGTACATTGTTTGTTTTTTGTTTGGTGACAGCCTCGCACATGTGAGAGGATGCTCCAATTTGATATATGTGGAAAACAATTTGTTGAGTGTACTTTGATGTTTTTCAGAAACTCCATATTTGATCCCTAATATTTTCAAAAAATCTTCATGATAACTCTGTTATTATTTGTTAGTTTGCAACACTTTTTGAGACTATCGTTATATATTGGTTCGAGAGTCAGTCTACTGTAGCTGTTTCAACGTTGTACTGGAGCTCAACCAAGTATGTATCGTTTACGGTTGTTCAGTATAGTTATGTACATAGAGTATACATACTAAGCTAATATTCTATGCCATAATGTAGTAATTTTCTCCGTCATATTCAACTAACTATCTTTTTTACCACCAAGTCATACACGCCACCACTCTGAGCCATCTATTATTCATCACTTTGTCATCTGTTACAATTCCCTGTTAAATCATCAATATAGAAAACACACGGTTCGACCGGCAATGTTATGATTTAGGAATATTTTAATGTTTCATCTTGTGCAAGATTTTTATAATCTGTAATCATATCAATTCGTTAAACAAAATAATTCCCAGCATAAATTTCATGTCTTCATTATACACACAACAAAATTCAATGAAAATGTTCCAACAAATTGTCAATCTAATTTTATTATTCAAACACAGCAGCCTTCGCATCTACGGAAACAATGGAGATAAGCGAGCGAGCGATATCATTATAACAGATAGTTTTCGCGACTGAATGGAAAGTCATTTATTGTTGAAGAAAAATTGTAAAAGAATTGGTGATCAGTATGTGTGCCCTTTAGTGTTGAGTGCTTGTAGATGACCTATTCTATTGTATAGTGGAACAAGTATTGCGGTTTTGTGAACCCATTGTCAGAGAAAAACTGTGATATTGTTGTTGAATCAAGGCCGTGCAGTTCCATTCAATCAAAAGGTATGTTTTATTCATAGGTGCAATAGAATAACCTTCAACAAAGAAACTTAAAAAGCTTCGCGTTTTCAAAAATTCATTTCTTTGACAAAAACCTTCCCCCCATTACAGGTATGAGAAATTCTTTACAACAGAGTTCTTGCTGGAAACTAGCAGAAAAAATAGAAATTTCTCGTAAAAACAGACTTTTTCTTGAGAATTAGCAGAGTTTGACATATTTCAGGGTTTGAAATGAGTGATGGGCAACTCTCTGATATTTAAAAAATACTCCTTAGAAAAGTTCAGTACAATTCACTTTAGCCTTATAGAAATCATGAATTTAAACGACTTGGCACAAAACGCCTCGGAAAATTGATTTCAGAGAAATTTCTCGCATGAATAGTTAGCGTGAAGCAGTATGAAATTATACTCTCAATTTGGGCGGTGATTTGTTTCATTTTTTTACTCTGGGTGATTTTTGATTTTCTCATCCGTTTCCGAGATATTCACAAAAAAAACTCCAAACATGAATTTCAGAAATTTCCCGATTTTTCCATTTTCCGATCGGTTTAGAAAAAAATGTTTCGACTAAAAAGTGTAGAGTATTTTGAGACATACACGGCAGTTTTTTTGTTTTTCGATTACGAGCAACGGTATGGTCTACAGAGTGTCCGAAAAAAAACGACATGTTACACAATAAACACCCATAGAATCTAAAGTGATTTTTTTTTATTTTTCTTCAACAATAGGTCTTTGTAGGAAAGAATAAGGACTCCTTAAATGGCGAGTAAAAATTTTTCCAGTCAAAACTGTGATCTGAAACGTGTTACAACCGAAAGGCCAAATTTTGTCGAAAAAATCACGAAAAAACGATTTTCCAATTTTCCGACTTCTTTCAAATTTGATAGGTGTCTGCGGCCCTATGGGATCTGAAAATGTACCAAATTTCAAAGCGATACCTCTTTTCGTTCAAAAGTTATCATGTTTCAATCAAATGCGATGACAGACGGAGAGACAGAAAAAAATCAAGTTGGGCTCAATCGGCCTATTTTTCGACGCTGATCATTTTTTCCAAATGAAATTTTTCGATATCTCTTCAAATAAAATAGTTTTGCCCGCTGCCCTGTCCGCAGGGGAGAACATGACACGTACCCATGTACCGTCACATGTACCGATGTCATATTCCAACTCCAATCGCTGTACCCAGTACATGACACGTACCCATGTACCGTCACATGTACCGATGTCATATTCCAACTCCAATCGCTAGATGTGACCTTGAAATGGGCCAGAATTCTGGTTGTTCACCTACTTATAATCGATGTATTTATAACATTGGTTTCCAATGATAGTTCAAAAAAGATTGTTGAATACTTCTTCAAAGTGCGGAAAAAAATGAGAAAAAATTGAAAAGTGACGGCATATAATCGCTGTATTCACAACGTTGGTTTCCAATGATAATTTCAACTCGTTTTTCATAAATGAAAGTTGAGTTGATTTCTCAATAGTACGAGAAAAATCAAGAGAACATAGAAAAATGATAGTATGTAATCACTGTATTCACACTATTGGTTTCCGATGATAGTTTGAAAAAGTTGATATGATTTGTCAATAGTACGAGAAAAATTCTGTAAAAATGAAAATGTTAAACAAATGACGGCATATAATCGATGTATTCACAACATTGGTTTCCAATGATAGTTTAAAAAAGATGGGTCGAATATTTTTTGAAAGTGTGGGAAAAAATGAGAAAAAATGGAAAAACAATGGTATGTAATCGCTGTATTCACACCATTGCATAGTGGGCTCGCGAAGCAAATTTTTGGCCAAAAAGGACTAGATGTGAAGTGCTCCTGTTGCGAGTAAATTTGGTATGAAATTGAAGTAAACATTCTAGTAGGCCCGGAATTGAAAGAAACAGAAAACAAAATATTGTTTGACATTAGTTAAGTATGCTTCATTTTGAAGTTGTATATTCGAGGTTTGCGAAGTGAATTTTAATCGATATTTCGATAAAGTTTCAGAGCGTTTTTCACTCGTTTCATCATTAGAGTGAATTGAGTTTTACATGAATTCAAGACAGGAAAATGTGCACATTCCAAAAAAATTCATCTTAACGAAATTAAGTAAATGACTTTTGGACAGTGGCACATTTATTCTGGAAATGTAGGAACTTGAAAGATGTGTATTAACTTTGATTATGTTAGAGTAAAAATTTATCTTCTCCGCCAACCTCCACTTAGAGATGGACATATTTAGAAAATAAGACTTCCAGCATTACTAATTGTGAAAAAACTATCTGCATTCATTTGCATTTGTACGAGATTGTGATATTTATTCTCGAGCATGTCGTTATAGAACTGGATACATTCCACAGCATTGCTGTCAATTGCTACATATACATGAGGCAGAGTTAGCTTTGAATGCTGTTTTTGGACTACCATTCTGAAAAGTGTTCATGACATAAGTCAATATTTTCCACAGGATCATTATAAAGCTTTACTACTCCAAGAAACTAAAATATTTCTTTTAACCCTCCGTTAGGCGCGCCACCATATGTAACGTCGTTAGTCGCGCTGGGACTGCCAGTCCCATATCAACAACGCAGCCTAATTTTTGGTCATATGAATTATTTTGGTAAAAAATGTTTTTGGTAAATTAGTTTATTACTAAAGCGAGTTAAATTGCATTTGCAATTGCATTATAATTTTGTGTTTCATACCTAACTAGTGTTTTTATTGTTTATGAATCATTTTTTACATTTATATCTCTTATAGTAGTATTTGTGGATACGCTTTTACACAATTCACGTGAAAATATTCAGGGAACAGAAAAGCAAGTAGGTAATAAATGGCATCATATTTTATTGTAGTTTGATTTATTCAGATTCACCAGCTGTTTCCTCTTCAGTTATATTTTCTAAGTAATTTTTACATATTACTTGGACATTTTTTTCCAAACATATATAGGTATCACACTTCTCGACATGTATAGGTTGTTCTGGCGCCCTTTTTAGATTCGTTACAACAAGGTTCGCAACGTTTTCTCTTGACCGCTCTTCGGCTCGTCCCAGGTTGAAAGCTAAACGATTCAATTCTTCCACGTCAGCGCCAGTCAGCGGGGTTATCAAAATTATAACGCTTTGTGTCCATAATTATGCACTTTGTTTCAAAAATACACGGCACAGTAACAAATGAACAAGAAAAAATAACCTACAAACAACGAAGCCTAAAAATACGGTACTGAGACGCTTGTTCAATGTACGCAACAAAAATGAGTCGTAGGCAGTCGCGCTGGGACTACCTATCAGTCCCAAAGCAGGTACCTGACGCACTCTTTGCAAATTTTCTGAGAAATAAAACTATCCCTTTGCATAAAACTCAGGCAACTGGCTTCTAGAAGTTTACTGTGAGATGTCATAAAGTTACGACGCTGTAGCTATAATAGTTTTAATATAATTGAGAAAATTGTAAATCATGGGACTGCCAGTCCCATGCGCGACTAACGGAGGGTTAAGGGATAATTATTAACTAGATGTACGCAGGTGAACTTTCAACAATTTAAATTTTGAGCAGTTATTATATAAATATAAGTTAGTTATGCCGTGATTAGTTTTGGTCAAAAATTTGCTTCCTGAGCCCACGATTAGTTTAAGCGAATAATGATGGATTATTGAGATTACGGATAACTGTGGTCGTACATGAAATCTCTGATCCAGTGGCCAGATGAATATGAACTCTTAACTGAATTGCGATATGAAAATAATCATGCACGATCGACTTTAACCCGAATTGAATGTTTCTGATGGAATGTTTCGCTATATTGGATCGGTCATTTTATTTTTCTACATTTTGACTTCGAATTCATAATAATCGTCCCCGGTATACCACGAGTACATATTTTTACCTCAATTGAATGTTTTTGAGAAAATTTTTCGCTATATTGGATCAACCATTTTGTTTTTCTACATTTCAACTTCGAATTCGTAATCATCGTTCCCGGTATACCCTGAGTACAGACTTTTACTCGAATTGAATACTCTTTGAAGGAGTTTTTCGCCATATTGGATCGGCCATTTTGTTTTTTTTAATCTTCATTTCAAATTCGTAGTCAGCGACCCCGATATACCCCGAGTACAGACTTTTACTCGAATTGAATACTTTTTGAAGGAGTTTTCCGCCATATTGGATCAGCCATTTTATTTTACTAAATTTTCATTTCGAATTCGTAATCAGCGACCCCGATATACCCCGAGTACAGACTTTTACACGAATTGAATACGTTTTGAGGAATTTTTCCGTCATATTGGATCTGCCATTTTGGTCTCATACATTTTGCCTTCGATTTCGTAATCAGCGACCAAGAAAACTCCAGACTTTCACCCGAATTAAAAACATTTTTGACTTTTGGCCAGTTTTTCGGAGTTTGGGACCACTGTGCATTGGTCTCCAATGATAGTTAAAAAATAGTTTATATGATTTCTCAATGTTACGAGAAAATTTGAGAAAAACTGGAAAAGTGACAGCGTATAATTAATGTATTCACATAAATGGTTTCCAATGATTGCTATGAAAGAGGAAAGTTGAGGTGACTTCATAATGCAAGAAAATAAAAGAAAATGGAAAAGTGACAGCATATAATCGGTGTATCCATTACATCGGTTTCCAATGATATACATGAAAAAAAGTTCAGGTGACTTAAATAATAATAATAATAATATTTATTTGCCAAAAAATGTACAGTAACAAATGTCAATATTACAAATAAATAAAGTTAGCCACATAAAGCATTGCTTTGAATTGTGGTTTCGAGTAAGAGAAAAGAAAAGGAAAAAGAAAAAAGATAGGGAAGAAGATAGAGGAGAAAAAGAGAAGGATAAAATTTATGACCTGACATACACCAATGAAACATACATACAAATCTAATCTGTCGTCTATAATACTGATGCATAACAGTCGTTTACTCATGTAATCATAACTAACAATGTTTATGTACTGACAAGTAAAGAAAAGGCTTAAAAAAAATCTCAGATTTGAAAAATAAACCGGTTTCTATTATTCAGCAGTACTCAACAATATTGATATTTATGTTGATTATTTGATGTATCAT
This sequence comes from Zygogramma bicolorata, assembly GCA_032362365.1. Lineage (NCBI taxonomy): Eukaryota > Metazoa > Arthropoda > Insecta > Coleoptera > Chrysomelidae > Zygogramma > Zygogramma bicolorata. The sequence goes on from JAVJAQ010004993.1 coordinate 889,664, forward strand.
AGGTAGGCTTCATAATAAGATATAGCTGAAGGTAATTTTCAATTCAGTTTCTCAGGAAAACGTATTTTTTTTCACTGCATCTCCCATCATAGTTTTGTAATGTAGTAATTATTTTTTGTGTCGATGAATCGGTGTAAGTTTTTCCGAGGTATACTGAGTAACCATTTTTTTGTATGGCTTTTGAACATTTATTTATTCAGTTTCCAATGTATTATATGATTTGGGTCCTAAGTAAGTATGACATCTTCGTGCAATAGTTTTTTCTGGTTTTGGTATTTCAAGGGAGTTTGTTTTGTTTCTTGTATCATGTGTATGTGATATTCGATTCGAAACTTTCTTATTTTTGTTTTGATATATGAGAAGACTGTGACAGAATAATTGGCGAATATCAAGTACTTTGGTCTAGGTGTATAACATGTCAGATGAAAATCGTCTGGTTTTGTTGTACGTAATTTTCAACAGAAATTTCTGTATAGTTTCAAGGTCTCGTATCACAGTTTTATTTGCCCCTTCCCAGACTAGGATTCCACATAATAAATGTGATTCCGCTAATGAGTGGTAAATTATTTTCATTTGTTCCACCTTCAAGATATTCGATAAATATTTGAACTTATACAGAAGGTATCTCAGTTTTTTTATGACATTATTGATATGCGATTCCCATTTCAAGTGACTGTCTATAAACACTCCTAAGTATTTAATACTTTTGGTAGATGAAATTTCAACTTGGGTAGTATCATGCAAGAATGTAAGCTTATTATATTCTGATAAATGTCTTTCATAAGATGTGAATGGAATGAGAAAAGTTTTATCAAGGTTGATTGTAAGTAATTTTGTGTCAAACCAATGCATAATTTTTGGAAAATCTCTCTCTACCTTAGCTTTCAGGCCACCCCTCGATAAATCAGTATAAAAAACCGCGGTGTCGTCAGCGAAAGTTATTATTTCCCCTTCCGTTTCCAGCCCAAATAAATCGTTCAAGTAGATGATAAATAATATTGGCCCCAGAACTGTTCCTTGTGGTACTCCATATTTTATATCGAAAGGTTCACTATGAATTTCCCCTATTTTAACACATTGTTTTCTATCTGATAGGTAGCTCTTCATTATATCATATGCAATCCCTCGGAAACCAATATTTTCCAGAGAGTGGAGTAATTGACCATGGCTAACAGTGTCGAACGCCTTAGGTCTACAAAGATGCTAAGTGATGTTTTTTTTTTCATCCACTGCCTTAATAATTTTTGCAAAAAGTTCAGATATGGCATCATTTGTAGATCTGTTGTCCCGAAACCCGAATTGTTTATCTGATAAAACTCTATATTTAGTCAAGTATTTCATTATTCTATTTTTTAAAAGTTTTTCAAAGACCCTAACTATATAACGTACTTATATGAATGAAGAAATAAACAATTTCTGAACGTATGAAAATGCCCAATGGAACTGAACGAAGTAGGAGTAATGAGGAAGTACAACTTATAGAAGTCTTTTACTATTTGTGTAGTTTCCTCTGATTTCTGGTGTATATTTTATTGAAGAAATCTGTGTTCTCCTCATTTTTGTTTGATATTCCACTCTTCTGGACAGCTTCTTTGGCGTTTATGACTTGTTCCGTGGGTCTTGAATTGCTTGAGTCATCTACCTCCAGATTCATTTGCTCTATGTCCAACTCCTGTTTATTTTGGACTAACGCTTCATAACTGAATTCCTCTTCATTTATGAACAATTTATTGCCGACAATTTTCGCTTTTAAGTTACTTTCTCTAGCAATCTTCAGGTGTTCAATCAATACCCTTCTTTTTTTGTAATCACTTTAGGTATAGTCTTGAGCAATTGAAATGCCAAGTTCTTTCAATTCATTTACGTGATGTTTGATGTTTTGTAATATACACAATTTCAATTGATAGTTGACAACTTCAATTAATAACGGTCGTTTTTTTCCTTCATTTCTTTTCCCAATTCTTCGAATGTCCCTGAAATTAATTTCATTACAAACTATTCGCAGTGTCCGGTTGACAAAATGCATCAGAAAATTCAAGAAAAGGAAGATGGAAATGCTATAAGAGTGATAGCATATAATCGATGTATCCATAAAATGAAAGTGATCTAGGCTCATCGAGATCCACCCAATAGCATGTTAATTAACTACTAGTTTTCAACAGCTGACTAGTATGCAGAACTTTTGCTTTCTTTGAAAGAGTACAAATACAAAATAATCTTTCGTTTGTCTTTACCCTTATTTCGGTGTTACGGACGTGGTTGCAAATCAATGAAAACGTTCGACGGGAGGACTTCTCCATTTTTAACTTTTATCTAATACTTCTGTGAAAATTTCGACACTTGTTTCAATCAAAACGAACAATTCATTGCGCAAATATATTTTCCGTTTGACGCAAGAGGTTGCAAATTGAAGTACTTTTCTCCAAGTTTTGCAGAACTTTTGGAATTTTTCCAAAATAAGGATTGATAAACATTTTTTTCAAACAATAACAGTTCAGTTTTTTTTGAATGGTTGCAAATTTATCAGAAGATGTAAACAGCTATTTCTCCACACTTCACAAATTTGCAGAACTTTTGCTATTTTCGGTAGAGAACAAATACCATAATATTTTTTTCATTTTGATGATACCCTCATTTCCGTATTGCAGACGTGATTGCAAATCAATGAAAACGTTGTATGTGAGGACTTCTTTATTTGCAACCCGTATTTAAAACATCCAAACTTCTAAAATTTCGAAACATGTTTTGATGACAATGAACAACTTATTGCAGAAATATATTTTCCGTTCATGGCAAATTGAAGTACTCCTCAAGAACATGATTTCGGTTATTTATGCAGGACACATATGAACCAAAACAAGCTGATATTGACAACTGCACCAGTGGCACACAATCATTTCCAGTGATAAATAGAATTGTTCGTTCTAAAATTGTTCTGAAATTGTTCGTTTTCGTTAACCAGCTGACGAACGTCAACTCTCAGAAGTCGAAACTTGTGCGAGCAATGGATCAACGAGGCCTTACCTTTTAACGTGCGATTACCCAGCACGGTGGCCCGGCGAGGATTCGAACCCCGGCCTTTCGCTTGATGGGCAGATATGCTAACCACTACACTACCGAGACCACTATTACCACTACGAATAGAATTTTTATTGATTCATTATAATACATAGATATAATATATGAGTACAGAGAGTATAGCGTACCACACATATAATAAATAAAAATAATAATATAGAATAAATATAATACATGTTATAGTTTAATATACAACATAGATATAATTTATATGTGCAGCAGCGCATCACAAGGTGTTTAATAATACAATATGAACGTACAAATAAAACAAAACAACTTACTACAGAGCAAGCTCGTGTGTAGCAAACAGTAATACCATAGTTTTGAATATGTCACCCATGCAACGTTCATGGATGTATTGTGTCACGCAATGAAGGACTATGTACTCAGACATAATTAAAAAAGATAGGGGTAGAGAAGTGGCGATAGATAGTAGTTGAAGATTTTGTGTGTGAGTTTGAAAATCTGAGTACAAGGTTTCATTGAATTGGATTATATAACATCTGCGTCAACTGATTGGAATTCTCAACGATCCACGGAGCAATTTTTGATTTGAAAGAATTGAGAAACTTGAGATCCCGAATAGATTTATCAACAACATTGTACAATATTTCACCAAGATAACTGAAACTGTATCTCGTCAGCTTATAGTCAAAAGATGGAACTTGTATATTTATTTTTGAGACTGCTCCAGTTGTGACACCATCGTAAGATAATGCTTCAGATGGACTGCATTTTTGTGGGTGGAAATCAGTTAGTTTCTGAAGTACAGTTCTGGTACTGTGAGGACTCTGAATTCTTTGAAGAGAAGATTTGTTGGATATCTTCTCGGTTTACGAAGGCAGAAGCACAGAAATGTATTTCTGTACTTGTACTGTAACCAATGTTTCAATAATTGTTTTATATGCAGATCCCCACACTATTATGCAGTACTGCAGTAAGCTCTGTGTGATAGCATAGTACAATGGTTTTGAGAGTATCAGCTTTGAGAATTTTTCTCAGGGAGTAAAATTCATAAATGGTTTTCTTTATTTTTTGAGACCAGATCAGATATATGGACTTTCCAGGTGAGTTTATGGTCAATCGCTATTCCCAGATACTTGGAGTTCTCGACATGGTACTTTGTTGGTATTGTCAAATATGGAGAACCGTCATTAAATAATTCAAAATCCATTCGAGCAAATATATGAATTGACAAGATGTTTCAACCTCAACTTCAATATTTTAGAACAGAAACACCCAGTATTCACAATTCCATCTTCAATAATCCAGGTTCATAGACATCAAACAGGATATGGGAATACAAAACAATCTCGAAATTCGCAAACTTGCATTGATCACTCTTCAGAAACGGTCTCCAGTGCATTTTTCCGGAATGCAGCACATCTCTTTATCGAAGATCCTGCTAGGAAGCAGTATAATGTAAGTTTTAGTGTTTCTCTATATCTTTTCAACTATTTGATGTTCAAAGTATTATTTCTTCATTTTTTTATAATAAACATTCAATAAGGCTTTCAAATGAGTCGTTTCATAATTTTGGATGAATGAAGGTAGGGTGAAACAGCGAAAAATCCTCTCAACGCAAGCCAAGCGAGTACTGAGTTGAGACATATTGTAACCTTCCTCAGTGATTTTTATTCCTTTTATTTATTTTTTAATAAGAATCCCTCAAGAAGAGTTAAAGCACCGGCAGCTGTTCGTCTGGGAGCAAAGTGGGCCTTGGGCTGGCTCAGATTTGTCGAGCGATCCCGGGGAGCGCCACTTAATTTTGATCTTGTGAAAATAAAGAAAAGCTGAAACCAATGATATTCAAACACAGGGATTTTCTCAATTGCTTTTAATTGCTATATCTGAAAAATTTCACAGGGGTGACAATATTCATAAATTTGTGAAGAGAAATCTGGGTTAATACCTCGCCTATACTTGAAAAGGATGATGAATTCTTAACTAATAATACCTAACCGAACCGTGTTATAGATCTATATCGGGGCCGTTCAATACAACGACTAAAGTAATGCAGTATTTCAATAAACACTCTCACAGTGGGTGAAAACACAATTTCAGGAAAGTTTTCTTATAACTCACCCATCAATAATTAAATCATAAACATGGAAATGTATGAAGTAAAAAAACATGTAAGTTAACATATCTGTGAAATCTTAAAACTTCCAACAGTTGACGATGATAGAAAATGTATCAAAATGGAAATATTAGTTTTTCATAAGTCGAAACGATCTGACCTTGTGCATAACTCCTACTATTACGACTCTCGAAAATGGCCTCCTACAGCCTACAGCCCCTATCGCCTTCTCGAGGCAAAACCCTTGACAGGACGGTTGGATCTAGGCCCTTGAATGTCGAAGGTCTCCCCGTAACGTGGCTTCCAACGATAATTGGGTGGACAGCATAAAACAGGAACCCATCAGGAACGTGCCCTTCAGGAAACACGACTCCACCAGGAATTTTGTCTCCAACCAAAAAGACTTTCTCAGGAAAGATGCCTCCAAAGAATAAGGCTCTGATGAAGACTCTCTCACAGGAACGACGTCTCCAAAAATCAGGATTCCACCAGGAACTTTCTCTTCAAAAAAACAGGATTTCGGATCCAAAAATCTCGTGCCCTTGGAAAATGGCCGGCAATTCTAAAAGGTTGTCGTATTCAGAAACCTATTTCACAAAATCATCCCCTAATAGTACAGTCGTCTAGAAACTCACCTCCCAGAAGGGTGGCCCTTTATCCCACAGTTCACTTCTTACCAGGAACAAGCAAAGAAAGTAAATGTCCGCCAACATGATGCTCTTAATTTCGTTAAGTTTGCAACGAAAAAAACCAAGGACGCCTTGTGCCAAAGCGAGCATTTTTGCGCACCCCTCCCGCAGTCAAAAGTCTGAGCGCGTTCAGTGATTGGCCGTTATTCGTGACGTCACTTCCGTGCCCGTGAGCCAAAAGGATCTCAAATATCGTCGACTCGCTTTTGTTCAAATTAGCCGCCAAATCTGCGCTGACAGTAATTCCGTTTTGTACTTTGATCGACGTCATACCTCAAAAATACCCCTATTGACAATATTGACATGATAACAAAACAAGTGAATAAAATATCTACCACCGATGAATCCGAATGAAGGGAAATATGACATACGGTAAGTCCTTCATTACAAAGATCCCATCAATAGTATTCTCTCGGTTTTGATAATTACGATTCGATTAATTAACCTTGCTTTTGTTTCAGGAACTGAGTCTACCGAGCGATGCAGAACAAAACTGGAATCTTATCGCTGAGAAACGAAGCACTTGAGATATGTTGAGATAGTTATTCGAATTCAGCAAGGTACCCAAACACTTCTCTTTATCATTGCATTTTGTATTCAAAGTTTCTCTCTTCTAGGACTCTTCGACGGATTGTGGAGGTTAGAAGGAGATTCGTTACTCTCGAATAATTATGGATATAAACAGTGTACTTTGACGTGGAATGATTAAACACATCATACAGAGTGTCCCTTTCTTAGAAGTATTCATTATGTGAATTCCAAATGGTGAAAGACAACTTTATAGACAAAAATTAGAAAAATGAATTCAAGTCAATGGATGTTAGATGAATTTGGATAAAGGTAGATTTACATGTTACACACCCCTCCTTCTTACAAAATAAAAATTGTAGTTGAAAACGCAATTTTTATGAATGAGCAATTGATTTTTTTTTGTGTGAGATAACGTGCACTTTATCTCACCCTACAACTAAGTTCCTATTTGCTATACGTACTGTTCAGTACAGGCCTGTCTTACACTAACTATACAACTATAAACAATGCAAAAAAAAATATCCTAGCTCAAATCCGATTACTCGACATCCGTCAAACTTTTGTTCAACTAAGCGGAAATTCTATTTCAATGATACTGATTCAGATCCCAAATCTTCACTGGTAACAGATATATCAGACATCGATCCGTGGTAAGGTTTCAAATCTTGGATATGCCAGACTCCAGCATCACTGCCGTCTTCATGACTAAGGACATATACCAGTTTTGACCTCTTTTTCTTCACAGTACATAAAATATACCGGGGTGCTAACTTCTTAGTGAAATCATTAGCAGATTAAGATAGAACTACGTTCCGTTTCCACACTTTATCTCCTACAAAAAATTCTTTTTCGCGCCTTCGTAAATTGTAGTATTTGGCGTTTCTTTTATAAGCTAAATTAATTTTCTCTTGAACCTCTTTATAGACTTCAGACATTTTTCCTAAATTATTTACCCAATGTTCACGATTTACTAGTTCAATGTCGACATTACTTTTGCCATAGTATTTGCCACTACAAGGTAATTCTCTGCCGAAATTTAAAAAATCAGGGCTGTATCCCGTAACTTCATGGATGGAGGTTCGCAATGCATAACCAATTTTTGGTAGCTCCTTATCCCAATGTTTATGATTCTCATTTATGTAACATCATATGGCAGTACAGATATTTCTGTTACTTCTTTCAACATAATTCGCTTGGGGATGATAATAAGGGGTGTATAAAAAGTTTGATTCATAATGTTTTACTAAATCGGTGATAGCTCTACTAATAAGTTGTTTACCATTGTCACAAACAATATGTTGGGGAACCCCATACACTAGAAAAACTTCATTCTCCAAAAATTTGATTATACTTGCTGAGGTTGCATTCCTGAGGGGAAAAATAAGTGGATACTTTGTGAACCAGTCACTAACTACTAAAATGTACTGGAAACCTGAAGTACTTCGCGGTAGTGGACCCATCAAATCCAGCGCAATCACTTGCCACGGATACCTAACTTTTCTTTCAGATCCCATTAAACCAAATTTACTATAATTTGGAGATTTCTGGGAAGCGCAAGTTTTACAAGACCTAACATACTTTGAAATATCTCGCCGCATTTTCGGCCAATAATAAGTCAAAATTATTCTTGAATATGTTTTAAAATACCCAGCATGAGCTGCTGTTGCAACATCATGACAAGACCTAATTATTCGAACCCGCTGTGGTTTTGGTACTAATAATTTCCATTCTGATATATTGGTATTTAAAGGCACCTTAGACGGAACTAGTTTATAAACGTAACCCCCTTTTTCTGACCATTGGGGAAATTTATCAGGGTTTTGAATAATCTTAGCTCGTAAATTTTTGTAAAAAGAATCTAAGTTATTCAGTTCTATGTCAAGAGTAATACAATTATCTGGATCTTCAAGAATAAAAATTTCATTATCATCAGAATGACTAGGAGGTAAATCTACTGGACTTCTCGATAGAGCATCTGGTACTACGTTGAATTTTCCTTTCCTATGAACTATCTCGAAATCAAATTGACTTAGACGAACACTCCATCTGGCGATTCTTCCTATTGGGTCTTATTTTAAACATCCATTTAAGTGACGCATGGTCAGTTATTAGTGTGAAACGAACGCCCTCTATAAAAGCTCTGAACTTTTCGCAAGCAAAAATACATGCCAGACACTCCTTTTCGGTGACACTATATTTTCTTTCATTTTTTGATAAACTTCGTGAAGCGAAGGCGATTACCTTTTCTTGATTATCCTGAACCTGAGTAAGAACACAACCCAATCCTGAATCTGAACTATCGCACTGAACTGTAAATGGTAAGTCAAAATTTGGACTCGTCAAAATAGGAGCAGATACCAATGCTTGCTTAATATCAATGAATGCTTTTTCTGCTTCAACAGACCAACTGATTTTTTGTCCCTTCTTTTTGTCTTTCAATAAATTATTAATCGGTGCCATTAATGTTGAAAATTGTGGAATAAGCCTTCTGTACCAGCTACACATACCTGTGAAACGTTTGACCTCAGTAGTGGTTCTAGGTTGAGGAAAGTTAACCATGGCTTTAACCTTATCCGGATCAGTTTTCAGTCCTAATTTATCTATGACAAAACCCAAATATTTCAAAGATGCCCCAAAGAATTCACATTTTTCATAATTGACGGTTAGATTAGCTTCTTTCAAACGCTTAGCTACTTCCTTAAGTAATTCAAGGTGTTCTTCGAAGGTGGAACTCACTATTATCAGGTCGTCCAGATAGACGAAAACATTTGGCTCCATTTCTGGACCAAATATGGCGTCCATTAAACGTTGTTGGCATTGTGCTGCATTAGAAAGACCGAAAGGCAAAACTTTGAAGTGAAATAACCCACGACCTGGGATTGAAAAAGCAGTTTTGTCTTTTGAACTTTGATCTAGAGGGATTTGCCAGAAAGCGCTGCGCAGATCTATAGATGACATAAACCGGGCGTGTCCTAACATTGATAATATTCTATCGACTACTGGCAGAGGATAACTATCTTTTTTGGTCAACAAATTGAGTTTTCTACCATCAAAGCAGAATCGAAAATTACCATTCGATTTCTTGACTAGTAAAACTGGTGATGACCATTCACTAGAAGATGGTTCAACCACATCTAATTCGAGCATTTTATTTAATTCCTCATTAAGATGATTGAGCATATAAGGTGACATTAAGTACTGACGTTGCTTAACTGCAGGTGCATCTCCAGTGTCAATATGGTAGACCATTTTATTGGTACGTCCTAACTTTCCATCTTTACTTAGCACTTTAAATTCATCAATGACGCTATTAATTAAAACCATCTGTTCATCTGACATATTTTCCAAAATATTCATATAATTGTTTGAAACTTCAGCTGAAATTGATGTTTCCATAGTGGCTAAGTTGACACCCTCGTCCCCAAGAACTTCCCAAATATTCTCTTCAAAGTTAATTCTCAATTTAAATTTTTGGCAAAAATCGCTTCCAAGTATAAACGAATAATTCAATGTTGGAACTATCAGAAATGAAATAATTTTACACTTATTTTCCACACAAATAGGTAATTCAACTGACCCTTTCACATGTTGCTTGACACCGTCTGCAGTAGTTACAAATTTAACAGAACTCCCTCTTATTTTCAAACCCATTGACTGTATGATTTTGAAACCCTGTTTCCCTATCACTGAACTGTTAGCACCAGAATCTAAGAGCGCAATAATTTCTTTGTTATACAATGAAACCATAACATAAGGTCTGTTGTCGTGTTCCTCATTCACAAGAACTGGAGCTAGGAACATTTCTGATTCATTTTTATATTTTAAATTACTGAGGAAAATTTTCAAAAAGTTGACAGCATTCTTCTGTTCTGGTGAAGGATAATTACTGATATTATTGGCCTTTTCAAATGGAGGTAAGGAGCGGCCATTAAATATTTTATTTACCTCCCTGAAGCGTTTCCCGAACACTTTTCGCAATCAGCCCGTCTCTTCCCAGGTTCTCCACAACCGAAACAAAAGATACTTCGCTTTTGGGTACAATTCCCAAACGTATGGTTGGCTAGTTTGCAATTCCAACAGGTGATGGTTTTATTATTATTGCTACTCATAGTTCGGACCTCAGAAGAGTGTGAAGAGTTATTGCGATTTGATCTTGAAGCACCTTGTTTATTATTCCTAGGTCGATTAAAATTTCTGGTATTTCTAAAATTTCTGTCTGAAGGACCACTATCTAAATCTAACTCATGATCTAAAGCACATACTTGGGATCTCCTAACATTTCTATCTTTATTATTTCGGAAAATATCCTCTAAAATTTTAACATCATGAATCAACTGATCGACAGAATTATAATCACTTAATGCCAGACGTTCAAGATATTCTGACTTCATATTTCGTTTGATCCACTTTATTCTGGTAGAAGGGATAGGCGGGGTACTAAGCCGATTGAACAACTGTTCCATAACTGCTACATAAATGACGATTGTTTCATCGTGCCCTTGTTTCCTGTGTTTGATTGAATCCCAGAGTTCCTCATCGTAGTCTTTATTCAAAAAATCTTTCTGAAGCCTATCGGTTAAAGAATCCCAATCTTTTACATTTCCCGAATCTTTAATGTGTCTCAACCATAATAATGCTTTCCCAGAAAATAGGTCTACTGAAGATTCAAACAGTTGTTGTTTACTGACATGTCTAGCTACGGAAAGTTCATTCACACGCTCTAAGAATGATTTGACCCCCGAAGTGTTTTTTGTCCCATCGAATTTGACATCCCATTTATAAAGTGAAACTGGTTTATGAGCTGAAGAAAGAACGTTATATTCGAATTAGGTTTCCCCATAAATGAAGTAGATAAGTCAAGCACTGGCGCGATGTCTTCATCTTTCTGAACTTTCTCTTCGAGTTCTGACTCTAAAAACAAGGAAGTGGCATATGCTTCATTTTTATAAGTTAGTTCCTCAGGGATAGCTGAGTCAATTTTCATTCGTTGAATTCGTGCACTAACGTGAGCTAAACGTGATTTTAATCTTTGATATAATAAATCTTTAGTGGAGCCTTCAAAATCTGAAGTAGAAACCTTAATACTCTCCAATGAATTATCAATTATCTTATCCGCCTCAAAAGAATAGTTTGGATCATCTATCTCAATTTTACTCTTACTTCTAGACATAGCCTTTGCTAAAATTTTTCTTTTTTCATCCCTGTCACGGGTTGTAACAATGCCTCTAATTTTGAGCTCATAATTAAGTTCCTCAGATGACAGATGCCTAGGTTTGAATTGAAATTCTGCCATTTTGTCAAATCAAATTTGAATCACCCTTTATAATGTATTCAATCAACCAAATTGCCAAGAAAATGAAACCCTCTGAATTGAAACAACTATCGATTGTCTCTCAAAGTAAATAGGGCCCGGACACTTTTTTGTCACAATGTTGGACTTATCCAAAAAATCAACACACAAAAACCTGAGAATCTTTTTTTTTTTCAATTACCACTGATAATTCCACGGGTTGAGGATGAGGAATTTACAAGTTACCACGAAAAAGGATCGTAATCTGTTATGAAAAACCATAAGTTACCGCTGGGGAAATCACAGTTTGTTACTGAATAAAGTCAATAGCTTTCGAAAAAATCACTGGTTGTTTTTTTTTTGAAAAATTTAAAAATACAAAAAAATGTTCACTAGACAAATCGGGGCCCCACGATGTAGGCGACATTCAATTGTAACCTTCCTCAGTGATTTTTATTCCTTTTATTTATTTTTAAATAAAAATCCCTCAGGAAGAGTTAAAGCACCGGCAGCTGTTCGTCTGGGAGCAAAGTGGGCCTTGGGCTGGCTCAGATTTGTCGAGCGATCCCGGGGAGCGCCACTTGATTTTGATCTTGTGAAAATAAAGAAAAGCTGAAACCAATGATATTCAAACACAGGGATTTTCTCAATTGCTTTTAATTTCTGTATCTGAAAAATTTCACAGGGGTGACAATATTCATAAATTTGTGAAGAGAAATCTGAGGTTAATACCTCGCCTAAACTTGAAAAGGATGATGAATTCTTAACTGATAATACCTAACCGAACCGTGTTATAGATCTATATCAGGGCCGTTCAATACAACGACTAAAGTAATGCAGTATTTCAATAAACACTCTCACAGTGGGTGAAAACACAATTTCAGGAAAGTTTTCTTATAACTCACCCATCAATAATTAAATCATAAAACATTTCAAGGAATAAAAACGGAAATGTATGAAGTAAAAAAACATGTAAGTTAACATATCTGTGAAATTTTAAAACTTCCAACAGTTGACGATGATAGAAAATGTATCAAAATGGAAATATTAGTTTTTCATAAGTCGAAACGATCTGACCTTGTGCATAACTCCTACTATTACGACTCTCGAAAATGGCTTCCTACAGCCTACAGCTCCTATCGCCTTCTCGAGGCAAAACCCTTGACAGGACGGTTGGATCTAGGCCCTTGAATGTCGAAGGTCTCCCCCGTAACGTGGCTTCCAACGATAATTGGGTGGACAGCATAAAACAGGAACCCACCAGGAACGTGCCCTTCAGGAAACACGACTCCACCAGGAATTTTGTCTTCAACCAAAAAGACTTTCTCAGGGAAGATGCCTCCAAAGAATAAGGCTCTGATGAAGACTCTCTCACAGGAACGACGTCTCCAAAAATCAGGATTCCACCAGGAACTTTCTCTTCAAAAAAACAGGATTTCGGATCCAAAAATCTCGTGCCCTTGGAAAATGGCCGGCAAATCTAAAAGGTTGTCGTATTCAGAAACCTATTTCACAAAATCATCCCCTAATAGTACAGTCGTCTAGAAACTCACCTCCCAGAAGGGTGTCCCTTTATCCCACAGTTTACTTCTTACCAGGAACAAGCAAAGAAAGTAAATGTCCGCCAACATGATGCTCTAAATTTCGTTAAGTTTGCAACGAGAAAAACCAAGGACGCCTTGTGCCAGAGCGAGCATTTTTGCGCACCCCTCCCGCAGTCAAAAGTCTGAGCGCGTTCAGTGATTGGCCGTTATTCGTGACGTCACTTCCGTGCCCGTGAGCCAAAAGGATCTCAAATATCGTCGACTCGCTTTTGTTCAAATTAGCCGCCAAATCTGCGCTGACAGTATTTCCGTTTTGTACTTTGATCGACGTCATACCTCAAAAATACCCCTATTGACAATATTGACATGATAACAAAACAAGTGAATAAAATATCTACCACCGATGAATCCGAATGAAGGGAAATATGACATACGGTAAGTCCTTCATTACAAAGATCCCATCAATAGTATTCTCTCGGTTTTGATAATTACGATTCGATTAATTAACCTTGCTTTTGTTTCAGGAACTGAGTCTACCGAGCGATGCAAAACAAAACTGGAATCTTATCGCTGAGAAACGAAGCACCTGATATATGTTGAGATAGTTATTCGAATTCAGCAAGGTACCCAAACACTTTTCTTTATCATTGCATTTTGTATTCAAAGTTTCTCTCTTCTAGGACTCTTCAACGGATTGTGGAGGTTAGAAGGAGATTCGTTACCCCCGAATAATTATGGATATAAACAGTGTACTTTGACGTGGAATGATTAAACACATCATACAGAGTGTCCCTTTCTTATGAGTATTCATTATGTGAATTCCAAATGGTGAAAGACAACTTTATAGACAAAAATTAGAAAAATGAATTCAAGTCAATGGATGTTAGATGAATTTGGCTAAAGGTAGATTTACATGTTACAATATGGTGGAGGCGCTGACACAGCAAAATTTACCAGTTCACAAATGATGATGTCTGAAATATCCCAGAGAACTGGAAGGAGTGAATTTCTATAATCCAGGGCCTCCAACAACTCGATTTCATTATTACACCATGAACACAAATATATAAAAGTGTAAAACCAAATATATTTCAATGAAAGAAAAATGCCGCTAAATATTCACCTACTCATCAAATTCAAAATTACTCGATGAGAGATGTATGTCATATTACGTCAAGTCAAGTGCAAAATCTTCTTCTCTTTTATCTATAATCCGAATTGAGAACAGACATGGAACAGAATGACAGATTCATCCCACAGAAACCATAATAACATGTTCTGTGTGTGAATTCGAGAGAACGCAAGGCAACACGTAACACGTAATTATAGTCCAGTCCAACTACTACGTTGCCGATGTTACCATCCAGTTGAGTCGAGGTGATTGAGCAGCCGTCAACCTGAGCAAGATGCGAACTTCGAACCAATACATGGAGTGCTGTGCGGAGCGATTGATGGGAGTGACTAGAAGACAAAGTTCAGTGCCGGACTATGACAATATTAGTGTGGGAATTCATAGTTGCAAAATAAATTGAACAATATAGTTTTTCCCAATTTTATGGAGCACGTAATTTGTAATTAATGTTCATTGTTAAACTTCATACCATTCGTTGTTCTTATCCGAAAATATTATTTTTATTAAGAATTAAGTTTCATTTGAATTTTCATTTCAATTTCGATCTTTTCGTTTATTTTTTTTAATGTTATCACCTAGAAAGCTGAGAGTCAGCTTCATCGTGGAGGGGAGATAATTCAAATATGGAGAACTGTCATTAAATAATTCAAAAAACATCCAAGCAAATACATAAATTGAAAAATGTTTCAACCTCAACTTTATATATATTTTAGAACAAAAATACCCAGTATTCACAATTCCATCTTTGATAATCCAGGTTCATAGACATTAAATCGATGCGATTACAGGATAAAACAATCTCGAAATTCGCAAACTTGCTTGGATGCGCGCTAGGCATTTCACCTTAGTACGGTGACCGGAGCAAACTTGCAACCTCAGCATATGAATCTCTATAAATATTGAGGGAGGTCAAGATTCGGTATCCATTATTCAGAAATTAGTCAGTATTCATTGATCACTCTTCAGGAACGGTCTCCAGTGCATTTTTTCGGAATGCAGCACATCTCCTTATCGACGATCCTGCTAGGAAGCAGTATAATGTAAGTTTTAGTGTTTCTCTATATCTTTTCAACTATTTGATGTTCAGAGTATTTTTTCTTAATTTTTTTATGATAAACATTCAATAAGGCTTTCAAATTAGTCGTTTCATTATTTTGGATGAATGAAGGTTGGGTGAAACAGCGAAAAATCCTCTCAACGCAAGCCAAGCGAGTACTGAGTTGAGACAATATTAATGTTTTCAAGGTTATTATTACTGCTATTCCTGGAAGGAATTGCTACTCTTATGTCAGTATTCCAGGTTAGTGAATTGCTATTCAGTTATTTGTTGACAGCCAATAAATTTTGGTTTGTTAGGTTGATAACTTCGGGCCATGAGTTCCTCACGAAAGTAATCGCTGTATCATCGGCATAAGCAGTGGAATTTTCCTGAATATCTAGAGATAACATGTCGTTCAGATGAATAACGAATGAAATGGGACCCAGGACCGTACCTTGTGGAACTCCATAGGTAACAGTTTTGTGGCCACTGAGCTCACCGGTCACCCTAGAGCATTGATTACGATCGAAGTGATATTTTTTTATGAGGTCATGTGTTCCTCTTGTCCCATGAGAGATATGTGTTTTCATTCGAATTATATGACAACACAATTCTACGTTGGTTATCGGTCTAAGAAATAATGATGCCGCATTGATATGAATTGGCGTTTCTATAAATGATGAATCATCTTTCTATTTCGTTTGCGGGTTTTTCTTCAACTTCACTAAAAAAAAAAATCAATTTTTGAATTCATCAGCTATTAAAGTACATTATCGGAATACTCATTACCTATTTTGATATT
Organism: Zygogramma bicolorata; assembly: GCA_032362365.1. Classification (NCBI taxonomy): domain Eukaryota; kingdom Metazoa; phylum Arthropoda; class Insecta; order Coleoptera; family Chrysomelidae; genus Zygogramma; species Zygogramma bicolorata. The sequence continues at coordinate 905,849 of JAVJAQ010004993.1, forward strand.
ATTCATTGAATAATATTAATAATAATTAATCGTTCGACATAGTCGGTAAGAATGCTTGAAGAATGGCTATAAATCAAACCATCTTTCGAACGATTCGTGCAGACCAGTCTAAACTACATACACAGTAGGTTTCTGGGATACACCTGCCAGATAAACATTACTTTCCTTACTAATACCACTGAGGGTATTTTATTCCATCCGACCGGTACAGGGTTCTTCACAGAAGGAAATCCCGCATATGCATTTGGTGGAATAAATAAAGGGATTGATTTTCAATTATTTGGACGGGCACACTCGCAAACCGGTTCCAGGGTATCCGGCCACTCGTCAGAACAAGGTAGTGCCATCATCAACACGAAATCGGTGACTTTTCATAATTGAAAATCGAACGACAAGCAAAATTAGCCGTCATTATGGCATCTGCCTATGAAAGATGGTTTGATTCATAGCCAGCCTTCAAGTATGCTCAATGACTATGTGGAATGTTTCAAATATTTTCCTTTTACTAAGAACGGGCGGATTTGGTGTGCTTTTGAGAAACCTCGTCCATAGGCAGATGGCGCCATGACGGTTGATTTTACTTCTCGATTGCATCAGCTTTGTTCGTGGTATGATACTATGAAGGAGTTCGCTTTTTGATTATGAGAAGCATATGCTGAATTTTCTCCTCTGAGAATCCAGCACGAAGCCCTCTAAGGTATTAGCCAGGGGACCACTTGTTTTCTGCCAGGTGTAACACCAGAAATCTACTGTGTAGGTAGATGAAACTGACCTGAAAGAAATGTTCGAAAGATGATTCGATTTTCAGTGATGTCCAACCTTTTAGTGAAAACTCAGTCTTTTCAATCCTTTAGTTGAATATTCTATCTGCATTCTTGCAGCTGATATATCATGCAATCGATAGTGGAGAAATTTCTGCCGCACTTCTATGTGATATGTCTAAGACTTTTGATTGTGTTTATCATTCCATTCAACTTCGTGAACTTGAAAACTATGGCTTCGGAGGTATAAACTATGATTGGATGAGATCATACACTTCTGGAAGGCAACAGTTCAAAGTGTTTTTCTAACTCCGAAGTCGTAGATATTGAGGATGGGGTACCTCAGGACTCCGTCCTGTAACCGATTTTGTTTCTGTTGTATCTCAATGATTCACCTGACTTATCGATATCGGAGAGTTCCACTCTGTTTGCTGATGAAAATGTGGCATGATGAAGACAGAAACAAATTGCATAAATGCATAGGTGAATATATAAAGGCAGTGAAAAGGTATAGCTATGCAAATTCTTTATCATTGAATACTAACGAACCGAATAACATTCAAAAGTAGCATACCAAAAATACATCTAGGAAACAAAGTGACATAAGACAAATCAGTTTCAGAGTTTTTAGTGATCCACCTAGATGAAAACCTTGAATTCGACAAACATATGAGATTCCTCAATAGAAAGTTATCTTCCAGATGTTACATCCTTAGAAATATCTCTAGGGAGCTAGAATTTCAATGAGCAAAAGATGTTTATTATGCACTAACAGACTCCTACCTCTGATATAGCGTAGCGTTCTGGGAAGTGTGTAGAAAATATCTCATGCACTCTGTTTTTGTCTTGCAGCAGAGGGCAGTGAGGTGTTCGTGCCGGCAGGATGTCGGGTTTCATCCAACCCCTTTTTCTGGCAGGCACAAAATACCGTGTTTTCGCTATGCATTTTGGAAACTGCGACGGTCAAAGAACAGCACGAATTGAATGAATGAAAACATTTTCTCTAAAACTAAACAAAACTGAGGATTTCTATACCGACGTCAGGTTTGGTTTGGGGCTCGTCGATATACGGCGGAGTCGAGATTGAGATTAATTTCCCAACTATTTTAGGGAAACAGTATCCATTCGTTTATTTATAATAATAATAATCGACTTCATTTTGTATTTCAATATTACAAAATAGGCGAAGTTTAGCTATAGCTACTCTCACGCTCAACCTTATCTGCATTATAATGAAGAGAGTAACTGAACAATAATTATAGATTTTGTGATGGGACAAATTATTATATATATACTACGCAGTTTAAAATGAAAATTTAATTCTTTTATGTTAATATGTCCATGTTATGAAAGAAACGGTCGGGGAAGGCACAGACTACATTTTCTAGGTAGATGATGATGACCATGAATTTCAGATTGGCGGTATCGATATAGATTCTTATAGATTCCGGTAGCAAGAACAATTTACTTACATTTGGAGCTTGGCAAAATTTGGAGAATGAAAAAGTCAAAGTGTTCAAATGGATCAAGAGACCCAATTGAACTTTCCTACGCAAGTAAGAAACCACTGAATGTCGTGGGGTCGTTGAAGTAACAATGTCAGTGGGGGATAACTCAACCACGGTCCCTTTTTATGTAATAGAAGGAGGTAACAGGGACCTATTAGGAAAATCAACTCGAGGGATACTCTTGGTGAGTATCAAATCAACACCATTTCCAAAGTTCAAGAATGTCCTTGTGAATATTCCAATAGACGAATCTGTGGAACCAGTATGTCAACCTTATAGGAGAGTTCCTATACCTCTCGAGGAAAGAATAACTGAAAATTCAAAAGAATCACCTGAGGAGGATATTATTGAGAAAGTAGTTGGACCATCTAGATGGTTGTCGCCAATAGTACCTGTCTTCAAAGAAAGGGTAAGAATATGTGTTGATACCCCCTTCCTACTATAGACCAACGCTTTTCACCAAGTCGAAATATCGCTATCTTCCCAATAGGCGATTGCATCGATACAAAAGGCTGATGTTTGGTATATCCTTTGCCCCCGAAATTTTTCAAAAATTATTAGAACGAGTCCTGTCTAGGTGCGAGGGCGTTACCAATTCCACAGATGACATTTCAGTTTTCGGATCCAGTGTAGAAGAGCATCATACTAGTCCCACCAGAGTTTTGGAAACTTTGGGAAACAACAGTGTTTTATTGATAAAAACAAATGTATTTTTAGATTCTCTAGTAGAGAATTTCCAGGGCACAGGCTATCACCAGATGGTATTCAAACTCTTTCTAGTTACCTTGGGGTCATAGAAAAATTCCGCACTCCTAAGAATATCGAGGCAATACAAAGTTTCTTAGGTCTTGTCAATTATATCGGATAATGGATACCAAACTGTAATGGATTATTTGGCTTATTTGTTTTCAAATTTAAACTGATTCACTTTTCATTAACATATATTCGACAAATGGACTGTATAACAACGTGAAATATGATGATGAGTATATTTATTGACTAATTACTTGCTTTGTTGATTCTGAGCATGGACATACTGATTTCAAATTTTTGTGAACTGTCTTTTTTGCCGTTAGGGGCGTGATAGTCTTTTTCGCCCACCATAGGCGGATCATCCACACGGGTATGAAACGAAAAGGGTTCAACATTGTAATCCATTACACAAACTATCCACCTTAGTTCAACCGATGAGAAAGCTACTCCGTATGAAATCGGGCAAACAAGCGAATATCGAGAAATTGAGTCTTTTGAGAAACTGAAGGATTATCTCTCGAGAATTGGAAATCTAGGATTTTGTGATCCAAATGCAAGAACCCAAGTTATAGCTGATGCGAGCCCAGTTTTAGTTAGGATGTAGGATGTGTGCTCATTCAATTCAATAAACGTGGACCTCAAGTCATTGCCTTTGGAAATGAAAGTTTAACTGATTATGAAAAAGATACTGTCGAACCGATAAGGAAGCTCTGGCGTTATCTTGGGCAGTGAAACACTTTCACATGTACCTCTTCGGTGAAGACGTCTTCGAGTTGGTTACAGACCATAAACCTCTGGAACTATACCCTGACCAAAATCTAAACCTTGTGCGAAAATAGAGAGAAGGGTACTGAGGCTACAAGCCTGCAATTTTAAGTTATTTACTGTCCGGCAAATTTAACATAGCCGATCCTTCGTCTCGATTACCAAAACTTAAAATTGATCCAAAACCGTTTGATGAGTTTTTATTTGTCAGAATTATCGACGTTATTACTATTCGCGTGGAGATGGCGCTGTAAGTAACTTTACTGGTATGATTCAAACTCACTCCATTGAAGTTTTCTGTCTAGTATAGGAATTCACCTGTATTTTCAACAATTCCTGTCATACGATCCAACCGGAAAAATGGGTTTGGATTATTCCCCACATAATTTGAGAAACCGTGACGGAGGTATAGTCAATCAAGTTCGTCAGATGACCACTAATACAACTCCTGGGTCAGGTAACGTAGCAACTGGAGATCTGCACAATTCCGACCAAGGTAGGGCAAATAATTTATTAAAGTCGATCCAGAATATTCCTGCACCGGTCAGGGCAAACGTTCTGCACATAGAGACACCGAAGAGCAGTATTTAGCTACACGAAGTGAGGTCGGACACGAACTTCAATCTGCACTTTCCCCCTATGTTTATGAGTCCCATTCATCCCCCATAAGTGCCTCCCATGTTACATGCAGATGATGTATTTCGAATAGCAACAAAAGTCCTTTGGTGGACTTGGTGCCTAAAAATACAAATAATGTTTGTAATGAAAATAGGTCACAAAATGGATCATTTCAAAGAAAAGTAATCATTTTTCACACAATAGTTTTTTTCTGAGAAATAATATTGATTTTGATGTGAATAATGACCAGTGTCAAGAAAATTTCACTGAATTTGGAACACAATTTGAATGCCGCTCAGATTCCTTTTTCAAAAAAATGCTTGTTTATAATCCTGTTGAAAGATTCTGCAAAACCTTGGGGAGATGCTTTCCTACATACTTTCAGAACTTACTCGAAATTCAAAAAAGAGGTTTTTACTTCAATTTTGGGGACCAAGAAAGCAACTTAGTGTGAAGCGAAGACTAGAAAGTTCAAGATTTTGTGAAAATGATGGTACATACCAAAATCATTTTAATATATGCGTGGCACTCTCGCGTTACTTAGAATCACCTTTTTCTGATCAGGAAATTATAGCAATGGTAGCGATTGATTTCCCTTTCAATATTTCTGCGACATTGACCGGTGCACAGAGTTTGTCGGAAGCCCTGGATAGACTTCGTCGAGTGGATTATTATTTCAATCGTGAAAGTCGCGCTCTTAGACATGTTTCTGACAATAAAATCGATTTCGTTTCCCGAAACAGAGACGTTGGAAACGATGCAAGCATTCATAAACATGTCTCTTCATTAAAAGTGGAACATCCGATAGTTGAATCGGAAAATTTCCAGTCCTCCTACCTGAAATAGGTTCACATATAAAAGCTATTTCAAATAGGGCCGAAGTAGTACTGGACAATTCCTAACAGGAGCTGTTGTCTGATGACTGTGAACTACGACATAGTCCACCAGATGACAGGGTCCCTGTCATATCTATTAAAATTTTTGGCTTGTTTCCCAGCGTTATGTGATACAGGTAGTCTAATTTCAGCTTTTTCTTCAAAAGTATGGATTCAATTAGAAATGGAAATTTTTCACAATAAATTCCCTTTTTTCAAATGTTCTGGAGTGAAAGTGTGTGGAGCTTTCGAAACTGAACATAGAAAAACTATTTTACAAGCTCACCTTGATTTTTTTGCAAATTCTCTTCACCCACGAGTTTCTGTTTGTTGCTGTTTTGATTTATGAATTCGTTTCGTGGATTAACTTCATGAGGAAATTTCATGCTGAACCATACAACAACCATAGAACAAACATCCAATATCCTTATATGAGGAACTTCTCAGCTGCGGTATGATTTCAGACAGCGAAAATCAACAAGACAGGTACAGTATTCATACTCACCTAGTCACATAGTGTGCTCACCGACTATCTGTGAAATATGATGATTTCGGGTCGACATTGAAATGACCCACTTGGCAAATCACGTGTAGCCTTAGCCAACATAACTTTTCACGTTTCATGAACATTCATTCACTTTCCAGTTGCTAGTCATCTAGAGAAATACGTCTGAAGGCGAGTTTAATGAACGAATAGGGGCCCTATTACGATTGTTCGTAAGTATGCTTCAAAATTTCAAAAGTTGTTTGAAATATAAAAATAATTATTATGTAACAATCATCAAATCTCATTTTCTTTCTGAAAAAACAAATTAGAAATTCATTTCTAACAAATTTGTAATTGATAGATCAAATGAAATGAGAACAAAAAATTTACTTTCATTACCTGAATATCACGAATGAAATGATGAATCGACTGTGATTCGGGAAATATGTGGTTACCTCAAACAATCGTAATCATTCCACAGGCCTCTCACAGTGTCAAAATTGTCAAGGATTATGATCAGTTCTCATGCACTTTTTTATCATCAGAAGTATGTGAAGTATATCAACTTTATTTATATTTCGACTTTTTAATCGAACAGTTTCCAAATGACCGTCTCGAAATTATACAATTCAAAACGATAAGAGAAATCATTATTTGTGTGTATGAAATCAAATTCACGCAAAATTTCAAAATGATGTCGGAGCACTTTTTCCCAATCATCCTTATATTTAGAAAAATTTGGTTGCTATTTCGCAGGTCAGCAAACATTCCCCAGTGTAACTTTCGAATTCAACGTCTCTTATATCGCAGGCATTTTTGACAAAAACAAGTCAAGCTCACCCCCATTTGCTCGAAAATGAGATAAGAAGGCGAACATTGCAGGTCGGTGGAATTCCTCGCAGGTTGGGCTGTACACAGGTGAAACACGACCGCATAATCGCATTTTTGACGAAACAAGTTCAATCCCCTTCCCCCACCTTTGTTCCCTCGGAAATTAGGAAATGAACATTCTTTGGCAAATAAACTTTACAGGTTGGTAAAAATTCTTTGCAGGTTGAGGAATACAGAGGCGAAACCGTATGAAAGCATTATTTTCACCACCCACCCTCGTTTCTTCGGAAATGAGAAAAGAAACATTCTAGAACGAATGAACCTTGCAGTTCGGAACGAATTCTTGCAGGTTCGGGTATACAGATGCGAAACATGACCATATAGACGCATTTTCGACAAAGAAAGCTCCACTCCAGCCCCCCATTTTTATAGGAAATGAGCGGGAAATGGCGAATAAACTTTGCAGGTTGGCAATAAACCTTGCAGGTTAGGATAAACAATGAAACATGACCGTATAGACAAATTTTTTACAGAAAACGTTCCACCCCCCCACCCTCGTTTTTTCGAAAATGAGAAAAGAAACTTTTTATGCCAAATAAACCTTGCAGGTCGGCGAATTTTTTTGCAGTTTGGTGTGTACAGATGTCAAACTTGACCAAATGAAGGCATTTCTAAAAAAAAAACTGGTGAATCAGCCTTGCAGGTTGGGGTTTGCAGAGGTGAACTCTCTGGTTTTTTTCGGGCAAATGTAATTCTCAGCATTCATCTTCGCAAACTTTCACATCTAATGATATAAAGGAGGAGCTGCTCGATTTCAATTATCGAAAAGGATTACTTTACCTGTGAAGTTCAGTCGTATCTTTTTTTCAGGGTTTTCTCCCATTGTAAGTTCCAATTTTTTCCAGGGGTTTTCTCCCATTGTGAGTTTCAATTGTGAACTGGCGTATAACCATAGAATAGCTATTACGGTGAGTATCACTCACAGAAATAGAAGATGAATCATTAGAAATTTATTGGGTAAACCACGGATTTCATTTACACTTCCAACTTCAAACAGATGACAAATGGGCGACGCGGAAAGTTGGCTAAACCTCCAGTGAAGGAACGAGAGAAATGTTCCTTTGTTTATTACGTCAAACCTTGGTCATTTGCCAGTACAGAAATATTGTACTACTAAAGATATAGGCCTATGATATAGGACGATGAGAAATTGTATGGTTCATACTATACTGAAGTTTTTGTTGAGTGTCATTGAGTAATAAACGAAAACAAGGACGTAGGTCCGAAATGAGGGACGTAGGTCCAAAACAAAGAAGCAGGTCCTAAAAGAGGGACTCAGGTCCAAAAGAAAGGATTTAGGTCCAAAGTAAGCGACATAGGCCCAGGAAAAGGAAGAAAGGACGTACGTCCGGGAAAAAAGATGATGATGATGAGTCCATGAATGAAGGGCCGACTACTCCATTTCCGGAAAAGTCTTACACACTAACGAAAATGTTTTTTCAGGAATATAATTTTATAAAGAGAAGAACCCTAACCAATTTTCAAACGAGCGAAAGTACCCGCGAATGTACACGTTGTGGCAGACTGGGACTCAACTCAAGCTGTTCAAAATGTCCAGCCCTGTATACAACAGGTGCGGTATCAGAGGACACTTCAAAGTGCAGTGTAGAACCTCATTCATCATTGAAACGTAAGAAGTTCTATCAGAAACCAGCGCCACAAAAACCATATAAGGCACCCAAGAAAACCAATTTCTCAAATGTTCATGTTATGAAAGAAACGGTCGAGGAAGGCACAGACTACGTTTTCTAGGTAGATGATGATGACCATGGAATTTCAGATTGGCGGAATTGATATAGATCTTTTTATAGAAAACAACAAGACAGGTACAGCTCCACACACTAGACAGACTATAATACAAATAATGCTACATATTACACATCACACTCACTGAAAACTCAAGACCAACATGAAACACACTGTACATTGAATTTCACTGACCAGACATGAAAACATAGAATAAATAACAGACTCAATATTAGTAATAAGAAGGGATAGAATGAAAGAAATCAATTGAAAGTTATAGAAATTCAATAGAATACCACTGGGAACCTTTTGAAAATCAGATTTCAACATATAATGATCATTTGTAAATAGTATTAAGGAAAATTAGATCATAAGAACTGGCCTGTGAAAGTGACTCCTTGAATCGAAAGGTAGTGCTAGCAACGAGGAGTAACAAAACAAGAAAAGGGTACGCGAAATTTTGAAAATCTGAGAACATTTTTGGAAAGAAAAAGTGGAAAGAAAAACATAAGTAAGCAGATAATACTATAGCAAATTTTTTTTCTCCGCTCCGTGGAAGCCGTCTGACCTGTCTTTCACAACCAGGTCTCCGGAAAGCACATCAGCCTCTAGGGCTTATTGCGCTTTACTTCCCTATATTTCATGACACCTATTTCAACAGCCTTGTCCCCTGCACAAGTTTGTGCAGGTTGATTGCTGGGTGTTTGTCATATTCTTCTGGATCCAGAATTGGTTTTCCATATATTTGTTGCCTTTTGTGATCCAGAGCCTCACATTCGCAGAGTACGTGTCGAGCTGTCTCCGTCCCTTTGTTGCATTGTCTGCAGCTAAGGTCGCCGTTGTACAGCCCTATCTTGTTCAGGTGTCCTCTGAATGGACAGTGTCCAGTCAGTAGCCCTTTTATAATCCTAATCTGATTCCTGTTACACTGAAGCAGGTCTTCAGTCTTTTTCTTCAACGGTCCTTTTATGAAAGTTCTCCCGTGAGCACTACTAGGTAGATTTTCCCAGTAATCTCTGTGTTTTGTTCTCACCCAATTCCTTATATGATTTCGTACCATCGTTTTGGGTACCCCCACTGCTGGTTCGGGTCCAGTATATGGTGTCGATGATCCTTGCCTTGCAAGCTCATCGGCTTTTTCATTGCCTGTGATACCTGAGTGTCCTGGGACCCATTGTAGCGTAAGTCTATTATGGTCTGCCAGATTTTTCAGTTCCTCGCGGCATTCCCATACCAGTCTAGATGTCACTCTGGGGTTTTTCAATGCCCTAAGTGCAGCGTGGCTGTCCGTAAAAATATTGATCCTTCCATTTCGTTGGGAACTCAGATTGATTGTTCTCGCGCATTGGAGTATAGCATACATTTCTGCTTGAAAAACAGATGTGTATTGTCCGTGCGGGTAGCTGTACCCTAGGTTCCTCCCCGCACAGTATACACCGGCCCCTGTACCCTGTTCCGTCTTGGATCCATCTGTGAACCAGTTGCTCCAGCCGGGCTTGATTTCAGGGGCATGGTCTTTTTGCCACTCTTCACGATCTCCTATCATTACTGAGAAGTTCGTGTTGAATGTGAATTTGGGTACCATGTGGTCCATATTCATGCCATGTCCCTCCACATGTCCCACGAAATCTGTTTTCACCGATCTTTTATATCCCGATGAATTTTTCAGCCTGAAATGGCCCATTCTTGCCTCTCCACCTATCACAAGATGTAAAGGGGGAAGATCCAAGAGCACCTCCATTGCTGCTATTGGTGTTGTTTTCATTGCACCTGTTATGCCCAGACAGGCAAGTCTTTGGACCTTGCTCAGTTCGTTCATAGCAGATATTTGTTTTGTCTTTGACCACCATGCCAGAGATGCATACGTTATCATGGGTCTAACTATCATTGTGTACAGCCAGTACAACATGCTTGGTTTCAATCCCCATTTCTTTCCAAAAGTGCGCCTGGCCACTATAAGTGTCACCTCCGCCTTCCTTTTTATTCTGTCCACATGTTGGTTCCAGGTTAATCTTGAATCTAGAATAACTCCTAGATATTTAACCTCACCTGACAGATTTATTTCCTCACCTCGGAGTTTCAGAGGTCCAAGTCCCTCCAACTTGATTTTCCTGGTGAATGCCACTATCACTGATTTGGATGGGCTCATTTTAAGCCCCTTCTTATCGGCCCAACTAGTTACAGTATTCAAGGCCTGCTGCATGCGCTCTTTCACTATACTGTTATACTTGCCCTGTGCTAGGATGACTAGGTCGTCAGCATAGCCTAGTATTTCGTGCCCGTTTCGGTCCAATAAGCATAGAAGCTCGTCCATAACAAGGTTCCACAGAAGTGGGGATAGAACTCCCCCCTGCGGGCATCCCCTTGCCACCCGTGCCACTATGGATTCGCCCGAGATGGTTGTATATATTAGCCGTCCTCTAAGCATGCAGTCTATCCACCTGCAGCTTGTTTCATCAATCCCTTTTCTCCTTGACGCTCGGACGATCGATTCCAAAGAGGTATTATCGAAAGCGCCCTCTATGTCTAGGTACGCCGCCAACAGCACCTCCTTGTGCAAAATACTAACAGCCATAAGAAAGAAAAACGAGTACGTACCAGAAAAGTCAGTTTCACATGTTCCAGTAAGATAGCCGGGAGCAGAAATCCAGGTATCACAAAACTAATCTGTATCCTGTCTGATTTATTCCAAGTGAACATTTCTATCCCTGTGTTTATTTCAATCTTCGACCTCCAGAACATCATTTTACAATCCATCGTCACAATATATCCTAAGAAACTATTTTTTCTCGCGGTGAGAACATTTCTTCGCTTTTAGTAATCTTTCAATTTGTGTCTAGAACTGTTTCGGATTTGCACCGAGAAGATTGTTTATTCAAATCTCATTATCTATGTTTTGTTTGGTTTAATAGTATATAGGTTGGGTTTTCCTCAGATCAGGGAACTTGAAGATAAGAAAATTATTTGATCAAAACGGTAATATATTTGAAAACTTGACATTTATGAAAAAGGGACCAAATTTTTAACAATATATGACATCAAGAAGCAGCTCTGCATTTCACAGAAACCACACCGCTGAGAAGGAGTTCATCATGTTCATTGGCGTTCTGACTGAGCTAGAAGAAGGCTTGGCTTTTGTTTCCCAACGTTATGTGATACAGGTCTAATTTCAGCTTTTTCTTCCAGAGTATGGAATCGATTAGAAATATTTCACAATGAAATCTTTTTTTTTTCAAATGGTCTGGAGTAAAAGTATGTGGAGCTCTCAAAGCTAAACATGGAAAAGCTATTTTACAAGCTCACCTTGATTTTTCTGCTAATTATCATATTTTCACCCACGAGTTTCTGTTGGATGCTGATTTGATTTATGAATTCGTTTTGGGAATTGACTTCATAAGGAAATTCCATGCTGAATTGGACCTGGAAAATAAAATTTCACTTTGCAAAATTAATAACGTTGAAGTAAGTATACCTGAAGATTCTAGCATCATGAAGTTAGTCCTCCTGATGAAGTTAGTCTTTCAGCAGTCTTTGGAAGCGGTCCTATAAAAAACAATAGATGTAGAAGAATACGGAATTATTTCGGAAACAAATTTTCTGACACAATCCGAAAAAAAAAGACTTCCGTATGTTGATGTTGATGGAAGATTTCACTGATATTTTCTCAGAAATTCCGAGTAAGACAGAGGAATACCTTCACCAAATTCATTTAAGAAGCTGGAAGCGGATTTTTTGTCAAGCCTTATCCTTTTTCTTTTCCCCACCAGAATACTGTTAATCGAGCTCTAGATCAGATGGAGTCTTGGGTTGTTATTGAGCGCTGTGTGACAGCGCCGTTTGTATCACCCCATATTGCAACGCTGAAGAAGGATGGAACAGAATCTGCCACGATGCTAGGCAGCTCAACACCTTGTTAGTTCCGGAAAGAGATGTCCGAAGGAAATCCTCAAGATCAATTCAAGAGCGTAAAATAATAAGTTTCATCTATCTTGCTTACGGTTAATTTCAGATTCCAATAAAGGAAGAACACAAAAAATTCACGGGTCTTATGGTGGGTACAAAATGTTATCGTTTGTGTCGTCTTCCGTTTGGTCTTTCTACAGCAGTCAGTTCTTTTGAACGCTGTATGCGAACTGTTTTTGGTCACCAATTCAGGTCGTTCTTGTACACTTACCTGAATGATTGCTGATCCTGTCAAGAACATCTGAGGCATCTGAGTGCGGTATTCGAACGCATCCGAACAGAAGGTTTCACTGTTGAACTGAAGAAGTGTCACTTTTTCAGGAAGGACATCACTTTTTTAGGGTACACTCTCCTCACACAAGAGGGTTTTAAATCTGACCCGTTGCGTATACAGGCCATTTTAGATTACGAAGTACCTAAAAATGTAAAACAGTTACAACAGTTTTTAGGTATGTGCAAGTATGACCGTTCTTTCTGTCCGAAATTTTCAGCTCTCACGGAACCCCTTGAGAAGTACAATTTCGGTGATACGAGAAATATGTTCCAGGCTAGGATATTCATCTAACATAACCACCAATAACGGTCGACAATTTAGACAAAATTGGAAAAATTATTTACTAGGGAACCTGATGATGTATAACACCACACTCAACTCTGGAACAGAGACTGGGTGAATATCAAAAACTTTGTAAAAAATAACAATGTTTGTCCTAATTTCAACCCTAGCTAACATAGAGTTGTGACCATGAACGGGGGTGATATTGATGTTCGAAATGATGAAAATGACCAAAATTCACCTGGGAATCCGTATCACTACTATTGTTCGGGTTTAAAGGCCGTCGTTTATTTTTTCCTGACGTTTCGCTAGCGCGAGTGGCTAGCTTATTAAGAGGTTCATATATCTTGAGTTCGACTACGATGACTCTGAAGACGGAAGCCACTCGCGCCAGCAAAACGCCAGGAAGGAATCCAAAAAAAAAACGGCCTGCAAACCCGAACAACAGTTATGATACGGAAAACCTCGACCGCGAAAGCCCTAACCATTTTACCTAGAAACATTATTCACTTGAAGGAAGTGAAGGGCGAGTGGACAATCAGCAAACTCCCTCTGTCAAACACTGTCAGATGATGAATCAACCTATGACTTTCATTAACGATTAACATGAATATTCATGTCAATCATTCAGGAGATATAGGAACTCTCACCACTTATGATAGAGAGATATTAGAGCTTATTTATTGTAATTATGCTGTAACGGAACGGTAATAGTACGGACTGTATCCCGTTATGCAACAGGAAAATTCCTCAAAGACGACTTACCTTGAGTGGATTGCGGCTGTCTCATCAGGGTCTCGAGGTCGGTAGTAGCAGAGTAGTAGTTCTTGGAATCTTGGTATATCGAGGAGCTCGATATTATGCGGTGTAATAACACGTATAATAACAACAATAACAACGCAAAACTATGCAATGTTCGTAGTTTTTCCTCACTTCCACAAGGTTACCAGCTTCGATAAGTACAAGAGTACCGATGCTAGGGAAAGTACTGCCATCCAACCATTTTCCTTTTTGCTGGAAAGTGTGCAAATATTCTTCATGCCACCTATGCCAGAAATCCCCATGAAGGCGTTGTAGTAGTTGAACGATTCAGGGGTTCCTCAGAATAATCACGCAACGGTAGACTGGAGACAGGTTCCATAGTTAAAAAATGGTGAGAGAGTTGAGATCCTCAACATCGGCGCTCATGTGCGTTAAGGGTCGCGAACTACAAATGGATTCAATTGATGTTAATACGGCATGAAATTCTTCATAGGTGAGGATTTGTTGGCCGATGACACGAGCGAAATGTGATTTGACGCTCTTTACACCAGCTTCGCATAACCCATTGAAATGAGGTGCACTCACAGGAGTAGGAAAAGGGTCCCCCATGATCAACACCTGAGTGAGAAAACGGTTTGACTCGAGAAATTCGAGAAATAGGTTTATTTTCAATTTACTATTATTTACATGCAAGTATCTTTGTGGAACCACCCTGTATCATTTTTCAATCCATCACCTCTAGCCCAGATCAAGCCAGTCGGCATTCAGACAATAGCGAAGCGATTTGCTGTTGAACAGTTCACGAATATACGTTTCCTTTTTTTTCTCATAAAAAAACCGCCGTGCAATCTTGAGTGCTGTTTTCTTCCGATTGTTCGTATGAACTGAGGTTTTCCAAACCCCAACAGCGTTGTGCAATCCTGTAACCACACCGAAGAAGAGTCGGCCGACACATCGACTGAATTCTCATCGCAAAGGTCATTGTGTCACTCCAGAAGTAATACCAAGGTAAGATCTGGGTTCCTCTGGGTACACTTCCTTTTACCATCCACCGCAAAGATACACTCCACTAAACTCATCGAGATATCGACATTGTATAACCGCTTTTGGTTATATGATTAATAATTCTTATAGATCATAGATCTAATTCACCCGCACCAAACATTGGTTCTTCGAGCCGCGATTAAAGCCTTTTTTATTATAATGCACAAGTGTTTCCAAATTATTTCAACACTGACATCAATTTTGAGCATTTTCCTTACAAATAGTTATCTATTTTTTGTCAGTTTAGATTTTTTCCGCAAAACAGTTCCGAGCGCGACAGAAAGTATTCATTTTTCTCTCTGCCTTTTGCTGCAAAGGGTCTCCTCGGTTAAAATGGTCGAAATGTCCTTAATCACGAAATTTCGATTTGACCCTCGAATGATGTTACCCAGGTCTGAAAAACATTCACCATATTTTTTTTCCTCCTCCCCCTATCTTCCCCCCTCTGAGGGTGAAAAAAATGGCATTTTTCATGTTTTATTTTTTTTTCTCTCACTCCAGGACTCAAAAAATATTGAAAAAATTCAAGTATATCGAAGACAGTCTGTTCTCCGAAATAAAATTTTTTGGGCCCCCGGGCCCCCCATGAAGGCCTTTAGAAAAAATTTTAAAATTTTAAATTGGAAAAAAATGGCAGAAAACCCAGGTGTCCCGGGTGATATTATTTCATCATTTCAATGGGGCTGATATGTACTATAACAACTAGTATCTTTCATTTCGTTATCAGTGGTGGCACTTGAGAAAAAGGCATTTTTTGTGAATTTTTTATGAAAAATTGGCTGTAACTTTTTTGTCATTAATTTTATTGAAAAATTTCAAGGGACAAAAAATGTTTTTAATGCAATTTTACATGGGGTGCACTCAAATTCAATTCACTCATTATAAAATGTTGAGCTATTATACAAGTTGAAAGATTTTCACTCAGAGATTTTCCACATTAAATATAGCCTATAACTGTTCTTTATAAATTCTCACAGATACCCAATACACACACACGAAAGCGCACCGCGTGTTTGTTACTTTTTCTTTTCTTTTTCTCCCCCGTCTTTCCCCCTCTGAGAGTTGAAATTTAGTATTTTTTACGTTTTATCATTTCACACACACATTCGACATAGTCGGTGGGTGAACGAATTGTTCAAGAGATTATTTTTCTATTATTTTTCTCATAATCTATAATATTGAAAAAAAATTATATGTATGGAAAATAGTATGGGGTTTAATATGAAATTCTCAGGACCCTCCAGGCCACCCATTGGGGCATTTAAAAAAAATTATTGAATTTTCATTCGAGAAAAATGGCATGGAATATCCCGGGCGATAACCATTCCAACATTTCGATAAGATTGATATGCGTTATCACAATAAGTAACGTTCGTCGTTTTCAGTGGTGATAATTGGCAAAGAGGTAGTTTTCAAGAATTCTCAATTAAAGATTACTTTTTTATCATTCATTTTAACAAAAATATTCAAAAAAATAAATGATACACACTATGAAAAGTTGAGCGACGTTTGAGCGATGTTCACCAAGGCATTTCACATATTGAATGTAACCAATTCCTTTTTTATAGAAAACTGACAGACACGTAAGATTTGTTGAAAGGAAATTCTGAATGTCGTCGGTTACGAGGTTGAATAAGATATGTTGTACAAAAACACAATCGATAATATCATCATAATAATTTTTGGTTGAACACAAAAAATGATTGTTTTGTCAATTCTCTTGCTTATAACCTCTCCTCGATTGGTTATCATTCGATTTTCCATTGGAAGTTTTTCAATATTATCAATTTCGCTCCGTTTGAGCAGATATAGAGGATTACGAAAATCCTTCATAACTAATAATGGAATGGTTATCGCCCGGGACATTCCATGCCATTTTTCTCGAATGAAAATTCAATAATTTTTTTCAAATGCCTCAATGGGTGGCCCGGAGGGTCCTGAGAATTTTATATTGAACACCATACTATTTTCCATACATATTATTTTTTACAATATCATAGATTATGAGAAAAATAATAAAAGAAATCATCTCTTGAACAATTCGTTCACCCACCGACTATGTCGAATGTGTGTGTGAAATGATAAAACGTAAAAAATACCAAATTTTAACTCTCAGAAGGGAAAAGAGGAGGGAGAAAAAGAAAAGAAAAAGTAACAAACACGCGGCACGCTTTCGTGTGTGTGTATTGGGTATCTGTGAAAATTGATAAAGAACAGTTATAGGCTATATTCAATGTGAAAAATCTCTGAGTGAGAATCTTTCAACTTGTATAATAGCTCAACATTTTAGAATAAGTGAATTGAATAGTGGTCCAGATAGCCTGATAATTTTATTTTGGAGATCATACTATTTTCCATTGATATTATTTTTCTCAAGATTATAGATTATGAGAAAAAATAATAAATCGTAAAAAATACAAAATTTTCATTCTCACAAGGGGGGCGAAAAAATAAGAAATGACAATAAAAGGTACGCCTTCGTGTGTGTATCAGATTTTTGTGAGAATTGATGAAAAACAGTTATTGGCTATATTTAATGTGAAAAATCTCCAAGTGAAAATCTTTCAACTTGTATAATAGCTCAACATTCCAGAATAAGTCAATTGAATTTGAGTATACCCTATGTAAAATTGCATTTTAAACATTTTTTGTTCCTTGAAATTTTTCAATAAAATTAATGACAAAAAAGTTACAGCCAATTTTTCATAAAAAATTCACAAAGAATGCCTTATTCTCAAGTGCCACCACTGATAACGAAATGAACGATACTTGTTTTTATAGTACATATCAGCCCCATTGAAATGATGAAATAATATCACCCGGGACACCTGGGTTTTCTGCCATTTTTTTCCAATTAAAAATTTTAAAACTTTTTTTGAAGGCCTTCATGGGGGGCACGGGGGCCCAAAAAATTTTATTTCGAAGAACGGACTGTCTTTTATGTACTTGAATTTTTTCAATATTTTTTGAGTCCTGTAGTGAGAGAAAAAAAATAAAACATGAAAAATGCCATTTTTTCACCCTCAGAGGGGGGAAGATAGGGGAAGGAAGAAAAAAAAAGTATGGTGAATGTTTTTCAGACCTGGGTAACATCATTCGAGGGTCAAATCGAAATTTCGTGATTAAGGGCATTTCGACCATCTTAACCGAGGAGACCCTTCGTTATCATTTTTGTAGTCTGTTGTGGACAGCTCGGGCAGTCGCTCAGCTGGGCAACGAAATCGCGCGCACTGAATAATCCTATCATCGCGTCGGTGCTTCTTGGTATTTACTTCCGAGCGTTTTGAAATTAGTAGGCAACACGAACAGAAACAATTCATTTTATTTCAATACTGTGAAGTGTGTTGTTATGATCAATCTCGTTCTACAGGGTGGTCAGTTTCATTTATTTGAATTTCTATTTTCCTTCTTCCAACATGCCTTCTGAAACTGATAAAGGAAAACTTAAAAAATAGAAGGCACTAAGGCAAACCGAAATTCAACGTCTTAGTGAACTGCATGATGCTGCATTGGCCACAGAAAAGGACAGCACTCTGGCAGTTATTTTTAACTTGCGTTACGAAATAATTGATACAGTTCGAGAGTCGTTTGGATCATTACATAATACAATTGTAGGTTATGTTTCCCAAGATGAAGATGATGTGTTCAAGTTGGAGGATGAAATAAGAGGATCGTTTGAAAAAAAATATTATTTGATGAAATCCATTCATCTAAAGATGTTCCCTCCAAATGAAACGTCATGTTCAAACGAACCTAAAGTTTCTTCAAATATCGCATTACCAAAACTTCATTAACCTACTTTCAGCGGGGATAGAACCGAATTTTCATCATTTATAGATTTGTTCAACTCGACTATTTTGGAAAATGAATCACTCTCGGATATTGAAAGGTTCAATTATTTATTGACGGCCTTGAAAGGGCCAGCCTTAAAACATATACAAAATCTGCCTAAAACAGGTGCTAATTTCAAAATCGCATACGCTTCTCTGGTCAAAAGATTCAAAAATACTAGATTAATCGCATCAAATCATTGGTCGAATATTGAAAATTCGAGCGCATCGAAAACTGATGATCCTGTAGCCTTAAGAAACTCATTGGATATTATTGAAGATAATCTTGCTGCATTGAAACTTTTCCCCTTGCCAGTCGATCAATGGGACTACATTCTAGTACAAATGTCATTGAAAAGACTACCCGTGTCAACAGTAACAAGGTTTGAACTACATCACAATTCCTCAGATATTCCCACATATTCAAGTTTAACGGCCTTTTTGGAAAAACAATGCGACGCTCTAGATAATCTCAGTGTTCCAAATAAAGCCGAGGAAAAAACAAAGCCAGTTGAACTGCTCACGAAACCGTTATCTCATTCCGTCTTTCGGCCTTTCATATCTTTAGTAGTTCAGACGCATACTTCCTCATCTTATTGCCCCTTATGCAATAACGAGCATGTTATATATAAATGTCCAGATTTTTTGAATAAATCAGCATCCTCCCGTTACCAATTAGCGAAGGAAAATAAATTGTGTATCAACTGTCTTAGTCGTGCTCATTCTACTAAACAGTGCAAAAGTACCGTTCGTTGTCATAGGTGTGAACTACTCCATCACACCTTATTGCATTTTGATGAAAATTATTCTCAATCCACCACCTCAAATATTATAAGTACTCTTTCATCTCAAAATGATTTTACTCCTTCTGAGTCAACTCCCCTCGCTTCAAGCATCATTTTTAACCTCAAATTCCAGTGTTCTCCTTTCCACAGCCCAAGTTGAGGTATTAGATAATACTGGAAATTATCAGATATTGCGATGTTTACTCGACTCTGGGAGTATGACTTCCTTCATAACCCAGAAGAGTGCTCAACGTTTAGGCTTACCAAAAACCGATCTCA
The DNA here is from genome assembly GCA_032362365.1 of Zygogramma bicolorata. NCBI lineage: Eukaryota > Metazoa > Arthropoda > Insecta > Coleoptera > Chrysomelidae > Zygogramma > Zygogramma bicolorata. The sequence goes on from JAVJAQ010004993.1 coordinate 925,472, forward strand.
GACTCAACCTTAACGGGCTGGGTTCGATGCGAACTCACTCGAATCTGGGTGGTATCACAATTCTTTTCAAACCTTTGCACAAACCGAAACCTGTTTTTGTCACAGACGTTGTGATTCTGAAAAATATTTGTGGAGATCTGCCAGCAGTTCCAATATCAGGTTCGAACTGGCCTCATATTGCTAATCTTGAATTAGCAGATTCTCGGTTTGATGAACCATCACCAATTGACCTTTTATTGGATGCTGATATTTTTCCTCAGATTCTGTCTGATGGTTGTATCCGAGGTGCAGAGGGTACGCCAGACGCCTTGAATATTGCTTTAGGATAAGTTATTATAGGAAAAATTTCGATACCAAACTTACCAAGGACCACATCACTGTGTTGTACACTCGATAGTTGTGTTTCTCTCGACAAAACTCTGAAGTCTTTTTGGGAATTAGAACAGGTTCCAAATGCACCAGTTGTATCTCAGGGGGACCTTGATTGTGAAAAAAATCTTCACCGAGTTCCACTCCAGAAATGCAACTGGGAGATATATTTTGACATTTCCTTTCAAGGAGTTACCCGCCCCCCCCCTCCCAAATATCCGATCTTTGGCTCTGCATAGATTTTACTCTTTGGAAAAGCGTCTCATTAAGCAGCGTTCATTATATTCTGAATATTCAGCGTTTCTGAAAGAATACCTAGATTTAGGTCATATGGAACTTGTCGACTCATTTTCATCAACACCTCCTCACTGCTATTATATTCCACACCACTGCATTGCCAAGCCTGAAAGTACTACGACAAAACTCAGGGTGGTCTTTGACGCTTCGGCAAAACTTCCATACCAAAATTCTTTGAACGATCACCTCTTATCGGGTCCTAAATTACAGAAGGATATCGTCACGATTCTTCTGAATTTTAGATTACACCCCATTGTTTTAATCTGTGATATAAAAATGATGTTCCGTCAGATTTTATTCTCACCCTTTCACAGAGACTATCAGCGAATTCTTTGGCGTTTCAGCACCTCTGACCCGGTACAAGAATACCGACTTTGTACTGTCACATACGGAATTTCGTCGAGTCCGTATCTGGCTATCCGTACACTTCAGCAATTAGTTGAAGATGAAGGTTCGCCCTTCCCACTGGCATCCCAAGCTATATTGAATGACACCTACATGGATGATATTGTCACTCCCATTCCTACCTCAGAACAAGCTCGCAATCTTCAGGACCAACTCATCTCCTTACTCTCAAAAGGTGGCTTTGAGCTCAGGAAGTGTCGAGCAATGATCCATCATTATTAACACACCTTCCTACTTCTCATGTTGGAATCGATTTTTCAAACTCTGACCCGTCTTTGAAAATTCTGGGCTTACGTTGGAGACCATCGTCTGATTGTTTTTATTTTTCTGTTCAGCCCATGCAAGTTGAGTGTACAAAGCGTAATCTTTTGAGCAATCTCGCACGCATTTTTGATCCTTTGGGATTTTTATCCCCTATCACATTCCTGATCAAATATTTGATTCAGCGAATTTGGACTCTACAAATCGATTGGGACCAGGCACCGCCCCAAGACGTAATTCGTCTTTGGGATAGATTCCTCGCCGATATCCATTCCCTGAACAGTTTCGAACTTCCCCGTCCATTGGGAATCTGTGGCGGACTCTCATGTGAAATTCATTGCTTCGGGGACGCTTCTGAACGAGGTTTCTGTGCAGTACTCTATTTTGTCATAAAAACCCCTGGAAAAGAAATCAAAACTATTTTTGTTTGCTCCAAGTCCAAGGTCGCACCCTTGAAAAGAATATCAGTACCCAAACTAGAACTCTGTGCTGCTGTTTCAGTTACTCGCCTCCTCTCTTATGTCTCTAAAGTTTATCAAGGTAAAATCAATTTCACCCGCACATGCTGTTGGTCTGACAGTATGATAGTCCTAGCATGGTTAGCTTCCCCAGCCCATCGATGGAAAACCGTTGTTTCCAACAGAGTTTCTTTTATCCCAGACAAAACATCTTCTGATAATTGGTGTCATGTGTTATCTGGAAATAATCCGGCAGATCTCGGGTCTCGCGGGTTACTGCCTTCCGAGCTCACACACTCTTCTTTATGGTGGAAAGGACCTTCGTTTTTGAAGGAACCTGCTAGTAGTTGGATAACTTCCTCCGACATGACTGCAATTCCGATCGGAGCCATGGAGGAAGAACGCAAGGTTACCCTCACAGCTACGGTGACACCAAATTCTGTCGATTCACTGATAAATCATCACTCTTCTTTAACCAAGCTCATCCGAATTTGTGGATTCATAATGAGGTTCACTCACAACACTCGTAATACCCGTAGTCGACGCATAGGGTGTCTATCTTCTTCCGAAATGTGTTTTGTCAGAAGAACTCAGGAAGTGACCTTCTCTGAAGAAATATCTCTGATAGTTCAAGGTCATCCACTTCCAAAACCTTTCCGAAGCTTATCACCCTTTCTTGATGATAAGGGCATCCTTCGATTTGGTGGTAGATTGACTCGTGCTTCGATACCATATGATCGAAAATTTCCTGCACTCTTACCCAGCCGCAGTCGTTTGACTGATTTAGTCATCGAACATTTTCATATGAAATATTTACACCCCGGAATTCAAACAGTCCATTTTCTACTTTCTCAACAATTTTGGATATTGTCTGCCAAACGTTGCATTCGACGTGTTATCTCCAAATGTGTCCGTTGTTGGAGGGTTCACCCAACTCCCACTCAGCCCTTCATGGGTGATCTCTCGGCCACGCGCATAACACAGGGCAAACCTTTCTTACATTCTGGTACTGACTTTGCTGGGCCCTTTCGCATCCGAATGGGCAGAACCAGGGGAGCTAAGATTACCAAGGCTTATCTGTGTCTGTTCATTTATTTCGCGACAAAGGCGGTTCATTTAGAGCTTGCTTCAGATCTGTCAAGCGAATCGTTTTAGGCAGCACTCAAACGCTTCGTGGCCCGTCGAGGTCAGTGTCAACATCTATATAGCGACTGTGGAACGAATTATGTAGGCGCATACAATCAACTTCAATTTCTTATGCATGCAGCCGCTTCAAAGGAAGTCATTGCTTGGCACTTCAACCCTCCTTCGGCCCCTCATTTCGGCGGTCTCTGAGAAAGTTGTGTCAAATCTGTCAAAACCCATCTCAACCGTGTCGTAGGTGAACAAATTCTAACCTTTGAAGAACTGGTAACGGTTTTCACACAAATTGAAGCAGTCCTCAATTCCCGTCCGTTGACACCTATGAGTAATGATCCTTCAGACCTAAGTGTTTCAACGCCAGGTCATTTCGTAACCATGGCTCCTTTAACCGCGGTACCAGAGGATAATCTGTTAGTTGTATCTCTTAATCGACTGACAAGGTGGCAGCTATTGCAAAGAATGCATCAACACTTTTGGAAGCGGTGGTCAAGATAATATCTACATACGCTTCATCAACGTTCGAAATGGACCGATGAGTCTGATCCCATCACAGTAGGAACATTAGACCTGATGAAGAATGATAATTCATCACCCCTACAGTGGGTGATGGGTCGTGTAACAGAAGTGTTTCCGGGAGCCGATGGTAGTATTAGAGTGGCTTCAGTTAAAACCGCTAGTGGAAGTTTCAAACGTCCAGTTGTGGAACTATGCCCACTTCCAGTTGAGAAAGATGTAAAATGATTCTCATTTTTGGTGGGGGGGCATGTCGCGTCCCGCTCTGTTTTATTATTTTTGTTCATTTTTTTTTGTATATATATATTCCAAGGAAATGAATACATTTCTGTTGATATTTCATTTATTTTCAATTTACTATTATTTACATGCAAGTATCTTTGTGGAACCACCCTGTATCATTTTTCAATCCATCACCTCTAGCCCAGATCAAGCCAGTCGGCATTCAGACAATAGCGAAGCGATTTGCTGTTGAAGAAGAGTCGGCCGACACATCGACTGAATTCTCATCGCAAAGGACATTGTGTCACTCCAGAAGAAATACCAAGGTAAGATCTGGGTTCCTCTGGGTACACTTCCTTTTACCATCCACCGCAAAGATACAGTCCACTAAACTCATCGAGATATCGACATTGTATAACCGCTTTTGGTTATATGATTAATAATTCTTATGGATAGATTAGATAGATAGATAGATAGATAGATAGATAGATAGATAACTTTATTGTATCTGAGAAAAATATTTACATCTCATTACAAGAAGTTCGATAATCCTATGTTAGTTTATATACTTATGTATGATAAATACGATACCCACACACACATCAGAAACATACATACATACACAGTGAGTGATATGCATTAGGTGAATACAGAAAACAATAAGAAAAAGAAAAGTGAAATCGTTATTCGTTTAAAATAAATGATCGAATACGAAGTATGTTGATGATTACATGAACAAGGCTTGAAAGCTTCGGAAAGTCACCAGAACTCAGTAAAACAATGATATCATTCATATTTTGTATATGCATGTATAATGGGCAGTTTCTGATTCCACTAAATATAGGACAATCAAGAAGCATATGCGCAAGTGTTTCATTTCAATGAAGGTTACAAAGTGAGCATATCTGTGAAGTATCTATAAGATGGGTAACACCTTGATATGTTATTTTGAGATAATTTGAGCCACATAATCTAAGTTGAGCTATAATTCTAGAAATATAAATAGGGGCCAGTTTTTGGAGATAGCTTTTACTTTGGTCAGATGTTGAAATTTGTGAATATAAGAGAGGGTAAAACGATAAAGACAGTTTTTCTTTATCAAGATCTAAAAGTTTGTTCCTATAGCAGTCCATAATCTGATCCATTAATGACTTAGAGTTGCTACAGAGGTATCTTGGCCATAGATCTGAGCAGTCAGCAAAATCGAAGTAAGCCTTTATTTGATTCAAGTAGTTGTATTTAATGTTGTTATTATGTAGTTTCAATAGACGTTAGTAGCAGCGTTTTGATATCCGGGCATCATCTGTGGATTTAATTTTGTTAAGCCATGTTAATGAAGCTTTGAAGACTAGGCAACATAATTTGGCTACACCAATTTCCAATCTTATCATATAATCTGGAGTAGTAGTTCGATAGACACAGTAATCGTTTGAAAAAATTAACCCGTACCCGTTCTAATATATCATCGTAGCGTAATCCCCAGATTCCCACTCCATAAGCAAGCGATGAAAGGATAATTGAGGAGTAGAGTTCCAATCGTGCCTCCCATGAATTAATTTTGGATCTGCTCATCAGATTCATGACTGCACCAATGGCTTGTTTACTTTTCAAGACGGTATTTTTTGCCATTTGGAGATAAAGTCCCGAAACTGTAAAAATTACCCCAAGATAAACATAGGATGTAACAATCTCAACTTGTTCGTTATTGAGGAAAAATTTTAAATTGGAGTGGCTACTATAGCCACCTTTACTGAAAACCATCAGTTTTGTTTTTTGAATATTCACTGATATTTTGTTTAGTAGGCAGTATTTTTCAAGAGTTTTCAATTTGCGGGCGATATCGATTGGTGATTCTCCAAACAGAACTAAATCATCGGCATAGAGCATCAGCAGAACATCGTTGTGGGAATCGATACTCATTCCAGAGCACCCATCTGCCCGAAAAAATGATTCAATATCTGATAAAAATAAAGAAAATAAAATTGGACTCAGAGGTTCTCCTTGCAGGACGCCTTCTGATATTGCATATTCCTTTGAAAAAATCCATCCACTTTCAGCGACATTACTGCGTTGTCGTAAAGAGTTTTGATAATTCTGATGAATTTAGAGCTTATTCCGATTCTAAACAGCTTGTGCCATAATAAATCATGATTTATACAATCGAACGCCCTCTTGAAGTCCACAAAGATGGCAAAAACCTTCCTTCTGAGTAATCTTAGGTGTATTTGGAGAATAGAATTCAGTATGAAAATATTATCAGAGCAACTTCTTTCTTTCCTGAAACCAAATTGACACTCTGGAAGCATGAAAAAAAGAATCAAAGAAAAAACTTTTGCAAAGCAATTCAATAGTGCAATACCTCTATAGTTGCTGGGATCATCTATAGGCCCTTTCTTATGCAACATAGTTATTATTTTTTCATACCAAGCTGTAGGAATTTTTTCAGTGTCTAAAATTTGATTGTATAATCTACAAAGATACATGAGCCAATTTTGGGGCAGATTTTTTATAAACTCATACGCAATACCGACTCTACCAGGAGATTTGCCGTTTCTGCACACCTCAAGAGCACCACATAATTCATTAAATGAGATCTCTGAATCCATGTGATAGGACCTTGCATCGTAAAAGTTTAAGTTTGAGAGGATTCTTTGTTTACTAATTGTGTCGTAAAACATTTTCCATTGCTCAAGATTAATGGGCGAGGATTTATGGCGAACTTTGAAGGACTTCAGAGTCTTCCAGAATTCCGACTGATTTTTTGTGTTAGTGAGCTTCTGCATGAAGCTTTTTTGATGTTCGTTCTTTTTTGATTTCAAAATTTTTTTGTAATCCCGTTTTGAAATGAAATAATCTGTTCTGAATTGGTCAAGAAAATGATCCTTTTTGCATTTATTGAAAGAGTATTTTACTTTATTTTTTGCATTTCTACACTGACCATCGAACCACGGTTGGATTCGGGGAGTACCTGGATTATTGAATTTTTTTGTTACTGAACTGATACTATTTGAAACCGTGTTAATCGTATCGACAATATTTTTATAAGAATTTTCGATATCAAGAATTCGACCGACATTCGGTGAATACTGCATGTTGTTATGATATTTTATACTTTTATCATTATCCCACTTCAAAATTTCAACAAAAGATTCAGTTGGTGGACCGCTAGTAGGAGTATCAAAAAAAATTTGAGGCATAGAGGAAAATGATCTGATAGATATTGGTGTTTTAAGATATGAAAGTCCTCAATAATGTCCATATTATCGGTACTGCAGAAACATAGGTCGATCACACTCTGGCCCTGTGAACTGGAGTAAGTATAGTTTGCAGGTCTATCACTATTTATATGACCATTGATGAGGAAAAGATTATTGAAAGACGCGAAGTCAAGCAAAAAGTGGCCTCTTACGTCAGACTTTTCGTCAGTCCTACGCATATCTGGATAGAGTTTGGTATCCTCCGGAAGTTCCGCTGATATGATACTATTTTCGCCAACTCTGGAGTTAAAATCTCCGGTCATAATGAAAGAATATGTTTGCATGTTTCAAATATATTATCCAGCGTGGTCTGAAGGATTCCAAATAGCTCCTCGTAATCGACTGACTGATTGAAGTAAGTGTGGGATAAGATGAATTTTACAGACCTAATAGTAAGTGAGCACACCAGCCACCAAGGCGACGAATCGAGGACGCTCACATTATATCGCTTTTCGTAAAAAATTGCAAGCCCGCCACTTGCGCGTCCTCGAGACCTCTCCCTGATGGCAGGTGAAAAGACAACATTGTGAGTCTCTGAAATACTAACAAGTACCTCTATATTGCCGGATATCCATGTTTCACAGACACAGAGGATATCAAGCTCATTAGATGGTAGATCTTCCAGAAGATTAAAAATGTTTTTGAATCCGTTGACATTCCACGATATTATTGTAAGTTTGTGTGAAAGTTCTAGTATTTTGCGAAGTGTCCTTGGTTTGGTTTGTTAGATTTACGTGGATTATGTTCCGGGGATCCATCTTCCTCTCGAAGTCTCTTCACAATATCATCTTTTTTCTGGAACAGGCACTATTGTAGGATTATTGTTGATGTATTTCAACATCACTCTTTCTCCCGCAGCTTTTCTCTCGTTCAGGGCAGTGTAGATGTTTCTGATTTCTTCGCTTTGCTTTGGCGTTCTGTCACATTTGATTTTTAGGTTTGGATTTCTGGTGAAGATTTTATCTTTATTTCTAATGATCTTCAGAACATTCTGAAAGTCCGTTAGTTCAACTTTCACAGGTCTGCTGGTACCTTCCTTATTTTTGCCTATTCGTTCAATCCTCCTGATGGTTAGCTTTTCCGGGTTGGATATGAAGTCAACAATCTCCCTGACCAATTTTTCTGTTTCCGAAGATTCTTCCAAGCCAAGTATTATAAGGTTTTTTCTCTCTCGATTCGCATCTTAACTTCATTTATTATATCGTAAGAGAAAGAGTGATCCTTATTTTCGAGTTTGGCAACACGCACCTCCAGGTTCTCGGTGGCTTTTTGGGTAACCTCGATCTTCTCAATACATGACTCGAGTTGTTTACTTTGGGATACCTAAATTGAGCGAATGTCTGTTATATTTTGAGTGAGTAGGTTCAACTGTGCTTCAATTCTGTCCATTTGTGTTGCCATTCTGATTTATGCGCGAGCTCCGCGACTATAGCTTTGAAATCAGGTGTATCGGTGATTAGCAAGGACAAAAAGTCCTCTGTATAATGAAAAACAGATGAATTGCTTGGATGGAAGTGAAGCGAATACGTAGCCAATTTCACAACAGCAATAGTAGGTATTATGTTCCTCTGAGGTATGGTTGATATGTAGAAGTGTTAAACGATCACTTCAAAGTACACTGAGAGGTATGAACTGATTAATAATTCTTATAGATCATAGATCTAATTCACCCGCACCAAACATTGGTTCTTCGAGCCGCGATTAAAGCCTTTTTTATTATACTGCACAAGTGTTTTCAAATTATTTCAACATTTACATCAATTTTGAGCATTTTCCTTACAAATAGTTATCTATTTTTTGTCAGTTCAGATTTTTTCCGCAAAACAGTTCCGAGCGCGACAGAAAGTATTCATTTCTCTCTCTGCCTTCTGCTGCAAATTTGTTATCATTTTTGTAGTCTGTTGTGGACAGCTCGGGCAGTCGCTCAGCTGGGCAACGAAAACGAAACGCTGGGCGCGCACTGAATAATCCTATCCTATTCTTGGTATTTACTTCCGAAATTAGTAGGCAACACGAACAGAAACAATTCATTTTATTTCAATACTGTGAAGTGTGTTGTTATAACCAATCTCGTTCTACAGGGTGGTCAGTTTCATTTATATGAATTTCTATTCAACTATTTTCAACATGCCTTCTGAAGCTGATAAAGCAAAACTTAAAAAATACGAGGCACTAAGGCAAACCGAAATTCAACGTCTTAGTGAACTGCATGATGCTGCATTGGCTGCAGAAAAGGACAGCACTCTGGCAGTTATTTTTAACTTGCGTTACGAAATAATTGATACAGTTCGAGAGTCGTTTGGATCATTACATAATACAATTGTAGGTTATGTTTCCCAAGATGAAGATGATGTGTTCAAGTTGGAGGATGAAATAAGAGCATCGTTTGAAAAAAAATATTATTTGATAAAATCCATTCATCTGAAGATGTTCCCTCCAAATAACACGTCATGTTCAAACGAACCTAAAGTTTCTTCAAATATCGCATTACCAAAACTTCATTTACCTACTTTCAGCGGGGATAGAACCGAATTTTCATCATTTATAGATTTGTTCAACTCGACTATTTTGGAAAATGAATCACTCTCGGATATTGAAAGGTTCAATTATTTATTGACGGCCTTGAAAGGGCCAGCCTTAAAAAATATACAAAATCTGCCTAAAACAGCTGCTAATTTCAAAATAGCATACGCTTCTTTGGTCAAAAGATTCAAAAATACTAGATTAATCGCATCAAATCATTGGTCGAATATTGAAAATTCGAGCGCATTGAAAACTGATGATCCTGTAGCCTTAAGAAACTTATTGGATATTTTTGAAGATAATCTTGCTTCATTGAAACTTGTCCCCTTGCCAGTCGATCAATGGGACAACATTCTAGTACAGATGTTAATGAAAAGACTACCCGTGTCAACAGTAACAAGGTTTGAACTGAATCACAATTCCTCAGATATTCCCACATATTCAAGTTTGACGGCCTTTTTGGAAAAACAATGCGACGCTCTAGATAATCTCAGTGTTCCAAATAAAGCCGAGGAAGAAACAAAGCCAGAAAAACTGCTCACGAAACCGTCACCTCATTCCGTCTTTCGGCCTTCCACATCTTTTGTGGTTCAGACGCATACTTCCTCATCTTATTGCCCCTTATGCAATAACGAGCATGTTATATACAAATGTCCAGATTTTTTGAATAAATCAGCATCCTCCCGTTACCAATTAGCGAAGGAAAATAAATTGTGTATCAACTGTCTTAGTCGTGCTCATTCTACTAAACAGTGCAAAAGTACCTTTCGTTGTCATAGGTGTAAATTACTCCATCACACCTTATTGCATTTTGATGAAAATTCTTCTCAATCCACCACCTCGAATATTATAAGTACTCTTTCATCTCAAAATAATTTTACTCATTCTGAGTCAACTTCAGAAAATCTTCCCTCGCTTCAAGCATCATTTTTAACCTCAAATTCCAGTGTTCTCCTTTCCACAGCCCAAGTTGAGGTATTAGATAATACTGGAAATTATCAGATATTGCGATGTTTACTCGACTCTGGGAGTATGACTTCCTTCATAACCCAGAAGAGTGCTCAACGTTTAGACTTACCAAAAACCGATCTCAGACTCAACCTTAACGGGCTGGGTTCGATGCGAACTCACTCAAATCTGGGTGGTTCAAAATTCTTTGAACGATCACCTCTTATCAGGTCCTAAATTACAGAAGGATATCGTCACGATTCTTCTGAATTTCAGATTACACCCCATTGTTTCAATCTGTGATATAAATATGATGTTCCGTCAGATTTTATTCTCACCCATTCACAGAGACTATCATCTAGATATCGACATCGTATAACCGCTTTTGGTTATATGATTAATAATTCTCATAGATCATAGATCTAATTCACCCGCACCAAACAGTGACTGTATTATCGTCCAAACATTTCAAAAGCGTCATAACCAAAATAAAATCCTATTCATCTGTGCGGAAATTCATAGATATGAGGGAAGCAATATTTCCTTCGAAAATATCTAATAATTTTCGAATCGAAGGAAAACATACAATTCACTCTTGAGGTTCCATCCATTTCATGCCAAAGAACTTGAGCGCACAATCTACGATGCAAATAATGTTAATTCAATGCACTGTGAGCGATTTTATAATTTTCATCTGTTATTTTCAATGTCCCTACAATTTCTGAAGCTGGACCTTGCAAAGCGGAAATTAAATAATCAAATTTGTCCACATTTGATAAGGTATCATTATTGTGAATAACCGAGTTGAAATGATCGATGGAGGATGGAAAATAATTATATTCACCGGGAAAGTTTTTTAGTTTTATTTTTGGAATCTTAACTTTTGAATTGTTCGTAATCGTTTGAAGGAATGAAAGAGGTGTCTGTGTCTAATAACAACATCATCAATGCATTCCGTATAAGCAGCATTTACGGCGTAAAATTCCCCAAAAAACGTTTCCTTTACCGCGTCCTCTGGAACGGTATCTTCATCTGGAAGGGTAAGCAATGTACTGACAATTTTGTTTTGTGAACTCATCGACTCCAGCTCTTCGCATCTAAAGGTGAGTTTAAACAGCAAATGAAATAAAATAAGAAACAAAATAAAACAAAATCAGAAAAATAAACATATGAATCCTAATGAAAGCGATCATACAAGGAATGATATAAAATAAGAATAACAACAAAAGATGCCATCTTTCCCTATTTTATTTGGAAACTGATAATGCGCATGACCGAAATATTTTCTGTACTTAACGTTCCATGTTTGAAATTATTTCAACTTCTTTCCTTATAATAACAACCTCAGAATATTATTCACTAGTAATCTTTGCTATATGTAATAGAATCAAAATTTAAAATATCAACAATTAGGAGGTTAGTTACTGTAGCTACTGTCAAAACGAAATTGTGATATTCACAGAACACAAAAGTCATTGTCAAAAAAGCTGCAACTTGATTGGTTCATTCTTATTTCTTATTTTATTTCAGTCATCTGTATAAACACACTTTTACTGTCCTTATTCTCAATTAGTTTCTTATTTCATTCTTATCTTATTTTATTTGCTGTTTAAACTCTCCTTAACATTGAACAAAGTACAAATAGATTCATCAGTTTTCACCCTATCTGCAAGAGCTCTCAATACCGTTATTCCATTTATAGCGGAATTACAATGAACTTTGTATTTTATAACCTTATCCATTTCGATATCGGAGCAAATAACCGATGTTAATTCAATAGGAATACCCAGAACTTAAAAGGTGATATGAAATGCGAGCAAAAAACGACGGTGAGAATTTCAAAATTCACAAAATAGCACTTCAACGATCGATGGTATCGGTCTGACAATGGTATATTTAGCGCAAGATAATTATTCGGTCATGCGCTGAACACTTCCACTTATCAACAGAAGGACACTTTTTGGCAAAAATATGAATATGGAGACGACAATTCAATTTTATATTCATTAGAAATGAGAAGTATGCGGAACTCACAAAATTATGCAGAGCTGATAGGGTCACTTCGAAATTAGCAATTTCCAGAATGAAATTCAGAAATGATCGGTTCAAAAAAGAGGAAAAAAATCCTTTTTGAATGGTGATTGAAATTTTTATATATAGAAATTAGTAGGCTCTGACTCAACAGGAATGATTCTAATCCGGCTCGAAGGAACATGAAACGGAACGGAATAGTAGGGACTGTATCACTTCATGCAACAAAACAATCCCTCAAAGACGACTTACTTCGAGTGGATTGCGGTTCTCTTCAGGGTTTCGAGGTTGGTAGTAGCAGAGTAGTAGTTCTTGGAATCAGAATAGCAAAGCGGTATATCGGGGAGCTCGATATCAAGCGGTGTTAAGCCTAGTATCGACAGTGCGAGGCAGGTCGCCGCGAATGCCTCGTGGCGAATGCTCTGCTTTGCCTCGGACGCTCGGACTGTGAATACCGGGGTTGCTCACTATGAGGCGTTCGAGTCGCGCAATGTGAGGCGAGCAACCCCGGTATCCACAGTCCGAGGCAAAGTCGAGCATTCGCCACGAGGCATTCGCGGCGAGCTGCCTCGCACTGTCGATACTAGGCTTCATAATACGTATAAATTTCCGTCAAAATAGCGGAAAATTCACAAGTTGAACTGGGCATACAATGGCTGACAATTAACAACTCAAAACTATGCAATGTTCGTAATTTCTCCTCACTCCCACACACCGGAGAGGGCATAATCGTCTTGAAGTCTTTTCGAGGGTACAGTGTGAGGCAAAATCAGGTATGGAAAAAGTAATATTTTAGCCGTTCCGCAACACATGTTCAGATACTTAAATGGTCAATTTTGTACATTGAATAGTAGAATTGATATTTATAAATGTTATTTTCGGTTGAAAGAATAGTTGTACTAGTTATATTTGGGGTAAGGTATTTTCTTGAGTACGGAAAAATAAAATCAATGTTGGATATCTAGTTATTTTTAGGGTAAATGATGTTGATTGAGAAAATGTAAGCGAAGTTCAAAAACTTATATTTTGGAAAAAAAAAGGAGTGGATATTCGAGCCTATGATATAAGACGAATAGCAATTGTATGGTTCATACTATATAGGAGTTTTTCTTATGACTGCGGTGCATGTGTTTGCTTATACACAGAGTTATTATTTGGGAGGCATGTTGAAGTGTTTAATGATGATCTGAAAGATATTCCTTAAAATATCAGAAATGATATTGAGATATAAAATTGTTTGAAATAAATGTTTGTAGTGTTATGAAGTGTTTTTTTTGAGGATTCATATTTGTAAACGGAGTCAACTGACCATCTCAATTCAATTTCATTCTTTCAACAGGGTCCATTGATATATTTCTCTAATATGATTTGACATGTGAACTGGTGTATACTGATATTGTTTCAGCGCTTATGAGTGTAAAATCATCTTTCGAACAAATCGTTCAGGACAGGTTCATATAACCTACAGAGTTGGTTTTGGCTGGCACCTGTCAGAAAACAACTCCTCCCCTGGCTGATACCACGAAAGACATTGCATCATATCTAACCGGTGCCAGAGCAGGTTTAATCACAGAAAAAAATCCTGCATTTGCTTTCGGAGATAGAAATGAGGAAATTGATATTCAATTATTGGGACGGACACACTTGCAGACCGATTTCGGGCTATTTGGCCACTCGTCAGTACAAGGCAGTGCCATCATCAACATAAAGTCGATGACTTCCCATGATTCAAAATCAAAAACATTCATAGTATCAAGCCCCAACCAAAGCTGATGTCAACAATACGAAGTCATTGCGCTATCTACCCGTGGACAAGGTATTCCAAAAGCAAACCGAATTCGCCCATTCCTCCTGCGAGGAAAACATTCGACATAGTCGATGGGAATGCTTGACTGGTTGGATATAATGCAATGCCCTTCGTGGTATTAGCCAGGGAAATAGTGCTTTTCTGACAGGTGCCAGCCAAAACCTACTGTGTAGTTAGTTTGAGACTTGTGTGAACGAACTGTTCGAAAGATGATCTGATTCAACGCCAGTCGTCGAGTATGCTCATCGACTTTCCCCTTATAAGTGTGTTATTATTCATAAGTTCAGTGTTGCTGCCTGTTATGATTGAATTGGGCATCGCTCTTCAAGTAATAATGTTTAGGAATGAATAGAGAAGATTGAGAATTGTTTTTCATTATATTAACTAGTGGAATAGGGAATCAAGAGAAAGTTTTTTAACATAAGTCTAATATATTATATTATCACTCTTTATTAGCAAATAATGCTCTTCAGTACAATCAGTCACTAATAAAATACCAATCATATATATATATCAAATATCTATATATATATATATATATATATATATATATATATATATATATATATATATATATATATATATATATATATATATATATATATATATATAGAAACATGTCACATTGTAAAAACAAGAAACAAACAAAAATATATAACTAGGAACAAGTCACATTGTAAAAATAAGAATCGAGACACTTTATTGATGACTATCAATTGAAATATATTCAATACATTTTCTTTTGAACGAATTTAATGAATCACAACTTTTTATATGACTAGGCAAATTATTGAATGCATCCAGACCAGAACTATACAAAGAGTCACAACCTATATGCTCTCTGTTGATATGAAAATTTCCTATTCTATTTCTAGTGGAGTGTGTATGAATACTACTTGTGTAAGTTAACTGATCACTCAGATAATTTGGCAACATATTGTGTTCGATTTTAAAAATAAATATTAGCATATTCAGTGTTATCCTTTGTGTTGCAGGCATAAGAGACAGTGATTCCAACATGTACTTCAAAGGTGTGCGTTTATTACAACTTAGTATTGCCCTCATGGATATGTTTTGAGGCTTCTGTAGACTATTGAGATTTCCATTGCTCACAAAATAGAGCAATGTACTGCAATAGTCAAAGTGGGGTGCTATTATTGATTTGTATATCGTTGATTTTGCATATTTACTTATTTTATCTTTCAATCTGTACGAAAGATGAATTTTAGTGGCTATTTTCTTTTGAATATATCTACAGTGCGCTTCAAGGTTCAATTCTTAATCTAATACCACACCCAAATATCTGAAAGTTCCACCCCTCTCAATGATGACATTATTAATGCTAATATTCAATGACAGCTTTTCATCTTGCAGTTGTCTAAATACCCATGCTCCCACAGAAGACCAATCAGAGGATGACAAAGATCTGTACTACGAAGAGCTTGAAGCTGCTTACGACCAGTGCCCAAGAAATGACATAAAAATCTTGATAGGAGATCTAAACGCCAAAATCGGCAAGGAAGAATGTTACCAACAACAGTATAGCGCACCTGAAGTGACAAAAGACAATGTGAATAGAGTTATTAATCTTGCAGCCTCCAAACACATGGTGTTGGCAGCACATGTTTCCCACATAAACAGATACATAAGTAACCTGGACCTCACCAGATGGGAATACGCAAAATCAAATAGACCATGTACTGATAAATATGCGAAGCTTCAGAGGTGCTAACATTGACTCTGGCCACTACTTAGTAGGAATGAAGATACATGGGAGGATATCCAGTGTGAAAAAGTGGAAAGGAAAGAGGCAATGTGAGTACAACACCTACTTTTCAAAGGAACTACAACTTCAACAACAATATGAGATACAACTGAATGCCGAATTAAGTGCTATCGAAGAAAACAGAACACTGACGGAAACATGGGACGCCTGTGAAGAAGCAGTAAAATCAACAGTCAACGACATCTTAGGAACAGCAGGACCTCGGGCGCGCAGCAGTTGGTTCGACGATGAGTGCCACGAGACCACCGAGAAAAAAAAATGCATATGAAAGTATGCAGCAACACCGAACACAGAGTCCGGCTCTGACATTGGGTACATCAGTACATGCCTTTATCAGTCTGCCAGAAAATAGCATTATTCAACTGTTTCTTGTGTTTATCGAATTGAACGACACCACAACTAGAACATCACCTAACCAGTACCGAAACTGTAAGTCTATTTAAGTTGAACAATTCACATCGACTTGAAAAATTGGTATCAATATCATTCATCCTGAGGCTGACCGAGAGCGCCTTATCAGCGCTCCAGGGTCACATTTGATACTGTTCAACAGGACCGTATTCAGAAACCAACCGATAGAAAATTACTCATCGTAAACATGGATCCAAACAACCCATTAGGATACTCTGACTACAGGGTCTCTCAAAACGAACAAACCTACCAACAACCCACCAAAACATATTCATCAGTAGTCAACCAGACAACATCAATATTTCCTTCCAAGAAACAAGCTATTATTTTCACCGCACTAGAAAATGTCAAACTGAAAGATTATCTGATAGCACTTGGCGTTGTCGTACAACCAAATGACATTATTTTCTCGTCTAGAATATCTAATAACAGAATTTGTATATATCTAGCGAGCGAACAAATTCTAGAGAACTTCATGAATATTAACCATGAAACGATTAAAATAGACCATCAGATCATCCAGGCTCGAAGATTTATCACTCCAAATGGAAGACTGATTTCATCAAACGTAAGTCCTTCCATTCCCCACGATATTTTAGAAACAAAACTCAAGAATTCAGGAATGGAGCTAATGTCACCAATAACCTGCCTTAGAATCGGTACGACCAATCCTGACTCTGAGCATATCCCCAGCTTCCGTAGACAAACATATATTTGTTCTCCAGACAAAACAAGAGTCCCAGAATCCATCGTAGTTACTTATGAATCAACTTCATATCGTATTTTCTTATCGTTGGATCAACAGGCATGTTTTACATGTAAACAGATAGGACACCAAGCACTTAACTGTCCGACGAACCAAAATCAAAATGAAGATGTTGAAAACCATAATAACGAGAATCCCCAAACAACCATTCATAAAAATCTTTTGGGAGACATGATGAAAGGCATAAATGTTCAATCAACCCAACCGAACGAAATCACTACCACGCCAACAATTTCTTCACCATTAGTTATTCCTCCAATAGAGACACCCTCAAACAACACCCAACCGGAAACATCTTTATCCGTAACCTTAACTACACAAATACCGACATCATCGAAACGCACTTTATCGGAAATCTCTACTCCATCACCACAACCTAAAGATGATCCAATTTTCTATAAACCCGATTTTGAACAAAAGAAACAGAAGCAAGACAAAACAAATCCACACACAGCAGAACCCCCACAATAGAGGAACTCATGAAACCCACCAAACCAGTATTTGAAGACAAAGCCTCAAATTTCCCCCTCACCTATCAGGAAGACAGCCATTTTCTAGAAAACGTTTATGGTTCATCAGATCCCTTGAGTGTAGCAAAGACATATACAACGTTAGTGAACTCTTAGATATACTGACCAAAATATACCCCTTTTTCACTAATAGAAAGATCGAAGCCAGATGTTCCAAAATTCAGAACAGAATTAAAAAACAGCTTGTCCTAGACACTCTTTCGGACACCGACGCATCCCAAGAAACCTACTAGATCACCAGTATTTTCGGATCGATTATTCAGTGGAATCTGAATGGGAATTATACCCGTTTAGAAATGCTAAAACTACTCAAATCAGAACACTCCTCCTCCATTATTTGCCTCCAGGAAACTCATTTTCGAGACAATAAAGTACATCAATTCCCCAAATACACGAATTTCTTCAAAAACCGAATCAATCAACAACGCGCAAGTGGAGGAGTCGCTATATATATTTGTGATGACCTTGAGGCACAACCCCTATCATTGAGAACAAATTTGGAAGCAGTAGCAGTAGGTAACCACGGAAACCAAAAATATCCGTATATGCAACATATACAGTGTCACACATAAAGTTCGCGACATATGGAAGTTTTTTTTATTAATAGATATAATGAAAATTTGGCTTGGCAGTTAGTTTGTGCTTGAAAAATTAGTAAAAAACAGCCTCTTTCCTTTTGTCATGTGATACTCTAAACCTGTCAAATTTGTCATTTTTTCAAAAATCTTCAAAAAATCAGTTTTCATTTGGAAATTTCGAAAAATGCCCAAGAGAAAAAGTGCTCAGTTTCCAATTTTATACCTTTGCTCGAAATTTGGACTCTTTACTGTCACTTCGACTTTTTTCCAATTTTTTTAATTTTTCGAATCTTTCGCTCTATCGATTCGAACGAAACATGATTCAAATTTCATAATTTTGATGAATACGAGACTTCAATGTCATATCTTGCCCAGAAAATACCCGCATTGGCCTGTTACCAGAAAAAGGAATGAATACACCTCCAGAAATTCGTCTTTGTTGTTGCAGAGTTCATCTAGTTTTTTCATTTCATTGTTAAACTGATTCGGTTTTTCCATGTATGGACGTTAATATGTCAGTAATCGAAAAAACGTATTTCTCTTTATTCTTATTACACTCGTATTCCTTTTTTTAGCAGACTTGTATCCCATTAGCTGCCGATGAGTTCCAAATATTTTGATGCAGTTTACACCCAACAGTGTGACTGTTGGATGTAAACTGTTAGATGTAGTTATCGAGCAAATAATAACGCTTCTTGAGTTAATTTCATAAATCTTATATTTTTTATTTTCACCATTAGGTGTTGATTTATCTCAATAATCTTATAAAGAACCCGAATTCATCATTCAGTATGCCGTCCTTCCCGTTCTATACAAATTATAGTCCTTTCATTCACAGACTTGGTGGCATTTTTAATAAATAGGGGATTTATGTTCGAACAACACTCCCGAATGGTATTTATTCTCCAAATGTTCTTTGTTTGCAAATGGTCTGTGCTTATACACTTTTTGTTTCAGATAACCCCATAGAAAAAAGTCCATCGGAGATAAGTCCGGTGATCTTGGTGGCCAATAATCTTCCCAATCTCGTCCTATCACTTTGCCCCTAAACATCTGACTGAGACACTGTTTCACTTCTACCGTTTGGTGGATCGGTGCCCCGTCAAGCTGATACCACAAATTTCGTCTAACACTTAGAGGCAGATTATCCAAAACTTCAGACAACTGATTCACAATGAAATATCTGTACATGGCTGCGTTCAAATTTTCTCTAAAAAAATATGGTCCAATTATTTGGTTATGTAATAACCCACACCACACATTTGCCTTGAATGAATATTGGTCACGGCATTCTATTACAAAATTTGGATTAGTGTTGGACCACCAGCGACAATTTTGGGAACTAACTGTTCCGTTCGACGTGAAAGTTGCCTCGTCTGTCCATAAAATCCTGTAGGGAGATGCGATATCATTTTTTCTCTCACCTTGGAACCAAAAGGAAAATCTCACTCGAATATCGAAATCTCTTGCTTTAAGAGTGTGTATGAACTTTGGCTTATAGGGATGGAATTTATTTTTGTGCAAAATTCTTCTCACAGTTTCTCTGCCAACCCCTGTATCTTCACTAATACTCCTAATATTAGTTTTTCCGTTTTCAACAACGCTCAAACAAACATTGAGTTGTTCTTCATTATACTTTATTGGATTATGTGGTTTCTTGAAACGATTGTCCACAGAGCCAGTTTCTTTGAATGTTTTCAATATCCTTCCCACGGTACTAAAGTGAATATTTCTTCCTGGATGCCGGCGATTGAAAATACAAGCAACATCTCGATATGGCACATTCTCACCACATAAAAGAACGATTTCCACTTTGTCTTGCGTGGATAACATTGTACATAAAACTTATTTGTGTATAAATGTACGAAAATATGTACACAAAACAACTCGATTTATTGAAAGCAATAATTTGACATTAACCAAAACTAAAAATTTGTTTCAAAAGCCTACTGAGGGAAAATTTTATTTCGATTTGATCAGTACCTACTATTTTCTTCCCGACATGTTGCATTAGTCTTGTAATGTTTAAAATCATGAAATTTTATATCATGTTTAGTACAAAGAGCTAGAACCAAAGTCTTTTGAATAGTTTTGAAACTGTAGGTCAATGTTCAGTTTACAGAAAAGTATGATATTTCGGGTTAGTTCGTACCTGAATTATTGGTCAGAAAAATAATCAAACTGGATAAAAATCTATTAAAAAAAAAAATACGAGTGTAATAAGAATGAAGAGGAATTCGTTTATTCGATTACTGACATATTAACGTCCATACATGGAAAAACCGAATCAGTTTAACAATGAAATGAAAAAACTAGATGAACTTTGCAACAACAAAGACGAATTTCTGGAGGTGTATTCATTTCTTTTTCTGGTAACAGGCCAATGCGGGTATTTTCTGGGCAAGATATGACATTGAAGTTCCGTATTCATCAAAATTATGAAATTTGAATCATGTTTCGTTCGAATCGATAGAGCGAAAGATTCGAAAAATTAAAAAAATTGGAAAAAAGTCGAAGTGACAGTAAAGAGTCCAAATTTCGAGCAAAGTTATGAAATTGGAAACTGAGCACTTTTTCTCTTTGTCATTTTTCGAAATTTCCAAAAAAAAACTGATTTTTTGAGGATTTTTGAAATGTCAAATTTGACAGGTTTAGAGTATCACATGACAAAAGGAAAGAGGCTGTTTTTTTACTAATTTTTCAAGCACAAACTAACTGCCAAGCCAAATTTTCATTATATCTATTAATAAAAAAAACTTCCATATGTCGCGAACTTTATGTGTGACACTGTATATATATATATATATATATATATTATATATATATATATATATATATTTTATATATAAATATATATATATATATATATATATATATATATATATATACCACCAGATCAACAGCCAAGTAGTGACGATTTGAACGATCTTATCAGCCAAATACCAACGCCGAGGATAGTAGTAGGAGATTTCAATGCTCATGACCCCATCTGGGGATCAAATAAACTCACACCAACGGGCCATAAAATGGAAAAAATAATCAATGACTCCAACCTCAATCTACTGAATGACGGACATAACACACGTTTCAACGCGCATAGTGGGGAATCGTTAGCTATCGATTTGTCTTTATGTGAACCTACTTTATCATTATCTCTGAGTTGGGAAGTGCTTCCGTATCCTTCTGGCAGTGATCATTTTCCCATAATCATGAAAGATGACACTCCATCTCCAGATTCTAACCCTACTGCTAAGTGGCAATTAGATAACGCCAACTGGACTGCTTTCACATCTTTCATTGAAACAAAAACCGCAGAACTAGATTCACATGTTCTTCAAAGCCTGTCCATCGATGACCTGGTGGACCAGTTCACAGATCTGATAACACAATCCGCTGAGTTATTCATAAGGAAATCAGAACATATAAGGAAGCATAAACCTGTACCTTGGTGGTCCAAGGATTGCGAGAACGCTCTCAAACAGTCAAAACAAGCATTCAGTAAACTAAAAAGAGGTCAAAGTAATGAAAACCTGATTGAATATAAAAGGTTGAGAGCAAGAACAAGAGTCATAATTAGAAAAAGCAAACGGGAATCTTGGATAAAATATGTATCAAGCATCAATACATCGACTCCAGTTTACAACACAATGAATAACTTGGTATATAACAATAAAACCATGATATCTTCTCCAGACATAGCCGAAACATTGGCATTATCTTACCAACATCATTCCCAGAACATAATTTACGCACCAGAATTCATACAAAGAAAACTCACTTGTGAAGCGGGATCCATTCCACTTGATGAAGACCAAGATACCCCATTGAATGCTCCAATATCCATGCATGAACTAGACGACTCCCTCAAAAACACCAAAAATTCCTCACCAGGTCCTAATAACATTCCAATAATGTTCTTGGAAAATCTCCCTAACAACGGCAAAGAGCTTCTTTTGAATATTTATAACAAAATATGGACCACCAAGGTTTTTCCATCAAAATGGTGTAAGTGTATTGTTCCTTTTCATAAAGATGACAATACAAAAAACCTGCCAGACTCCTATCGACCTATTCCACTTACGTGTGCCACGTGCAAGTTGCTGGAGAAAATTGTGAATACGAGATTAATGTGGACCCTAGAACATAATCAACTAATTAGACCAGAACAGAGCGGTATCAGAAAAGGAAGATCCACTGTAGACAATTTCGTGGACTTGGAATCCTACATATAGGAAGCTTTCGCAAATCAGCAGATGTGCATTGCAATATTTTTCGATATAACCTGCCACACACAAGTGAGTGACAGAAACAATTGCCAAGTTAGTGACAATTGGGTATGCTCGCGACTACGCTGCAGTGGAGAAGGGAGTGGTTCTTTCTCAAATAAATCAGAATATTTTAGTGCCAGGCGCCAGGTAGATGTGACTGCCACATACCCACAATGAACTCGTAATACTATACCTCACCTACCTAGGATGTATTCAAAATAAAAGACAACTATTTCGTAAAAATTGTGTCACCCTGTATTGCAAGAAAAATAGCTAACAGATGTTTGTTTACAGATTGGAATTTCCCAAAATTACCCTTGTGACTTAGGTATTTTAATAAATGGACAATGTCCTAAATTTTACAGTATCATTTCACAAATATTCACAATCCTAAGTTATGAAATGATGCAAATCCCCAAAGGTCAAAATCCTAATTGACACTCAAATCAATTCAACTCAACTCAGTTTCAGATCAACAAATCTGTGGTGAAAATCATGCTTCAACCAATGTCTGGTTCCCAACAATAGTTTCTTATGAACTAAAATTTCACACTAAAATCCACATAGAAAATCCCTATAAAAATTATATTATACGAAAAACCTTTATTTGCAATGTATGCTGCACTTATGATCTTGGTAATTCTTGTTCAATTTATACGAATTATCATGAAAACCGCAAATAAGCTAGAGAATTCCGCAAAACGCAAAGTGTACACTGTGCCGATTACGTTACAAAAGGATATATATGTAACTCGTCAATTCTAATACTAAAACGTAGAGATAAAAGGAAATTCGGTTGTAAAAACTTGCGTGTCAGTCCAACTGCAGTCCTCAGCTTCGGTTGTTCGAGCAGTAGCTTCAGAAGTTACAAACAATGGGAAACTACAGGAGTCTGGCAGCGTACAAACAGTGACATGATAACTCGTATGTACAGGAACACAGAATAAGGATGGTCCAGAATAACTTCTAAGATAGGTTCAGTAACGGTAGATACATCTGCATACTATGCAATGAAGGTGATTTCCAAATTATTCCAAATTAGAGAGATACAACCTCCTCTGAATTATATCCTAAATATCACTCATCAGTGATTGGGGTGATCCATACACCTTTGGTACCCCCAGAAGCACCCTAAAATAATAAAACGAATGTCACCAATGGCCTTCCGTTTCTGAATGCTAGGTAACCAACTACATACCTTTTCTGGAGTCACAGCCTCGAAAACGATTTAAGAGGGCAATAATTGTGATGGAATATATCTGCTGTTACATGAGAGTCGACGATGCCCTGAGGTCTCAAGAAAAGGGTACTGTGGTATGACGTGAAGTCTCAGAATCCCACCAATGTGGAATATTCCCAAGAAATAACACCCAAAATGGTTTCCAAACTTCTCCAAAAAGGGAATATAATTGAGCCCTAGCCGTTATGGTCCTTCTAATCGAAGATGAATCAATATTCAAATTAACAGGCTAGTGGCCGACTTCACACAACCATTTCAAAAATATGACAAGACGTCAACCAGTCAAAATTCCGTCAAGTGTCACTCCAGATGACAGACCTAACATTCATCACGAACAACCATCGCGACCTTATCCAACCTAATGCCAGATAATAATTATTAGCCAACCTAATGCCAAACAATAATTATTACCCATTCTACTAGACTGACGATTTTGAAGAATATCTTATTTCTTCATGGTCTTGCAGCTTTGTACCGCTCGTTGGTAGACACCACCTTTGCGAAGTGACATCTGTCAAATATCAACCACATTACTCCCAATGCATCTGTCAATAGTCCAATCATAACCAACAATTCAAAATTCAACAGCACAAAATGTAAACAATTGCTTTAAGGATGAGAATAACAATGATTGTTTCTGATTGAAGGCAATGGGTGATGATTGAGAAGACTGATGAGATTTTTAGAGTATGGTAATTACACAGGTAGCATGAGCAAAAGGTACATTTATTCATCCAATTTCAAGAACAGACCAAAATAACTCAACTTGCAAATTTATAGGAGACAATACGAAGGCAGACTTGACTAGTTACCAGCAGGTGTTCGTCTCAACCTGGTATTCAACTCTACTTCCTTAATCTGAATATCCGAGGCTATATTACTATAACACATTAAGGAAGAGGTCGAAATATCCAAGGATCCTACTAGCCTTCTGCTTTCTCCACACAAGGATACTAACCTATAGATAATCCGATCAATCGTGACATTCTCATGTCCTTCGAGATAATCTTGATTCCCACAATATTTGCAAAAGTTGAGTTGAAACGTCAGAGCTGACAAGAACCATGAGAAAGTGAGGTAAATTTTGATACTTCAACAGGCTATGTATCTGAAGAATATTCTCTCAGAATCAGAATAATATATGACACTATTTATATATGAAATTACCGTTACAAATTCTCCCCCTACTTTAAAGAAAATCAACCGGGAACTGGTTGATTTTACTTGTGAAAATGCCAGAAAAAAAGAAACAAAAGTAGCATGGAGCGTCTCGTTTTTTGGTCACGTCCAGCCTCCGAACAATCCAGAAGCGAACCCCAACAGCCCAAGCGATCCACCAAGCCAAACCCACACAGAAATTGTCCAGCATCCGGGAGCTGCCATCCCAACAATAGTTATGGCCTATTGTCAGTGCCGAAACTCCCAAAATTCAAACTCGGCCCTTGAAGAGGTACTGAGCGGGAGAAAGTTAAACACAACATGAAGAAGGATATATGAAATGAAAAGAATTACACCTGATTGGTAGTCAAGATGGTTCAGGAAAACAATTACCACCCACATCCAGAGACTAACATGAACGGGGTCCTTCAAATACCGATGAAGCTCTATTGATGGATAACCTTTTAGGACAAAAGAATGATTCTCCTGGTGGTGCTCTCTAAGGACCCAACGTATCCTAGGACCGAACTGAGATCCTGTAGGGAACATTTCATGTTCTATAAAACACCCCAGAACAACCATCCTCCAAAAAAAATAACAAAAATAGGGTGGGAGTTATCTTCATAACAACAATAGAGAGAGTACAACAAAAGTACGATAGACCACCATTCATATCATTCGTCGGGATGCTAAGGAAAAGAGATATACAACAAGAACAAAAAAAAGAAGAGAAGGAAAGACAACACCCCTTATGAATCATACCTAACGAAATTCCCTATTCAACAGTTGGGAAGAGTACCTGAAGAGACAAAAAATTACCAATCAACTCGAAAGCCAACTACCTACCCAGGACCACAGACGAATAGCACACATTGAAATGTCATTTCTCAACAGCAGAATTACTGCCATGGACCTGAAAATACCTTTACAAGAAAAACAAAGAGTATTTTCAGCCACTAGATGGGGACGGTGCTAAGTCCAAGTTGCTTTATGCCCAATGCAAGGGTCAGCCATCTTCTAACCCACTCAATTTTAAAAGATTTTCCAAACATATTTGAATGCATATTCATCAAGGTCCAGAGCAAGAAGGCATCCGATTAGTTTTCGGGAGACGAAACCTATTCATCTGGTGGATGCGACTTCAGATCCTTCACATGCCACACTCCTGCCATTTTACCTTTATCGTCCTTTAATTCATACGTCCAAGGGGACAAACGTTTAGCTATCAAATAAGGTCCAACAAACGTAGGGGCTAGTTTAGCATTGAAATATTTGGCCGCATCCGAAAGAACGTAATTCCGACGCCATACCAACTCATTAGGAGAATATTGCACATCACGACGACGCAAATTATAAGTAGTTCGATTCTTAGAGTAAGCTTTCATCAATCGCGAACTAACGTCTGCATACAGCTTCTCAAAAGCTTCCTGTCGCTTTTGGGACAGCGAAGAACGATCAAAACTTAAAGTCTCCTCAGCATCACCAGAAGCAGATTTACGACTGAGTTCACCCTCCGAAGGTAGGTCTCTCCCAAAAACAATGAAATTCGGAGAAAATCCGGTAACTTCGTGACAGGATGAGCGTATCGCAAACCCAATTTGACCAAGTTTTAAATCCCAACAACGCTGATCGTCAGCCAGATATGATCGCAGCATCGTTTTAATGACCCGATTGATACGTTCACACGGATTAGCCTGTGGATGGTACAGTGCAGTATATTGGATCCTAACATTATATGAGTCCATTAGACTTTTGAATTCTTTGGAACGAAATTGTACCCCATTGTCCACAATAATAGAATTTGGACATCCAAACTTAAAGAAAACCTCATTCTCTATAATGTGACGGATAGTACCAGCAGTAGCTTTCCGTAGAGGGAATATCAAAGGAAATTTGCTAAAACAGTCAGCAATAACAAAAATATACTGATGGCCAGCCCGAGACCTAGGCAAAGGACCCATTAAATCAGCCGATAACACCTCGAACGGACGCGAAATAGCAGTCTGTTTCGATAACATGAGACCTGGAGTTTTCTTTTGCTCGGGTTTGGTCGATTGACACGTTCGACACAGACGAACCCATTTGGAAACGTCGGCCCGCATCTTAGGCCAATAATAAGCATCTGATAACTTCTGGAACGTTTTGAATACTCCAGCATGACACAATAAAAGGTGCGTTTTCTCAATTAATGCCTTACGATGAGCCCGCGGTACAACTTCTCTCCAATAATCGGTAGGAGCGGCTAAGTCAGGGATTCGAGGAGTAACATTTTTGAATAGTTTGTTATCGAAAATTTGCCAAGAGGGAAATTTATGTGGGGTTTTAGTCACCATACTCACTAAACGATCATACCAACGGTCATTCGGGTCGTCACCAATATTACCATCTGCTCTATTCTCGTTTGAAACAATGCTTACGGAATCAATGACCGGTACTGCACGGGATAATGTATCAGGCACAACATGTTCTCGACCTTTACGGTGAACAATAGTATAATCATATTGTTGCAGTTGTATGGCCCATCGAGCTAATCGCCCTGAGGGAGCCTGTAACCGGTCCAACCAGACCAAAGCACCGTGATCAGATATGACAGTAAACTTTGAGCCTTCCACATAGGCACGTAACTTTTCAATCGCCCATAAGACGGCCAAACATTCCCGTTCAGTGGTTGTATAATTACGCTCTAAACGAGTTAAAGATCGGGACAGATAACAGATAACTCGTTCGTCCTGAGGCATCCGTTTGAATCGTAAATGGCAAGCTAAAATCCGGACACGAAAGACATGGTGCCTTAATGAGATGCTCCTTCAAAGCCTTGAATGCATCATCACACTGATCATTCCAAATAAAAGGTTTATTCTTCCGCAGTAAGTCACTAATAGGTGCCGTCAAACTCGAAAAGTTCGGTACAAACCGTCGGTACCATGATGCTAGACCCAAAACACGACGAACTTCCGAAACATTAGTAGGAACTGGAAGATTTATAATAGCTCGGACCTTCTCAGGATCAACCCTCAACCCTTCCGAATCTACAACATAACCTAAGTATAGTAATTGAGAACGACAAAATTTACATTTCTTTTTGGATACCGTTAAGTTAGCTTCCCGTAGTCTAGAAAATACTTCCTTCAAAATTTCGATATGTTTATCAAAAGTGGGTGTCACAATAATGATATCGTCGAGATATACAAAAACATACGGTTCCAACTCCGGACCCAATACTCGGTCAATCAGCCGCTGAAACGTCGCTGGAGAATTAGCCAGACCCATCGGCAAACGACAAAATTGGAACAAACCCCGATTCGGTACCGTAAATGCAGTCAAAGGGCGAGATTCCTCTGCTAAAGGCACTTGAAAATAAGCCGACTTAATATCCAGGGATGAAAGAAACTTGGCATTTCGCAACTTATTTAACGTATCCGACACGTAGGGTATTGGATAAGCGTCCCTTTCCGAGACACGATTCAATTTGCGAAAATCTACGCAAAACCTGTAACTATCATCCTTCTTTTTGACAAGCAAAATTGGGCTTGACCAAGGACTGGTGGATCGTTCAACTATCCCTTCAGCAAGTAATTCATTCAACTCGCGATCGATGTGAGCTTGCATCGCTGGACTAACCGGATAGTACCGTTGTTTAATCGGTGGCGATGACGTTTTGATAGTGTGCTGAACCAGACTAGTACATCCGAGTTTATCCCCCATATCCCTGAAAGCTATGTCAATGGTTTCCTGCAAAATTTTTGCTTGCTCTGTGGTTAACTCATTTTCCGATTGTAGAGCTGTAATTGAATCTACAGAAACTGGAAGCTCATTAGCAAAAACCCAGTTACCCCGACGCAAATCCGGAATAATACCCATTTTTTTCCAAAAATCCACCCCTAGAATTAACGTATGTGGTAGAGAAGGTATAACCAGCGCTGAAATGATCTTGATACGATTTTCCAACCTAACCGGAATATCAACGGACCCGATACTCGAACAAATATCCCCATTAGCGACACGACACGATACAATTTTTTTAAAGTCTACTTCTAACCCCAATTTCTCCAATAAATGCCATCCCGGTCCACCAATGATTGTATTGGAAGCTCCCGAATCCAACAACCCAAGTAGTTCGATGCCCAAAACAGATATGCTCAAGTAAGGCCTTTCATCATTTTGCGCATGCGCCAACACAAAATTCAAAACTGCCTGTTGACTAGCGGGTAGAAGGTTAGCCGCATTAAAGTAGGAGCCTGAGTCACGGCAATTCACTGACTCCTTCGTGCGTTTCCCGAATTCGGTTTGCACTTGGGACAGTTCCGAACTGTGAAATTTGGCATCCCACACTTAAAACAATGTTTCGTTTTTACCGACGAATTACAATTTTTGGCAAGATGACCAGTTGCCTTACAATTCCAGCATGTAACATTAGCAATTTCGGATATCGAAGAGGAGGGAGTGCTTGCATAAACATATGCCAAATCGGGCTCCAAAAGAGCATTCTTGTTACGGGGAGGAGGAACAAAAGATTCAATTGCTTGTTTCCGAGCCTCTAATTGTCGTCCTAAATCCAACAAATGATCAATAGAGTTGACCTGTACCAACCCCAACTGACTCTGATAAAAAGGAGAGATATTATTTAACAAAATTTTCAAACGAGTCTCTTCCTGTACCGGAATAGTTAATCTATTAAACATGTTTGTCATAATGGCAATGTACATGCCTATGGTTTCTTGAGGACCCTGTGTACGTTGCCTAATTTCTTGAAACAATTTTTCGTTAAAATTCGGAGGCAGAAATTGAGCTCTAAGTTCTGAAACCAATTGTGACCACGAATTTACTCGAGATCGAACAGACCGATACCATATTAAGGCTTTTCCTGAAAATAAGTCGCTCGCCGAATTGAAAAGCTGATCCTTAGAAACGTTTCGAGACAAACAGAGCTCTTCAATATTCTCTAGAAATGCACTTAGGGAAATTTTACTACCATCCCCTTCAAACTTTGTGAAACTCCATTTGGAGACCGGTGTACTTTTTAAATGATTAGAAAACGTATGCCCTCCTGTGGGATCAGATTGTACCGGGGTAGAACCTTCTTCCTCAGAAGACTCACTACCACTACTACTTCCAATTCCAGTGGATGACATAAGTACACTAATCTCTAACGGTGTTTGTGCATTTTGAGAAAAACGTTTGAATTTCCGCGCCCGAGATTTCAGTTCTGATTTTAATGTTAATAGTTTAACTAAAAATTTTGATTTTTTCCCATGTTCATCATCATTTGTGGGAACAGAGCGCTCGCCTCGCTTGAATGTATGAATCAATTTAGCCATAACCTTACAAAACGAAGGACTAGATTCAAAATCTGCAAAGTCATTTATCAAAGCTTCTATCTCCCCAATTTTTCCTGTAATGTATGCAACATCATCGCTAAATGAGAAAGGATAAGCTGGATATTTGAGCTGTGTCTGAGATTTTTCCAGTCTCAGAAAACCCCTTAAACTTTTCCTCATGTCCTGAACATTAATTACATCCTCAACACCTCTAACTGCAAGTTCATAAATCAACTCATCTTTTTCCAGACGATTCACCTCAATTTTATCCTCCATCTTCACAATTATGATTCGATTCAATAAAAACAAATTATTTCCAGCCCAACCAATGAGCTAAGGGATAATTTTCCCACCCCAAAAACAACACCTGGATGAAAACACAAATTTCAAAAAGAAAAATATTATTGAAAGCCAGTCAATAGTGAAACATGAGCACAGTACTACCAAGTTGAAACTGAAAAAAAATGAGATTGAATTGAGTTGTGTAATTTCAATATTTCCAATTTTTTTTCCCAAAAACTCAGACCATTAATATCATTATAATTATAAACGTTTGGGCGCCAAATTGCCACACACAAGTGAGTGACAGAAACAATTGCCAAGTTAGTGACAATTGGGTATGCTCGCGACTACGCTGCAGTGGAGAAGGGAGTGGTTCTTTCTCAAATAAATCAGAATATTTTAGTGCCAGGCGCCAGGTAGATGTGACTGCCACATACCCACAATGAACTAGTAATACTATACCTCACCTACCTAGGATGTATTCAAAATAAAAGACAACTATTTCGTAAAAATTGTGTCACCCTGTATTGCAAGAAAAATAGCTAACAGATGTTTGTTTACAGATTGGAATTTCCCCAAAATTACCCTTGTGACTTAGGTATTTTAATAAATGGACAATGTCCTAAATTCTACAGTATCATTTCACAAATATTCACAATCCTAAGTTATGAAATGATGCAAATCCCCAAAGGTCAAAATCCTAATTGACACTCAAATCAATTCAACTCAACTCAGTTTCAGATCAACAAATCTGTGGTGAAAATCATGCTTCAACCAATGTCTGGTTCCCAACAATAGTTTCTTATGAACTAAAATTTCACACTAAAATCCACATAGAAAATCCCTATAAAAATTATATTATACGAAAAACCTTTATTTGCAATGTATGCTGCACTTATGATCTTGGTAATTCTTGTTCAATTTATACGAATTATCATGAAAACCGCAAATAAGCTAGAGAATTCCGCAAAACGCAAAGTGTACACTGTGCCGATTACGTTACAAAAGGATATATATGTAACTCGTCAATTCTAATACTAAAACGTAGAGATAAAAGGAAATTCGGTTGTAAAAACTTGCGTGTCAGTCCAACTGCAGTCCTCAGCTTCGGTTGTTCGAGCAGTAGCTTCAGAAGTTACAAACAATGGGAAACTACAGGAGTCTGGCAGCGTACAAACAGTGACATGATAACTCGGGTGTACAGGAACACAGAATAAGGATGGTCCAGAATAACTTCTAAGATAGGTTCAGTAACAGTAGATACATCTGCATACTATGCAATGAAGGTGATTTCCAAATTATTCCAAATTAGAGAGATACAACCTCCTCTGAATTATATCCTAAATATCACTCATCAGTGATTGGGGTGATCCATACACCTTTGGTACCCCCAGAAGCACCCTAAAATAATAAAACGAATGTCACCAATGGCCTTCCGTTTCTGAATGCTAGGTAACCAACTACATACCTTTTCTGGAGTCACAGCCTCGAAAACGATTTAAGAGGGCAATAATTGTGATGGAATATATCTGCTGTTACATGAGAGTCGACGATGCCCTGAGGTCTCAAGAAAAGGGTACTGTGGTATGACGTGAAGTCTCAGAATCCCACCAATGTGGAATATTCCCAAGAAATAACACCCAAAATGGTTTCCAAACTTCTCCAAAAAGGGAATATAATTGAGCCCTAGCCGTTATGGTCCTTCTAATCGAAGATGAATCAATATTCAAATTAACAGGCTAGTGGCCGACTTCACACAACCATTTCAAAAATATGACAAGACGTCAACCAGTCAAAATTCCGTCAAGTGTCACTCCAGATGACAGACCTAACATTCATCACGAACAACCATCGCGACCTTATCCAACCTAATGCCAGATAATAATTATAAGCCAACCTAATGCCAAACAATAATTATTACCCATTCTACTAGACTGACGATTTTGAAGAATATCTTATTTCTTCATGGCCTTGCAGCTTTGTACCGCTCGTTGGTAGACACCACCTTTGCGAAGTGACATCTGTCAAATATCAACCACATTACTCCCAATGCATCTGTCAATAGTCCAATCATAACCAACAATTCAAAATTCAACAGCACAAAATGTAAACAATTGCTTTAAGGATGAGAATAACAATGATTGTTTCTGATTGAAGGCAATGGGTGATGATTGAGAAGACTGATGAGATTTTTAGAGTATGGTAATTACACAGGTAGCATGAGCAAAAGGCATATTTATTCATCCAATTTCAAGAACAGACCAAAATAACTCAACTTGCAAATTTATAGGAGACAATACGAAGGCAGACTTGACTAGTTACCAGCAGGTGTTCGTCTCAACCTGGTATTCAACTCTACTTCCTTAATCTGAATATCCGAGGCTATATTACTATAACACATTAAGGAAGAGGTCGAAATATCCAAGGATCCTACTAGCCTTCTGCTTTCTCCACACAAGGATACTAACCTATAGATAATCCGATCAATCGTGACATTCTCATGTCCTTCGAGATAATCTTGATTCCCACAATATTTGAGTTGAAACGTCAGAGCTGACAAGAACCATGAGAAAGTGAGGTAAATTTTGATACTTCAACAGGCTATGTATCTGAAGAATATTCTCTCAGAATCAGAATAATATATGACACTATTTATATATGAAATTACCGTTACAAACCAAGGCTTACGATACTGTCTGGCGATATTTTATCATAAAAACCCTATTGCGTTGGTCCATAAGGGGGAATATCTTAAATTTCTTATCTAACTTCCTTCAGGTGAGAGCCAATGGACACCTATCGAGCTCAAAAATCCAGGAGAACGGTATAACACAGGGGTCACCCTTGAGCGTAACTTTATTTTCAATAGCAATCAACAGCATACTTGGTTGATGCAAATCCCCAATCATGGCAAGGTTATATGCAGATGACCTAGTCATATATACAAAAGGCCGAATCCAAAAATCTATGAATACTGGTCTTCAAGCAGCATTGAGGAATTCGGAGCGATGGTCACTAGAAACTGGTCTACCATTCTCTCAGACCAAAACTGAATGCATGTTTTTCTCCAAAACAAAACAGGATAACCCAACTGATTTGATTCTTCACAACACCCCTATCGAATATGTTGACAACATGAAATTTCAAGACATGATACTTGACAATGAACTCAACTGGAAATCTCATATCATGAACCTGAAGAAATCCTGCCAGAGAAGTCTCGACCTCATGGAGACAATCGCATCCAAAGATTGGGGGGCGGACACCACAATAATGCTCAGCATTTACAAAACCCTAATTCGGTCCAAGCTAGATTATGGTGCCATCGTTTATAACTCAGCTGAAGCTACAGTACTCAGAAACCTATACGTGATACAGAACAATGCACTGAGGATAGCTCTGGGAGCTTTTTGTACCACCCCAATCACCAGCCCACAGTGCTCAGCTGGAGAACCATCTTTAACTCCCAGAAGACAATACCTCACACTTCAATATTCCTTCTCAGTAGCCTCGAATCCAACAAATCCCGTTTACTTCAACACTATAGCCAACCGTTTCAACAACACTTTCCAGAGAAACCCCAGAACCGATCTACCCCTTTACGAAAGAATGAACAGATATTTATCCGATAGTGGCATATCTTTCACACCTAATACAAATCTAATAAACCCTCCTTCTCCCACCTGGCTTACCCCTCCTCCAGTATGTGATACTAGCTTAACTTTTCTGAAAAAATCTGAGACGAACATCCAAACAATATCGAAAACTTTCCATCACCATCTCCAGACATGCTGGATACACCTGCATTTATACAGATGCTTCGAAAATAGAAGAAAGAAACAGGAGCCGCCTTTACCACAGAAAACCATGAAGTTATATTTAAAATTCCAGATACTGCCACAGTCTTCACGAGAGAACTCTTTGCAGTATGGAGAGCCATACAGTTCGCAAATGAAAAAAATATTGAACGATGTCTCATCATCATGGACTCCCTTAGCTCGTTATCCGCTCTTTCTGAACTCTATCCCAGCCAAACGATCCTCATATCAATAAAACATGAGCTCCAAAGAAACGCTGATATATGGGGAATGAGAGAGCTGATTTGATAGCGATTACTGAGGGCGAAATCTCAACTTTTCCAGCTATGATACCATCAGACATGAAGGTCTTCCTGAAACACCTCCTGAACAAATCAAGACAATTCGAATGGGACACCTCCAACTCCAAACTACATGAAGTGAAGAAGAGTATTTTCCCCTCTCAAATCCACCCCGAGAAACAGAAAACATCAAGTTGTTCTCACACGACTACGGTTAGGCCATACTAGACTCACCCACGAACATCTCAACACTCGCTCCACCGAACCTATGTGTTATGTATGTGATACGAGTCTTACTGTGAAACATATATTATGTGAGTGCCCACTTTATCATCAAGAAAGGGTGGATCATCGGATTCCGGAAACATTAGAAGATATTTTAGGTGGAAATTGCAACTTTCAGAAACTGTTTTCATTCATAAACAATATAAATCTATTGAGTATTCAAACCCATGTATCATACCAAATATCAATATCATGTTCAATGTGTATTGATCCTTCGCTAATGACCATAGTGGTTGATGCGATATGAGAAAAAAAAAACACCGAACACGCGCAGCAACGGCGAGGTACGAAGAACTGAGGAGAGAGAAAAAACGCATACATGAAAAAAGGGTGTTCGAGCTTGGGAAGAAACCAAAACGAAACAAGGGAAATTAATGGGAATATCAATGACTTGAGGAAGAAGTTCAAACCAAGAATAATGTGCAAAGACAAAAACGGACAAAATCTAAATAGCAAGGAGCAAATACTCAGTATGTGTACTGAACACTATGTGGAACTCTTATGCAAAAACAACATAGACCAAGACATAATGGAGACCATAAAGAAACTGAACCACCCACAAGAAGTTATGAAAAAAACGAAGAATAACAAATCCCTTGAAAGCGATCAAATATCGTCCGAATTTTTCAACAACGGTGGACAGAATCTGATACTACCCGTACACAAGCTCATTGGTAGAGTATGAATGCCAAACTGGAATAATCTGTCGACTTCATAAAAAAGGGGATCACTCGCATTACAGAGGAAGCACACTCCTGAACACCATATATAAGATATTCTCAAACATCTTGTACAACTGACTGAACCACCATACAGAAACATTATAAGGGGAATATCAGAGTTGCTCTAGACCAGGAAGATCTACGGTAGACCAAATCATCGTCTTGCGACAGATATTGGAAAACACAAATATACCAACGGCAAATTCCATTTGTTTATCGATTTTTAGGCAGCATATGATAATATCAAACTCTACGAGGCAATGAGCGAGTTCCAAATACCGAATTAAATGATCCGACTAGTCGAAACAACAATGTCAAATGTCATTTGCAAAGTAAAAATCGAGAATTATAACACGGATGCCTTCCAAACTAACACAGATCTAAGACAAGGAGACGCGCTGGCATGCCTTCTATTCGACATTGCCCTAGAGAAACCAGTCAGAGATGCAAATTTGGAAAATAGAGGCGTCATCTACAAGAAATCCATGCAAATAATGGCATACGCATATGACGTAGACATAGTTGCCGGCACTATACGGGAAACTGAAGAAACGTTTTCTCCACCGCAGCTGAGATAATGATTCAAAATGAATGTGAGTAGCACTGAACTCATGGCTTCCGCACCAGGGATCAGGGTCCAAAACATAGACCTGAATGTGAATATGGGAGAAGTCAACATCGGAGCTGTACAACATTTCACATACCTAGGCTCGTAGGTACACACTGCAAATATGGTATCAGATGAAATGAAACCACTCCATGTAGATGTTGGCTGAAACCGGTGACAGTGGTGATCCCATTTGTAGTCCCTCACTGTCATCGGTTATAGCCAACATCTACATGGAGTGATTCGAAGGATTCGCCATCGAACAGGAGAAGAAGAAACCCGCGTCTGGTTGAGGCCCACCATCAAGTTCACAATGTAAAAAAAAACTCGGAGCAAACTATCATTTTTCAACGTGAAGGTGAAGAGGACCAGAAATGAGCAATCCAATGACCATCAATCCACGAAGCAGGAAATCGTCAAGTCTCTTATTGATTGGGCAATCAAACTCTGCAACACCAAAGAATGTCTCGTCAAGGAGATTAACAGCATAAGAAAATACTTTAAGAAGAAGGGCTACTCGAAGAAGCTTGTGGATCAGAAATTGGCCCGGACGAACCGAAGGATCACAATGGAGATACTGGAACAACAAATTCTCACCATCCCCTATGTGAGAGGACTTCCAGAAAGGATCAAGAGGATAGGAGGGAATTGTTACATCAGAGTCTGTTTTCGATCAGGAAACACAATACGCAGCCAGCTCACAAGAAATCGAACACCGAATAAAAACAGCGACACCAAAAACTGCGTTTACTAGATACCATGCGCAAGGAGGAGCACTGGTTCAAAGATAAATTCAAGGGAACCGCCTAGATTCTCAACAACAACACATTCAGTCACCCCATCGTGGAGATACAGAATGTGTAGAGGCCGCTCATCCAAGGCATGGACCGACTTCAGCTCAACGAGGGAGAATCTGGCCCCAATACATCCATTTCCCGCTGAAAATCGATCAGAGAACTTTTAGTAGTAGCACCTGTGCGACTCATTGTTAGTATCGCCCCTTTCCCCACCATAGAGAAACAGGGTCTTCATAACCGACAATACCTCAAAATATCGTCAGTCATCACCCGAAAACGATTGCGGATACCAGCAATCGAAACTTCGTGAGTACACTCAACCTGGAACTTAGTTTCAACATTTATTCATACTATTTCATTCATTTCTTCATTTGATTTTCTTTGACTAATATTCCACATTCGATATCTCAATTTTCTTCTAACAATATTATTTCATTTATTTCTTCATCCAAAATTTTTTTGACAGATATATCACATTCAGTTACTCAATTTTTCGTAAAAAATTATATTCTTTGATAAATCAAACCTTAAAGATAGATAGATAGAAAATGTAAACACTACATATTAACAATTGAATGAAATTTTAACGGCATTCAGACAAATCATAAGAATTCGAGAAAAATGAACTTCTTCGAGCGGGATTCGAACCCACGACCTTCTCTAGACGGATGCTCTACCATTGAGCTATCGAAGACCCTGAGTTCTCCATCGCAAATTTCGGAAGCCATTCATCTCAAATTCTATTGTTAGTTATTATTATTATTCAATCGAGAACCTTCGGTTGAAAGGTACAATTTGGTACTAAGACCATATGATAATGAATGTGTATCCTTCCCATCTAACACCTCCATCAGTCGAAAACCGCCGAAGGTTCTCGATTGAATAATAATAACAACTAACAATAGAATTTGAGATGAATGGCTTCCGAAATTTGCGATGGAGAACTCAGGGTCTTCGATAGCTCAATGGTAGAGCATCCGCCTAGAGAACGGAAGGTCGTGGGTTCAAATCCCGCTCGAAGAAGTTAATTTTTCTCAAATTCTTATGATTTGTCTGAATCCCGTTGAAATTTCATTCAATTGTTAATCATACAGACACTAAAACATCTATCGTTACTACATATTAAGTTGATCATAACAGAATTGCAGAATAATAATACAAAATGTATAGATTAACAAAAATATACTAGAAATAGACAAAAACAAACATTAGATTATGAGAAATATAAAAATGACAGATGTTGACATGAATGAACGAGTTCATCATTATCATTGTTATTACGTACTAAACGTTGATCTCAAAATAGATCTGTTGATATCTTTGAATGATGAACAAAATATATCACAATCCAGGCAAAAATTGCTATAATTTTGGGACATGATTTGACTGGCGATTTCCGTAAAATATTTGTTCTGTAATTACTACCGTAGAATGTACGATGATATCGCGATTCGAAGTGAGGTACTGAAAAAGGTATTAAGTGTAATAGATCACCAAACTCAACACTCCAACAATACTTCAGAAATCTTTTTTGTACACGTTCGACATTGGCTATATGAATATCATGTAAAGTATACCGAATAAGTGATCCATATTCAAGCTTACTTCGAACATAACAGCAATATAGAGAAATTATTATTTTAATTTTGCGAAAATCTCTACCTTGTCTCATCAAAAAATCATACATCCTATCAGCTGAGGAGACAGTTTCGTTTATGTGTAGAACAAATGTTAACCTTTGGTCGAATATGACACCAAGATCTTTCATATCAATTTGTCTTATTGAAGGAGATGCTTCAATGTTATAATTGTTTGTTCCGTAGTTTTTTGGGTTTGTTACCTACCACAATCTGAAAAATAAGAATCAATATTGGAATCTATACAAGTTTAGAAGGGCAGATTTTCAATCTACCCCGAAAAGTTGCTGCGTCTATTGAAAAACAGTTCTTTCTGGATAGAACAAGTCCAATTAGTCAGCAACTTCTCGTATAACTCAAATTTTCCTATCAAAAAAATTATAAGAACTGATATATATGAAAATACTTATCTGTTAACGGAAACTAAATCTATTTCCGTTCTCAAAACTTCTAGGCGAATTATTTTTCAAGTGCAAATACCTGGTGAAGATAGTTATCGTGATTGACATTTGTCAAATTATTTCAAATTTGACGAATGTCAATCACGAAAATAATTTTGGGGAATGAATTTTTTGTGGTAGGTCATTGAAAAACAATAAAAACAAAAGTGGTCCAAGGTTCGACCCTTGCGGAACTCCCGATAAAGATGAATAACATTTTAATTCATAACTTTCGATTTCAACATAGTGCTTTCGGTTGTATAAATATGTTTCGAAAAGTTGGAGTAAGTTTGAAGAAAAACTAATTTCAAATCAATCTGATCAAATGCCTTCTGCATATCAAAGTATATCACATCTACCTGAGATTGTCTATCAAGTGCATCCGAAATGAACTGTGAAATACACGAGGGATTAGTAACACATGATCTCTTCTCCATGAAGCTATGCTGATGAACTGAGATTACATTCTTGAGAGAACCGTATATGAAGGTATACAAAATTATCTCAAAGAGCTTTGAAAAATTGCATAATATTGATATGGGTCGATAATTCGATATCAACACAGAATTTCCTTTCTTCAACACAGGACACACCCCAGCAGTTTTCCAATAATCAGGAAATGTTTTTTTGGCTAATCATCGGACCGGGGATTCTTGAATTACCTTTCTTACAATTGATAGAATTCCAAAATTCTCCTGGGTCACCCGATATATCGTTTCATGTGGTTTCAATAAAGGACCGCAACTCAGTACTCGCTTGGCTTGCTTTGAGAGGATTTTTCGCTGTTTCACCCAACCTTCATTCATCCAAAATAATGAAATGACTCATTTGAAAACTCAATTGAGTGTTTATTATAAAAAAAAATGGAGAAAAAACTTCGAACATCAAATAGTTGAAGAAATATAAAGAAACACTAAAAACTTACATTAAACTGCTTCCTAGCAGGATCATCGCTAAGGAGATGTGCTGCATTCCCGAAAAATGCTCTGGAGACCGTCTCCGAAGAGTGATCAATGAATACTGACTAATTTCTGAATAATGTATACTGAATCTTGACCCCCCTCAATATTTATAAAGATTCATCTGCTGAGGTTGCAACTTTTCTCCGGTCACCGTACTAAGGTGAAATGCCTAGCGCGCATCCGTGCAAGTTAGCGAACTTCGAGATTGTTTTATATTTCTATATCATGTAATCGTATCTATTTTGATGTCTATGAACCTGGATTATTAAAGATGGAATTCTGAATACTGGGTGTTTTTGTTCTAAGATATTGAGTTGAGGTTGAAACATCTTCCAATTCATGTATTTTCTTGAATGGATTTTGAATTATTTAATGACGGTTCTCCATATTTGACACATCTTCCCTCCATGATGAAGCTGGTCCCCAGCTTCCTAGGTGGTAACATAAAAAAAATTAAACGAAATAAAGATCGAAATTGAAATGAAAATTCAAATGAAACTTAATACTTAGTAAAAATAATATTTCCGGATAAGAACAACAAATGGTATGAAATGTAACAATGAACATTAATTACAAATTACGTGCTCCATAAAATTAAGAAAAACTATATTGTCCAATTTATTTTGCAACTATGAGTTCCCACACTAATATTGTCATAGTCCGGCACTGAACTTTGTCTCGAGTCACTCTCATCAATCGCTCCGCCCAGTACTCCATGTATTGGTTGGAAGTTCGCATCTTGCTCTGGTTGACGGCTGCTCAGCTACTTCGACTCAACTGGATGGTAACATCGGCAACGTAGTAGTGAACTGGACTATAATTACGTGTTACGTGTTGCTTTGCGTTTTCTCGAATTCACACACAGAACATGTTATTATGGTTTCTGTGGGGTGAATCTGTCATTCTGTTCCATGTCTGTTCTCAATTCGGATTATAGAGAATAGAGAAGAAGAGTTTACACTTGACATGACATATGACATACATCTCTCATGAAGTAATTTTGAATTTGATGAGTTGGTGAATATTTAGCGGCATTTTTCTTTCATTGAAATATATTTGGTTTTAAACTTTTATATATTTGTGTTCATGGTATAATAGTGTAATCGAGTTGTTGGAAGTCCTGGATTATAGAAATTCACTTCTTCCAGTTCTTTGGGATATTTCGGACATCATCATTTGTGAACTGGTGAGTTTTGCTGTGTCAGCATTTATGAAAATAGCGTTTTTTCATGAATTTTTGTGAAATATTTTCTCGGCTTCCTGAGAATTGGATTCCATTGACCTCGTATTGTCTGCCCACTTGCCCACACATGAACCGTTTACCAGCTACTAAGAAAACTGCTGATGCAATAACGTAAGTATGTGTTTCTGGTTGTATATTGCACTAGTGAAAGTGACTGCAATATTTCTAAAGTCCATTCCTTTGAACCATGATGATTGAACTTCATGTTTCCGTAGGTCCTCAAGCTCTCTCTGGTAGTCTGCTGGATGTACTTCGGATTGGAAAACCGCAACAGGTTGATGGAGTTGTGACTGCTCGTAGTGCCTTGGGGTGTGATGGTGTCTCAATTGCATTAAACAAGAGAGACACAACGGCAGTAAGTTCTTTCATGATAATTTTATATTCTTATAGCTAGGTTATGTTAGTAATGATAATATTTTATAATGAGAAAAAAAATCAACTGCTGCAATGTACAGTTCATCATGTCGGGCAAGTATCATGGGCTCTCTCTGATCGATCATGATATTCGTGAATAATAAGGAAATGTTATATCTGAGTGACAGATAAACAGTTCTATAAATTAATACACCGTCAGTGAGTGGAGAAGATAGTGATGAACATTGTCATCGGTGGAGATTGATACGAAAATAAACCTAAACAAATGCAAAAGTCCCAACGTGAAATAAAATAGTGTAAACAGAACCCTATCGCTGTTTTTTTGTTGCTGGCGCCTCTTCAGTAAAACTGTGGCAGACTGTGTATACAGGGGTCTTTCTGAAATTGAGTGAAAACGGATACATCTGAGATTACCATTAAAGACGTCTATTTACTTCTGAAGAATATCAATTCAAACCTGAGCCAAAGAAAAGACAAGCTAGAGAAAAATACTCAGAACAAGATCGCAACTAACCAAGTTGTTGTTGAGGATCTTAAAGGAAAAATCCACACCCTCGAGAACGAGAATAAAGCCCTTAAGATACAACTCAGCAATTCGAAAAAGAAGCAAAAAAGAAACAATCTTGTATTCTATGGTGTACAAGAGGAACTTGAAGAAAAAACCGGAAGACAAGATCATTTGTTGAAATCATTCATCAATCTTGTGAGCAACAAACTGCAAGTTAGCAGGAAGACATCAATGATATATTTAGACTGGGGAAAAATACAAACCGTACACGACCAATTCTCGTCTCATTCGTCTCTAAACTGAAAAAACAAGAAATATTGCGAAATATTCCGAAGCTGAAAGGATCCAAAATCATTGCCAGTGAAGATCTGAATGAAGAGGAGCGACAAGAAAGGGCAATTCTATTAGAAGGTCTGAAACAAGCGAGAAAACAGGCAAGCGAAGTTAAAGGGGAATAAATTATTGATTGATGGGCATCTGTACCACTGCAGAAGACATGGAAAATCAGGATAACGCGAAAGAAAATTACTCCGAACCCCCAGTGATAAAAGTGTCTAATGCACCTGCATCATCAAAAAAAAAAACAACACAGAAAAGCAAGGCCAAAAAGTAGAGAAGGAACAACAGAAACAGTCGATACAATACAAACCCTCGATTTCCGGAACTCCGAAGAAAAATATTCACACTGATAGAACTCTAAGGAACACAAAGAAGAAGAATATTTAAGACCCTACTCACTTCATAAGGTAGGCTGCTGATAGAGTACTTGTTTCAATATAGTGAAGGAATAACAAAACAATCTAATCAACTGACTGCATGGTTATACATTTTTCTGTTTTATTCATTTTTTGTATACTTTTTCCTGGTATTGTCCAATGGATCAATATATACGAGATTTTTCCATTAAAACACTGAATACAATTTTTACCGATAATCTAGAACTGATTGAAAACGCATTAAATACATAATACATAATTTCAATAATAATTTCTTATAATTTTATCACCAAATACATAATTTAATAATTTAATGAACACATACATGTATACATTTTAAGCATATTCATATAACAGACACAGTAATGTTAGATCAGTAGTGAATTAACATACATAGTTTTGAGAACAAACAACAGATCCACTAAGGCAAAGC
This sequence comes from Zygogramma bicolorata, assembly GCA_032362365.1. Taxonomy (NCBI): domain Eukaryota; kingdom Metazoa; phylum Arthropoda; class Insecta; order Coleoptera; family Chrysomelidae; genus Zygogramma; species Zygogramma bicolorata. Next base: position 968,867 of record JAVJAQ010004993.1, read on the forward strand.
CAGGGCGTGGATTGTAGAGATATAAGCAAACTTGTACGGTTACATCATAGATGAGATAAATGAAATAAATATGATGAAAGGTAATACAATTAATAAAAAGATATATACATAAGTCTGATATCACAACAATAATGTTAAGGCAATAAAATACAACACGATAATAAAATCAGTAATACAGATGGGAAATATTTGTGAATGAATCAATTGAGTTAAAAAAGATGAAGATTTGGGATACAGGAATTATACAAATGAGGGATCAATTAATCTGTGAATAGAAAATCTGTCCAGACTAAAGAGATAGTATCTAGTTTTTTTCTTAAATGTATATATAGTTGGTGATTCTCTTGTTTCCTGGGACAGAAAATTATAAAGCCTATTCACTAGGTAAGTGAAAGTACGTTGGGTGATTGGTGAGAGGTGCTTTAGCTTTATGTCTTGTATTATAGGTGTGATCTACCTAATTAAGAATCCTTCGATTTTTATATTGTTCATTGACAACTTTGACAAAATATAGTTGTCTCATATCAAGCATTTTTGCCTCTTCAAATAGTTATTTTGATGCGTATTTAACTGGTTTGCGGTAAATAATTTTTAGGTACTTCTTCTGCAATACTTCTAGTTTTTTATATGTGTTGATGCTATCCCACCCCAGTTGAGGATTCCATATTTTATTCGCGATTCGATAAGGGCGTAGTAAATAATTCTCATCTGGGTGATGTCTAAAATGTTTCTTAGATATTTGAATTTGTATAAAGTACTGCGCAATGTTTTTGTAACTTGGTCAACATGATGATTCCACCTCATATGTCTGTCAATAATCACTCTCAAGTATTTGACTTTTTCTGATGATTTGATAGTGATATCGTTGCCATTGTTGTCAATTTTCAGCGAGTCATACTGAGGCAGGGTATTGGTATAACAGGAAAACGGTAAGTAACAGGTTTTTTCATAATTTATTGATAACATCTTCTGATTGAAGCAATCAATGAGTTTACTCATGTCATGTTGTGATTTCGTTTTCAGTTCATCCCAGGTATCAGCCTCATACAAAACAGCTGTATCATGAGCGAAGCATATTAGTGTCCCAGAGGTATCGACTGTGAGTATGCTATTCATGTATAACGTGAAAAAAATGGTTCCCTGTGGAATACCACACTCCACTACTTGTTTTTCACTGATGGTTGTATCAATCTCAACATACTGTTCTCGATCACTCAGATAACTTTTCATGAGGGTGTAAGTATTTCTCTGAAACCCAGATCATGCAAAGCCTCCAATAACTCCGAGTGGTTCACGGTATCGAAGGCCTTAGCAAGATCCAAAAATATACAGAGCGATGGTTTGCTTTTTTCCAGTTTTTTTGAAATTTTGGATGTGAGAAAGCATATTGCATCTTGAGTGGACACACCTTCTTTGAAGCCAAATTGATTTTTCGAAATAATGTTATGTTTATTAGTGTATGAAATTATTCTTTTTTTGATTATTTTCTCTAATACTTTTGCTATGCTTGAAATTAATGTAATAGGTCTGTAATTGGAGATTTCATTTTTATCACCCTTTTTATGAATTGGCTTAATTAAGCCTATTTTCATTTCCTTGGGAAATTTTCCTGTATCTATTACTTTATTAATAACAATCTTTAACAGATAAGCAATTTCATGTTTAATTTGGTGCAGTGTTTCTCTTCTAATACCATCAATACCTGGTGCTTTTTTCGTCTTCAAAGATAATATTATTTCCGTTATTTCTTTTTCTGTTGTAGGCGTGAGAAAAATTGATTGTGGTAAGGAATTTCTTTTGATAGGAGGAATGGCAGGTTGCTGAATATTCTTTACATGGTTCCGCCCAACAAGCGAATAATGTTTATTGAAAGAATTTGTAATATCTTTTGGATTATACATAAGTTGACCTTCCTCATTTCTAATGTGTTTTATTTTAATCTCTTTTTTGTTTCCAGATACATCTTTCACCATTTGAATTTTGAAGGGTGTTCAATTGAATCAGTGCGATTCTGCAATGTTGGTGTTGGTGTTGAGGGGGCACTGTTGTTGTTTCGGTATAGATTTTTATCGTATTGCAATTCCTCAACAGTGTATGCAATATTATTGACGTAGAGTTTATTCCCTTTGATATAGCACTGATCCTCAGTATTTGCTCTAGCTTGAAGGAGATGGGTTCTTAAAATTTTCTTCTCATTTCTTTGGATGTCTGTAAGATCCTGAGAGATGGAGATTTTGGATCCTTTCAATTTATGACAATTTTTTAGAATTTCGTGTTTTTTAATTCAGATATCAGCTCTAATTTGATGGGACTATTTTTGTGTTTACCAAGGGTGTATAGGTTGCTGATATCTGACTCCCATAGTTCAATATCCAATAGTTGTTTGAGTTGATCACATATAAAACTCACTGGTACTCCTGGTACGTTCCTTTCAATTCCAAAAAGTATTAGGTTCTTTCTCTTTCCGTTTCTTTCCAATATCTCAACTTTATTCTTGAGTTCTTCGTTTTCTTTCTCTAGAGTTTTCACTTTGGCATGTAAAGATTCAATTCTCCATAAAACACGAGCTTCGCTTGCTTCCATGAAATTTTCAGTTCATTTTTACTATTTATTATTTCATCTAATAGCTGCTGCACAGTGAGCTCTTGTCCAACGTTATTCATTTTATTTCAGCCTATGCGCCGCTATCATAAAATTCAGTCCACTTATCATTTTCTTCTCCTGAGTAGTGTCTGATGAGAATTTTAACTTGGTGTTTCAAACGTAAATTTGTTGTAGATCTTTATGATGGTTGATTCACTGTTTGGTGTCCAATATGTAACACTTCACGAATATGTATTTTGATAATGTTAATAGAACTTTTGAAACAATTTTTGAAAAAATACGTGTTGTTAATCTCGACTTTTTAACGGTTTTCACCGGAGCACTTCGCCATCGGCCCGCACAGCACAGCAATGTAACATTAAAGTATCCAACAAAGGAAAACCTGACAATATTCCATAGTAATATAAGGAGCATCAATAAAAATATCGACGAACTGAAAATAACACTCGATAAATTGAGTTCTAGTTTACAATTTATAGTTCTTTCGGAAACATGGCAAATCCACTGCCTCCCAATTTATCATTTTGAAGGATATGAACAAATCTATAATGAGGGTGGTATCAATCAGAACGATGGAACTCTCGTATACATAATAGACCGGGAGGTCATGACAGGTGACGTTCCACCATTTTTTCGTGCATGCCTTTTTAAGGCTTGATAAATAACCCTAAAATATCAAAGATAGTCGGGTTTTTAGCCCCCCCGCGCGTCCTCTTGATAAGGAAAAACGTTTTTATTTCTGTAGCGAATTGTCGTGTTTTTCCGTAATATTTTACTGCATGCCATTGATGGCATGCACCCCGCAGCGGCCCAAGATGATCAAAGGGTTGTGAAAACCTGAAAAAAAATTTGGAAAATCCCGTGTTTTCAAATTGCATGCCATTGAAAAAATACTTAATTCGTACCATTATTCAATAGAAGGAAATTTGGCATGCACACCAGGGTGTTGCAAAATAGAGGCATGCGTGACGAAAGTTGCAAAAAACACTGAGCAAATTTAGATGACATGTTTTTGCATGCCGTTTTGAAATTCATGAATTTATTTTATTTCAAGTCATGAATGTGAATGTCATGCATGTAGCTACAGCCCAATACACAAAAATTGTGAAAAAATTGAATAAACATCAATTTTTTCAATTGAAAAAAATCTAAAAATGGCGTGACTCCTTTTTGCATGCCGCTATGTACTTTTTTGAGCCGAAATGCAAAATAGCATGAATGTAGCTTTATGACAATTGGTTGAATAAACAAAAAAATCGTCCGATTTAATAAAATTATTATTTTTCAAATTTTTTATGAAAAATGAAAGTAGAAAATAATTTTCAGCATCATTATTTCATACATGAAGTATTATTATTAAATTCACTCGCCGCCCTATTTGGGTCAATATTCCCATCTCTTACTTAACGCTCAGCCGATGTATCTGAGGCGTGAGTGCAAGTGAGCCAAGAATGCTCTCAGCCGACACCCTCCTACCGCACCACGAACTCAGGGATAAATCGTAACAGTAGTGTCAGAAGTTGGATTTTGAAAGGATATATCGTAACAGTGGTGTCAGAATTAATATTTTCCAGAAGAAAGATCGTAACAATAGGGTAGTAGTAACCTCTCGTGCTAGTCGACGTATGATAGGCCACGTTTAGACTAGAGACCGGGAGATTCGAGTCATTTGAATTTATTTTTTTTACAATTCTTGAATGTTGGACTGTGATAACATCAACTTGAAATAATGTTTATTCAAACAATTTTCATGGAGCTACATGCATGCCATTTTGTATCTCAACTTAAAATAGTATCTGCAAACGAAATACAAAGTGGCATGCAAGAAGAAGTCACGGCACTTTTCAGATTTTTTTTTCAATCCAAAAATTGATGTTTATTCAATTTTTTCACAATTTTTGTGTATTGGGCTGTAGCTACATGCATGCCATTTACATTTATGACTTGAAATAAGGTGAATTCATCAAATACAAAACGGCATGCAGAAACAAGTCACCCAAATTTGCACTGTTTTTTTGCAACTTTTATTATTATTTATAATACGATGGGCTTATTCAACATCCATGCCATTTGAATTAGATAATTATTCCGTTATAAAATTAATATTCATCCTTATTGGAAGTGATTTGGAATCACGGAAAATCGGTGTTAGAATTTCACAGAATTTTCCGGAAATTTTTCACCGTTGGTCCTACGGGGGTTGCATGCGAATTTTCCCATAGTATTTTTATTACAAAAACTTCAATTCTTCACATCGGCATGCAATTTGAAAACACGGAATTTTCCTAATTGTTTTTTCAGGTTTTCACAACCCTTTGATCATCTTGGGCCGCTGCGGGGTGCATGCCATCAATTATTAGAGCTTCAATTAGTATGAACTTCCGTATATTTCAATGGCATGCAGTAAAATATCACGGAAAAACACGAAAATTCGCTACAAAAAGAAAAGCGTTTTTCCTTATGAAGAGGACGCGCGGGGGGGCTTAAAACCCGACTATCTTTGATATTTTAGCGTTATTTATCAAGCCTTGAAAACGCATGCACGAAAAAATGGTGGAACGTCACCTGTCATGACCTCCCGGTCTATAAAGAAAGGAACAAGCTACCAATACAACATTGTAAACATTGAAGTGGTTAGGGCCATCGAAATAAAATTCCAAGCTATGGGGAAAACAATTATACTGACAGTTTTATACAGACCCCCATCAACAGACGTCTCAGAATTCAATACTAGCCTCGAGAGTTACTTAAAATCAAAATCAAATCTCGATAACAACATGCATGTGTTGGTAGGAGACATAAACATAGATATTTTACACTCTTCCAGTGAAACGGAAGAATACTTGAATATCTTGGGAGAGAATGGCTTTATCTCTGCAATCAATAAACCTACGCGATGTCGAGATGATTCCAAAACATGTATCGATCACATTTTATTCAAACATAAAATAAATTCAATTGATATAGTACCAATTGTCTATGGAACCAATATAACCGATCACTTTTCGATAATAACCCGTATTATGCCCCCTTGTACTGAAAAGAGATCTGAGGTAACCGGGAACCTAATTAAAAAATATCTCAATGAAAATAAATTTAAAAAAATGTTAGAAAACGAGATGTAGATGAATATCTACACAAGTGTTGACGTAGATACTGCTACTGATCTATCCATTGAAAAATTGGTCCAAATTATAAACATGTGCACGAATATCGTTCAAATTAAAAGTAAACAAAGAAAAAAAAGGAATTGGATAACTAAGGGTCTGGTTCAATCTATAAACAGAAAAAATGAATTATTCCTGAAAATGAAAAAGCTTCCTACAGATGAAAATGAAGAGGTATATGAAAAATTTAGAAATAAACTAAATAATTTGATAGAATTGGCAAAAAACAATATTATCGAGAAGAAATATCGCGAAATTCGGATAGATCTGCTAGTCTTTGGAAAGTTGTGAACGATATCACAGAAATAAAGAAGAATAATGACGAAATCAATGAAATTGAACTTGAAAATGGTATTTTTGTTGAGGATAAAAAAAAATATGTGGAGAATTCAACTCATACTTTTCTACAGTAGGACAAGAATTGGCAAATAAAATAATAAAAAATAAAAATACAAACCAGAACATTGAAATCATTTCCAATAGAGTTTCTAATACATTTTTTCTTGCTGACACCACTGAAACAGAAATCATCGACGTTACTTTGAGCCTGAAGAATAAAAAAGCTCCCGGTATAGATGGACTGACATCAGAAATGAAAAAAAAATTGATAAATATATAGCCAAGCCATTCACTTATATAATGAATTCGTGTTTCAAATCAGCTACTGTTCCAAAGGCATTTAAAGTCGCAGTTATCAAGCCCATTTTCAAAAGTGGGGACCATCTCAAAATGAGCAATTACAGACCTATTTCTCTACTTTCCAGCATTGCGAAAATATTCGAAAAAATTCTGAAAAAATAGTTGAGGCTTTCGCGGCCGAGGTTTTCAGTATCACTACTTTTATTCGGGTTTGAAGGCCGTCGTTTTTTGGAATTTCTTCCTGACGTTTCGCTGGCTCGAGTGGCTAGCTTCTTCAGAGGTTCATTCATCTTGGAATTCACTCCGATGACTGGAGATTGTTTCTTCGCAAGTTGTATTTATGTCGATTCAGGTAGTTCGCGGTGCTAATTATTCCATTCGGATTCGGGGAATTGTCATTAATATTGATTACCTTGTTTACCTCATGTGGGTTCGGAGAATAATCATCATTATTATCTGAAGAACTACCTGCAGTTATTATCGATTTCCTTAAAATGGGATTCCATATTCGGTTGAGGTTGACAGCTTCTTCTTTTCTGTTGAAATTATCCGTGTGTTTGTGGATTTCTATTGCCTCCCGTACCAGTCGGCTATGGTATCCCTGGTTGGGTGCAATCAGTTTTGCATTTTCAAACAGAATCCTGTGGTTTGTTTGCCTCACTAAGTGCGTGTTCCGCCACAGCCGACTTGGAGTTTTCCAATTCTGTCTGTGACCCTCGGGATGTATGGCAAATATGCATGTGCAACTATCTGAAAGTCCTCCTTGTTTCGAACAGTGGAATTCTTCAGTTTCATGGCCCTGTTGATCTCGGGTACACTGTATCCATTCGACCTCAAGGTCACTTGAAGATGTTCCAGTTCTTCCCCCAGATGTTCTGGTTCGCATATTCTTCGCGCACGTTCCGTTAGAGTAGAAATGACTCCTCTCTTTTGGCTGGGATGGTGATTCGATAGCGCGTGCAGGTACCTATCCGTGTGTGTGGGTTTTCGGTACACTTTGTGGGTTAGTCTAGCCCCACATCGTTCGATCAGAACATCCAGGAATTTACCGGATGAGAAAGCTGGAAAAATCAGGATTGTGACAGCAAATATCCTGAGCAAGGCACGGCTTCCAAAATGCAATATCCCAAAAAGAGAGATTGCAGCCTTAAGAAGCTTGAATTCTGATGAGGGGATCACGATTCTACCAGCGGACAAGGGAAATGCCACGGTTCTTCTCAAAACGGAGGAATATAATAGCAAAATTGAAGAACTTCTGGAACCTTCTAACTACCGCAAACTCGCAAGGGACCCAACACAATCAAAATTGAGGAATGTAAACAAACTCATTAAGTCGTCCTCACTGACCGAAACCATAAAGAAAACCATTCTCAGAACTGAAGCCGTTCCACCCAGACTCTATGGCCTTCCGAAGGTGCACGAACACGGCATGCCACTGAGACCAATAGTCAGTGCCCCAGGCTCACCTACATATCACTTGGCAAAACATCTGGCCTCGCTCCTATAGCCTCATGTAGGAAGAACAAACTCCTACGTCAAGGATTCGACAGACTTCGTGGGTAAAATTAGAGGCTTAACTTTGGAACCGACAGATATTATGGTCAGCTTCGATGTTGTGTCCTTGTTTACCAACGTCCCACTGGAAGACTCCCTGAGGGAGTTAGCCTACTTGTTCCCTAATGATATCGTTGGACTTTTCCGAGCATGTCTCACGGGGAGTTACTTTCAATGGAGGGGAAACTTCTATGAGCAATTGGATGGCGTGGCAATGGGAAGTCCACTTAGCCCAGTAGTAGCCAACTTCTTCATGGAACGGTTTGAGGAGAAAGCAATCGACGCCTTCGAATTGAAGCCGACCTTGTGGCTACGCTACGTGGATGACACATTCGTCATCTGGAAACATGGTAGGGACGCTCTAAAACTCTTTCTCGACCACTTGAACGCTCAACACCCCAATATTAAGTTCACCATGGAGACTGAACAGGACCAACGAATAGCATTCCTGGATGTTCTGATCGAACGATGTGGGGCTAGACTAACCCACAAAGTGTACCGAAAACCCACACACACGAATAGGTACCTGCACGCGCTATGGAATCACCATCCCAGCCAAAAGAGAGGAGTCATTTCTACTCTAACGGAACGTGCTCGAAGAATATGCGAACCAGAACATCTGGGGGAAGAACTGGAACATCTTCAAGTGACCTTGAGGTCGAATGGATACAGTGTACCCGAGATCAACAGGGCCATGAAACTGAAGAATTCCACTGTTCGAAACAAGGAGGACGTTCAGATAGTTGCACATGCATATTTGCCATACATCCCGAGGGTCACAGACAGAATTGGAAAACTCCTGAGTAAATACAACATTTTGACCAAATTTGGAATCCTTTCAGATAGGCAATATGGATTTAGGGAAAACACATCAACTGAAGATGCTATCGCAAAAGTCATTGGTAGTATAAGTAAATGCGTAGATAAAAATGTACCCATATTAGGTATATTCGTCGACCTCCGTAGGGCATTTGACACTGTTTGTCATGCCAAACTGCTGAGTGTACTGGAAAGTTATGGCTTCCGAGGAACCTTGCTAGAATTATTCAAAAGCTACTTGAGAGACAGGAAACAACAAGTGAAGATCGGAGATACTACTAGCTCAGAACATGATATCACCTTTGGTGTCCCCCAGGGAACGGTGTTGGGGCCGCTGTTGTTCAATATATGTTTGAATGATTTATTCAAAATTAACGCAGACGGCCAAGTAATGAGTTTTGCTGACGATACAGTCGTACTGTATACAGCAGACTCTTGGACCAACTTGAAATCTAAAGCTGAAAGAGATTTTGTCAAAATAATCGATTGGTTCAACAGCCGGCCACTCACCGTAAATCTGGAAAAAACATTTTATGTGCCTTTCAATTCCTACCCCAGATACTTGCCAGAATACAATGAACTAGAAATGGTGGAGGATAACACATTCTTAACCATTTCTTCGAAGTCAAACATAAAATACCTTGGAATTTTTCTTGATAGCAATCTGAGATGGGATATTCAAATTAACAATGTTGTGAAAAAGATACATACGTTTCAATCTTTACAAATTCAAATACCTGAAGAAAATACTGGATGAACATCAGATGAGAATTCTTTATTTTGCACTAGCTGAAAGTCACCTGATATATGGAGTATTAGCATGGGGGGCTGCTGCAAATAGGTACATAAATCCTCTGGAAATAATTCAAAACCGCTTGTTGAAAATTACATTCTCACTTCCAGTCAAATTTTCAACAAAAAACCTCTATTCTAGAACTGCACTTCTAGATATAAGACAGATCTATTTTCTGAAAGTTGTAACCTGGCAGCATGTCAACAAATGGAAACTTAACTTGCCCGCTCATTCTCATAATACTAGAAATAGAGAAAATTCTTTTATAATTCCTCGACCCCAAAAAAATACACTACAGCATAGCTTCGTCCACCTCGGACCTAAATGTTATAGCCTGGTTCCGGCTGAATATAGATTGTTCAACTCTCAACACCTATTCACTTCCAAAATAAAGGAATGGTTGGAACAAACCCCAAGATTGAAAATTCATCAGTTCGTCGATGTTACTGATACCTATTACATCCATTGATTGTTCAAATGGTTCGTTTAAATGTATGTGGATGTCTGAGCTCATATAAGTTCGTTTACATATTGAAAAACAATTCAAGATCTTATATTACGTATATTGTTTGTTATTATATGTGTTATACTGTCTCTTTTAATATATTGCTTCATGTTATATTCAATATAGCTATATCTATTCTACACCACTTTCAGAGATCTTCCTTCAGTGGTTTCCAGAATTTATTTGCCATGTCATTTATATGTCTATACATACTTTTGTTAAATTCGTATTATTCAAATAAATCATTATTATTATTATTATTATTATTATTATTATTATTATTATTATTATTATTATTATCATAGTTAACAATCGTATAAAAAAATGACAGTATAATATAACTGGTAGGGTTCACATACTATACATTGAAGTTTATTCGAGAAAAAATAGTAAATCACTTACAAACTTTCTTTTTTGACTTTAGAGCAAACTTTTGATTTATGTTTGAACAAGCTTTCACAGCTCATTGGTCCCTTATGACAGGCCCAATATTTCTATTCATTTCTTTCTTGGAATTCTACTGATTCTTTACACTATTTGTCACCTGCCTTCAAGTGTCACCTCATATGATTTTATTGAATAATAGGAAAGTGAAAAAAAAAATGTCATAGGAAATATCTATCGAAAACAACTCCTTTCCTGGCTAGTACTAATGACGAATATTGAATTATAACTGATAAATATTTCTTGGAAACAACATTTAAATTGCATCTCTCAGATTCTGCATATATATCATTATTATTATCATTTTCTTTCATTCCCCCCCATAATCACCATGACGTAGTAACTTTCTGCATCTTGAAAAATGTTTGTCTTCTAATGAGACGACTTTTTCTGTCGTACTTTATACAACATTGTACCTATTGTTTTTCCTCAAAAGACTTCATATATTTGCATTTTCATTTCATGCCTTTTATAGAATTCGTATTATTTTCATCATTATTCCTCATAATCATCTATCATATGTTTCATAGCGCATTTCACACACCTTAACAAAAAATCACAAATGATATGCTATGTCTTTCCACACAAAATGAAAACAAAACTATTATAAATGTGAATAAAAAGTTAGCGTTCAGTTCCCATTTTCGTCCATAAATATTAATAAAATTATAAAAACAGATATAATGCCTTATTGTATCACTGTAATGGAATGTTTTTTGAAGCATGGCTCACACTACCTCAACAAAAATGTATTTGAAGGAAAGTTGTTCAACCGTATGAATAAAAGAGAAAATTTGACTTCATATTAACATCAACGTAATCATCATATCTACTCATCATATTAATCATTACATATCTCATATTTTCATCTCATTAACTCATTATTTATTATCATCATATATCACATCATGAAGTATCCGCATAGGAAAACTTTCAACCAGACTCGAGGTAATTCTTCCAAGTCTCCCACACATACCTTACTGGTACAACACATTAGTATTCACGGGCAATTATTCAATTCGTTTCGGATCATCTTCCATAATTCCCTTGTGACACGGTAATTTTCTTGTTACCAACTGGACAATTATTTCTCCTATATTGTCCTACATATACCTATTCTTATCATTCTCCCATTATCATATTATAATCCTTATTTCATCATTATACTATACATCATTATTCATACGAAGTCAAATGTTCCAATAATCAGTCACTTATACTTCAGTTGCACACGTTTAATCAGACGAAAATGTTATTCTTTAAAAAAATTAACACAAAGGTGTTAACGCTAAATTGCCATGCATGAATTTTTTTTTCACTCATCACCGATAAATCGTCAAATTTCGATTTGAAATTGTTAGGCACCCCTTTTGGCTTTCTTTCCACCTTCCTGATCAACAAAACATAAGGGTGAGTCTTTGTCTTGCCAATTCCAGAAGGTTAGAATGTTCAGCCTTCTCGAATCTCCAAATTTCAATTTATAGCGTTTTTCAACTACAAATGAAGTCTGAGTAATTTATGGATTATATTTATTTTGCAACATAATCATTAATATTTTTCACTAACAGATATTATCGACCTCAAAAAAATATTTGAGGAAAAAAAACAATCATGACTCGAGGGGGAATCAATTCAGACTTCCACATTACTTTTTCAGAAATAAATTACGAAATTATAACTGGAAATCATTGAAAATTCATAATCTGAATCACAATCACGGTAAAAATTAATAGTTCATCTTTATTATTCACGATCAGTGTCTCGGAGACCAGCTGCCAGATAGCTAACCTTGCCCAACTCCATTCATGTTGAAGTACGACAAACTAAAAAATGATAGAACTGACCATCACGTCATGCTCAAAATTTTGCTTTCATCAACATAATGGGTATGTCGTTCACTGGATACCCGACAGAAACTAGAGAGCTGCATGATAAATTGAGAAACGCCAAAAGATAACATTTTACAAACTTTTTGATCTATTGATTCGATTGAAGTGACTTTAAAAATCATATGGAAGCTTTTCGACTAACAAACGTCTCGCATCAATCGCAATTTCAGAAGAAGGCATCATTTTTACTTAGTTATTAGTCTTATCTTAAAAAAAAAAGAAAAAAAAAAACACATTTATTGCCCAAACAGGTACAAGACCCACTCACAGTACAGCTTTCACAAAGTATACATGTAACTGTGAACAATAACTGAAATTAAGTAAAGTGTTTGAATAAATATTATTCAGTAAATTGTAGTAAGTGTTAAATGATAACAAAAAATTTATATTTATAGCAAAATGCAATCAATGGAAAAAAAACATAATAACTTATATATAGGAATAGGAATATATTTTCACATTTGTTTCAAAAACATCACAAAGTGGAGAGAATATGTTTTATTTACCTTTCGAACACTCCAATGGGTGTTGAAAATAGATCAGTTTTTTCGCATATCTGATTGAATTTTTTGCACATCGAATGAATTGAAGATTTCAATAGTATATTCGTTCTTGGAGTAGGTAAATAAAAACAGGGTGAGCTTCTGCTGTTCAAACGGGGTATGTTGAAGTTCAGTTGAGATAACAACTCTGGACAATCAGTCAGGTAGTTGGTGAGTTTGTATATAAAAATGCAAGAGTGGTAAGCTCTACGGTCCTCTAGAGATACCAATAAAAATCTGTGCAGTAATAAGTTATTATCGATACCTTGTTCGGGATAAATTCCATCGATTCTATAAACAATATACTTCAAGAATTTTCGTTGTATTGATTCGAGCAGATGAATGTGATTCATGTAAATAGGAGACCAAATCAGCGAACCATATTCTAAGCGTGTTCTCACAAGTGAGGTAAAGAGAGTAATGAGGCTATCTTCATTTCTGAAGTCTTCACAATTTCTGAGAATCAAGCCAAGCATTCTTTTCCCTGCCGATGCGGTTTTGATTATATGCGATGAGAAGCTCAATTTGGAATCAAAATGAATGCCGAGATCTTTCGTTACATCACACCGATCCAAAGTGATTTGATTTATTGAGTAGGTGTATTCCACTGGTTTGATTTTCAAAGTATAGGTAGTGTGATGACATTTCTGTATATTTAGGGGGAGTTTATTTGTTTCACACCAAAAAGCTAAACGGTTGATATCATTTTGGAGCAAATCACAGTCCCTTTGAGATTCTATTACTTTAAATAATTTTAAGTCATCAGCAAACAAAAGAACGCTGCTCGTTATACTCTTACCTATGTCATTCACAAATAATGAAAAGAGAAGAGGGGCTAAATTGCTTCCCTGGGGTGCCCCGCTGGTTGAAGTGAACATTTTCGATTTATGACCACGGTACTCAACATATTGTGACCGCTTACTAAGATATGATTGAAAAAAATTTAATAGGTTTGTATCAAAGCCAAGTTTATTTAATTTAGATATTAGTATTTTATGGTCCAATTTGTCGAAAGCCTTTGAAAAATCTGTATATATGGTATCTACTTGAGACTGATTATCAATAGCATTTGTGATAGTTTGTGTGAAGCACATCAGATTTGTGATGGTTGATCTCTTAGATATAAACCCGTGTTGCTCAAGTGGTATTTTATTTTTAACATTTGGAAATACTCCATTGTATATTGAGATTTCAAAAACCTTCGCAAAGTTTGACAATAATGTGATAGGACGATCGTTTTTTATTTGATTAATAGCTCCAGATTTAAATATTGGACATATTTTTGAGGTTTTCCAAACGTTTGGAAATGTACAAGTGTTCAATGCACAGTTATATATTGTTTGCAGGGGTTTTGCAAACACATAGGCACAATCTCTCACAAAAAAGCTAGGGATATTATCGTAGCCACAGGTATGTTTAGATTTGAGTTTTTTCAGAGCAGTTTGAACATCGTTTTCACTTAGTTTCCTAAGTGAAATAGTTGGTGTATTAGAGGGTAGTGTATCCTTATCGGTGGCAATATTATCAATTGGGGTAGTATAAACACTGCTAAAATAATCTGCAAATGCGTTTAGAATACTTGAAGGGTTTTTACATTCTATGTCATCTACAAAAAGTATTCCCGGAATCCTAGAAGTCCCTTTCTCACTTTGTATGAATGACCAGAACTCTGAGGGATCAGTTTTGATAGATTTTTCGGATTTTTCTATATACTGTTTATAAGATTTTTTTATAAATTTAAATAGATTTTCTCAGTGCCACAAATTGTTCTTTCAATTCGTTTGAGTTGGAATTTTTCATTTTTTTGAAAATTCTATTCTTTGCCTTGATTTCTTTTATAGTATCTTTACTGAACCAAGGTGGGTACTTTCTGACAAAATTAGGAGTTTTTGGTACATATAGGTCGATGACATTTCTGTATATTTAGGGGGAGTTTATTTGTTTCACACCAAAAAGCTAAACGGTTGATATCATTTTGGAGCAAATCACAGTCCCTTTGAGATTCTATTACTTTAAATAATTTTAAGTCATCAGCAAACAAAAGAACGCTGCTCGTTATACTCTTACCTATGTCATTCACAAATAATGAAAAGAGAAGAGGGGCTAAATTGCTTCCCTGGGGTGCCCCGCTGGTTGAAGTGAACATTTTCGATTTATGACCACGGTACTCAACATATTGTGACCGCTTACTAAGATATGATTGAAAAAAATTTAATAGGTTTGTATCAAAGCCAAGTTTATTTAATTTAGATATTAGTATTTTATGGTCCAATTTGTCGAAAGCCTTTGAAAAATCTGTATATATGGTATCTACTTGAGACTGATTATCAATAGCATTTGTGATAGTTTGTGTGAAGCACATCAGATTTGTGATGGTTGATCTCTTAGATATAAACCCGTGTTGCTCAAGTGGTATTATATTTTTAACATTTGGAAATACTCCATTGTATATTGAGATTTCAAAAACCTTCGCAAAGTTTGACAATAATGTGATAGGACGATCGTTTTTTATTTGATTAATAGCTCCAGATTTAAATATTGGACATATTTTTGAGGTTTTCCAAACGTTTGGAAATGTACAAGTGTTCAATGTACAGTTATATATTGTTTGTAGGGGTTTTGCAAACACATAGGCACAATCTCTCACAAAAAAGCTAGGGATATTATCGTAGCCACAGGTATGTTTAGATTTGAGTTTTTTCAGAGCAGTTTGAACATCGTTTTCACTTAGTTTCCTAAGTGAAATAGTTGGTGTATTAGAGGGTAGTGTATCCTTATCGGTGGCAATATTATCAATTGGGGTAGTATAAACACTGCTAAAATAATCTGCAAATGCGTTTAGAATACTTGAAGGGTTTTTACATTCTATGTCATCTACAAAAAGTATTCCCGGAATCCTAGAAGTCCCTTTCTCACTTTGTATGAATGACCAGAACTCTGAGGGATCAGTTTTGATAGATTTTTCGGATTTTTCTATATACTGTTTATAAGATTTTTTTATAAATTTTAATAGATTTTCTCAGTGCCACAAATTGTTCTTTCAATACGTTTGAGTTGGAATTTTTCATTTTTTTGAAAATTCTATTCTTTGCCTTGATTTCTTTTATAGTATCTTTACTGAACCAAGGTGGGTACTTTCTGACAAAATTAGGAGTTTTTGGTACATATAGGTCGAGTACGAAATAAATTACTTTGTAAAATTCGTTTACAGCTTCATTAACATCAGAGTAGGTATCTAGGAAGTCCCAGTTCATATTGAGAAGATGAGAGTACAGGAGTGGAAAATTTGCTTTTTTAAAATTGTACCTGACTGATTCGATATTATATTGTATTATTGATGTTTGTGGAAATTTAAATGATATCCGAAGAGAGGGATGATGATTATCCTCAGAAATCATCGGCAGCTGGTCGTGGGTTACATAACATTCCATATTGGAGAATACTAAGTCTAGTAAACGCTCAGATGTATTAACTATAGAATTGAATTGTTTCAGTTCGTAAAATTGCAATTATCTTGTTCATAATTGTTAATAAAGTTGCACGATGTAACAAGCATATTACCGAAAAGATTATACTGTATACTATCTACTACTCTTGAAAACTTCTCTTGTAACTACATTACTTTTTTTTCATTCTGGGTCATGTGATAAAAAATGTCGATACCTATTTAGGCTTTCAAGGAACTTTATTGCAGCTGAATTTAGATTGTCAGATTCTAATAAATTTTCTAGACAATATTGAAAATGCAATTATGTTCTCAAAACTCAATACACTTTACAACTCAATAATATCGTGAAAATTCTTTTTCACTTCAACGACACACCTTCTCGGGGCTCATATGCAAGGTCCGACTTTTCCTGAATTGGGGCCGTCCACAGGAGTCCTTTTACACCTGTTTTTCGAGTCAAATCTTCTATCGCTAACGAACTCGTTCACATCTCAATAAGGTGGCGGTTGTCAACGGTTTTTATCGCAGTTGCCCCACGAGTACGTCTTTTCCATCCTTCTTCAGTTCGCGTTATTAGATTTCCATCCCGGGTGACCTGACGAGTGTGCTCTTCCCACCCATTTTGTTGTGAAGCCCCCTCGGAGTATCGGCTGACATTGGAGTCATAGTTATTTTCTATTTAATCGCATTAGGCTTGATGAGTACAGCCTTCCCACCCCTATTTTGTTGATATTTTTAGGTTTGGGCGACCAACAAAAGCCATGTTTCGTCACGGTTGACCCAACGAGTACGGTCCTCCCATCATTTGTGTTGACATGCTTTCTCAAGACATCCGTTGGGCGTATAAGTATTGATAACTAGAGACTATGTATCTATCCTTCAAGGAACGCATCTTTTTCGGCCTGTTCGAGAAGAGAAGGTGAAACTTTCGACGTGGTGTATGTAACCCCCTTGTATATTATATCATCCCGGACGATTGTTTCTTGGAGTACTTTCTCCTTACCGAAGTAAAGAGGAATCTCTTATACACAGCGCCGCCAACGCTGCGGTAGTGGGGATAGTGGGGGAACTGACGCTCTCATCTTAGCGCGCATCGTCATTCATTCGCTAGGTAGTACGAGAAGCATCATGAGAATCGTGATCGTTGATATTCAAGGTTTCTTCGTCAACAGGGCGTTCCACCCCAAAGAACTCGCCATCCACATCGGACATCGGCAGCAGAATTTCCTATTCAAGCCGTCAATGTTCTTCGTAGTGCTGACGGACAAGGACAAGAAGACGTCGCAGTACGAAATACTGCAGAAATAACTTTTCCGTTCAGCAGAAGTCATATACGTGGGAGGTAGCCAGGAAGCCTCTGGGAAAAAATCTAAGAAATTGGAGTGACCTGTCCACCGTCTATCCAGGACGTCTACCAGTTCGACAGTATGATGCAGGGAATGGGGAATTTCCAGCCAACACAGACGCCTTATCCAAACCACGCCGCCATCAACAACTGCAAGTATGTGTGCACCCAAAACAATGCCGATTTCCCCACTACGTTGATTTTCCAATACCGTTTTACCTCGTTGTGAATGCATGTTTGTTTTTTTTTTCGATCAATAAATCAAGTATTTCGAGAGGGTTGTTTTTTCTCTCCTTCAGATTGTTGGGTGGGAAGTAAGGGGGAGAACGGAGGGTGGGAAAAGGAAAAAAACTCATGAAGTGTGGGATATATCCTTCACAGATATATCACTCACTGTGCGAGTTGGTTCTTAGTGTTGTGGATAGATGGCATCCTTGGGGTGTTATCTGTCACTCACTGCATGATTTGGTTGAGAGTGGTGTGGATCGATGGCTTCCTCAGGGTGGCATCTGTCACTGACAGTTGTGAGTTGGATCAGAGTGAAGTGGATGAATGGCGTCTGAAACTTATGTTGGGTGTCATCTGTAATTCAAGTTCTCTGTCAGTCAAATCATACGTCTGTCATTCGAGTCAACTCCACATCATATGTCAGTCGATTCATACGTTTTTACAGTCAGCCATGAATAGCTTGGTGAACAAGTTGTTTTTTTCATTCAAATTCACAGTTCAGAGACTTTACGATTATATAATGCTTTATGTATGTAATTCATCAAGAACATACACTTTTTTTGAAGAGGAGCTATTTTGATACACTGGAAACGAGAAGGAAAATCATGCTCATTGAGGATCTATTAGATTATAAAAAAAGTGACGACAGGGCTGTTGATAGTTTTAATAAAAGTGGGTACAACATTGGAAATTCTTGGTCCAATATATGTGGATACCCTCTCTCCAACAGTTTCATTTGCTCGGGGTGTGAGTACTGTGTCGGTATTCTGTGCTCTTGTCAAGCGATTGGGGAAGACTTTGTGAGTACTCCCTATTTTTTATTTTCAAAGAATAACGCTTTTGGAGAATATTTGCCTTAATTCCAATAGTTCTAATTCTTTGTAGAGTTGTTCTGTAGAAAATCGATTATTTTTGTGGTGTATGATTTTTATGATTCGTTTTTGTATTTTTTCTAGAGGATCTAGATGAATTTTATGGATACCGCCCCAGCCTACAATACCATACTGAAGAAGAGACTCTACAGAAGCATAATAAAACGTTTTCAGCTTGTCGAGTCTAAGTATGCTACGTAGCTGATAAAATCTGAATATAAGTCCTCTTAATTTGTTTTTTAGATTCTAGGCATGTATATCCCACTTCAGGTATCTGTCAATTTCTACACCCAAATACTTCGCTGATTCAAAGTCCATCTCAATAAGGCTGAAATCAGGTAGGTAAGATTCATATGAAGTGTAACTGAGTACTTTGTTTTTTTCTACGTTGAGTGTCGATAAGTTCGCTTTGAACCAATTACTAATTATTTTTAGGTCATTTTCAGCTATGTATTTCGCCTCTTCCCAGTTGTTTGCGACATACAGCAATACCGTGTCGTCGGCAAATGATATTATTTTTCTGACAGAACTTGATGAAAACGATGAGTTCAGATATATTTGAAAAAGGATTGGTCCCAGTACGGCACCTTGCGGTACTCCACAAAAGACCGTTTTTTCATCACTCAGCTCGCTCTCTATTTCAACTTCTTGAGTTCGACTCCTTAGAGAGCTCTCGAATAGATCATATACCGTACCCCTCACTCCGATGCGTTCAAGTTTGCTCAGCAGAAGGTCATGGCTTACGGTGTCGAACACCTTCGCCAGATCTAGAAGGACACCCGAACATACTTTTTTTCATCTATCACCTGCTATAGCATCCTGAGTAGAACGATGGTCTTGAAACCCACATTGGCAATCTGAATTTTTTTTTTTCAATTATGATATTAACCGCAATTCAATTTTTTTTTTCAAGAATCTTCAAAATAGATGACAATATGGATATGGGCCGATAGTTTGAGACGACAGTTTTATTTCCACCAATGAATATGGGGACTACCTTTGCTCTTTTCAGTTGATTTGGAAATACCCCTGATGTTATACATTCAGTTATAATGTATGAAAGTGGTTTTGAAATAGTCTACTGAAAGCTCAAGCAATTCATTTGAAATGCCATCTAGCCCTGGTGCTTTATTATTTTTCAAAGCAAGTATTAATTGTTTCATTTCGACAGGTTTAGTGTTCATTTAAAACATTGATTTTGTAGATCTTGCACTCTTATCGTCAAAATTAGCAGGGGAAATTTTTGAAGCCAGTGACGAGCCCACATCAGAAAAAAAAAGGATAGAATTCAGCACAAGTACCCTTAGGATTTGTGAGCTCATCTCCAGTGCTACATTTAATTTTTTTTATTTTATTTTTCATTCTATAATTTTGCGAGTATTGTTTTAAAACTTTCCAAGGATTTTTCGGACTGATTTTATTTCTATTTATTCCGTTCTTGAAGTAATCAGCCATAACTTTTTTGCGGAGAAAATTCAATTCATTTATATAAGCAACATATTCGTCCTTGAGCGTGTTATTTGGAGGGTGACTGACAAATCACCACAAGAGTTTATCGCGCTTGGTTATAGAAGTGATTAGACCATACGTTATCCATGGTTTTATTTGGTTGGTCCCTGGTAGTATTTGTATTTAGTTGAGCTGTCAATCATCGGGTGTAATTCTGAAATGAAAATGTTCAAACAGTCATCTGGATTTGAGGTACTATATACTCTTTCGAACGTTTGCTGCTGTCCAAGTCCAAAAATATTCCGTCATCGATTTTTTTGATACCTTGAGGTTTTTATCAGCAATACTTTTTTCATTTAGCTGATTTTTCGATACTGATATTGTGGAGGAATAGTCTGTTATGTTGGTTCTGATTATTGCCGAGGTGATTGTACCTAAATCTAGGTTTTTGCTTCTCCAAAAGATATGGTCCAGACAAGAACGTGAAGTTGTGTTTATCCGAGTGTTTTTGTTCTTCAGTGAGATGGAGCCAAACTCAAAAAAAATATTAATGTAATCATCTATGTAGCTAATTTGTATTTCATCTTCTAGAATATCGATATTAATGTCGCCTACAGTGAAAGTGTTTTCATATGCCCAAAATGTAAGTTCAGAAAGATATTCCATCAAATCGGTATTGAAGGAATTTACATTTGTCGACGGTATTATAGATAGAAACTACACATGTAGACCTGTAGATGAAACTAATTTTATGGCATCTGTCACTTCAATACTGATAAAATCATATTCATATACTATACCGGATTTCACATAAATGCTAATGCCGTCAGTTTGGTTGATTTGATCAACACTATATATCGCTTCACAATTCTGTAAGTTAAAAACGGAGTCATTAGTTTTGTTCCATGTTTCTGTCAGAACAATACAACTGGAAGTGTCTTGCAATTTCCACAAAAACACATCAAACTCTTCAAAATATTTTTTCAGGCTACGTATGTTACTGTGGTAGATAAATTCTCAGATGCAGTATTCAATGTCATTTTCAGGTCTTCATCATTGAAAATTTACAGTGTATCAACAGGATTATTTTGGTAGTCCCTCACGAACTGATCCATATTTTTTTATTACAATATTGAATTGATATAAATTCAGATAATTGATATTGATATCGAAAACTAGAGTCATCTGTACATTGATAACTTGAATGCCTATTCGAAAAGAGCAAAAAAGAAGAACTGAATAGTTGATATATTTTAATTTTTTGTAATTATACGATTTCGTAGACTGTTCTCCGTCACTTTGGGCATTGGCTGTATTTCAGGATTACGTCCGTTTTCTGTCTTTTCTTCTTCCTGCTCAGGTGAATTATTAGTGGTTATTTCTATTTGGTATTTCTGGGTGAAGAGGTTTTTCTCGATATCTTTCAATGTCTCGTAGGAAAAGACTTGGTTATCGATCCCTAGGATACCTTTCTGAATTTCAGCTGCAGAATTGAGGGATTTAGCGTTTTCAGTTGGTTATTCAGAAATCTCCTTTTTTCGTATTCTTCTCGGGTGTAGTCCTGATTTAGAAATTCCGTCTTCAATCCATAGTTGACGACTTCGATAACTACACTGGTCTGACTTTTCCCTGCTTATGTTTGCCTATTCTGTATGAATCTCTCAGATCACTCTTGGTGCAGTCTATCTCTAGAACTTCGTTCAGTAATTTTATTATTTTATTAGTGGTTTGTTTTTCGTCTCCCTGTATCCCGTATACTATCAAATTGAATTTTTCGGTCATTCTTTCAAGAGTTACCACTCTGGACTTAATGAGATTGATTTCTTCCCTCTAAACCTGTTTTTTTGTTTCATCTCAATTATTTTATCAGTTATTTCAGATCTTGTTAGTTTGATTTCAATCATTAGTTCTTTTTTACTATTTTGTATAGCATCAAGTAGATTCTGTAATGAAATTCCATCGGTCGAGTTTGGCATGACTTATTTCATTTGATTAAATTGCAGTAGGATGCCACACGAACTTTACAGAATTCGTACTTTTACTGACGAATATCGAGTGGACTCAACGGTTCGGTGGTCAACTATTTCTTTAGAGAATTTTATCTAGGATACCTTTCTGTTCACACTGATAAGATGAGATATGTTGAAAAGAAATGCAAAAATGGACCTTACTCAAGTGCTCCTTAAGGTTGATGGAACTAGTCTCTCTTCCGTTTTATAATTTTCTCAGCCACTCACTCGTGTCATGTTATTCCATATTATCGCTTGAAATTCACCTCAGTTTCAAATTTAAGCTTGAGATTTACCACAATAATTGACCTCTATACGAGGGTGGATAGAGAGAAAACATTGCACTACTTGGTTTTTATCAGACGGAGCTTCTGAATTGAATAGGGTTTGTTTCTATTCAAGCTGCTCATGGAAACGGTCTGCTTGTATCTAGAAGCGCTGCATATTGTGTTCAACTCTGCAAGGATGTCCATCTGAAGCAAAAACATCAAAGTGTGAACACTCTGTATATACGTAAAATGTTTTGGCTCACGCTGTATGAGTCAACAACTCCACATCTATGATTGAAAAAAAAAATAATACATTTTGACACATTTTTAGGAAGAAAATTTTTGACGCACCCTGTATATGCTGATACGACGTTATGTTGGTTCATTCTGTATGAGCCAACAACTTGTACACACTTCAGTTTGACGGAAAAATTATGACGCACACTGTATACATTTGGAAAAACACAACCTGCATGAGCTGAAATTTGCGTCCACTTCAGTTTGATTTAAGGCATACGCTGTTTATGCCGAAAAGGCGCACCATTGGAAGAAAGATCAACACTAAGCGCATGAATCGCTCTCAACCTGTAAGTGAATCGTCTCGAAAATCTACCCTCCCGAACATGAAGGAAAAAGAGGTACTTTTTTCAGTCTGATGGCGTACACACAACACTGTTCAAATCGCTTGCGGTATATATCGTAAGAGTTCTATCAGGAGACTGAGTTCGAATGCAGACGCAAGCCAGCAATCGACAATTTGGCGCGATACCCTACTCATCCCGCGCTACCACGCGTCCACTTTGTTGGACTCAGCCATTCGAAGAATATGTCAGCATTGCCTCAAAGTACCGTCAGCATGTGTCATTAACGCCGCCTGAAGCAAAAACAGTCCGTTATGGTTTCTGTTCCAGTTCAAATATTTCCGCTCGAAATGGGTGCGGTTCTACGATAATGCCCGAACGTTTTTGATCTCCTCCCAAGCGAAAGACGCCACAACATATGACCTCTGAGGTATTCGTTCGTTACGTATGATGCAATCCTTTCTCGGAAAAGCGCTTTCGTCATCGAAAAGAGTGCACACGTGTGTGAACAACTTGGCTTTCACATGCTTCGCCGAATCCATTAATCATACGGAAACATGGTCGTTGTCACCTTTGAGACCTGCTGACAAAGAGCCGCCTCCAACGTAAGCAAGTCTGCGCGATAAAACATTTTTGGGTGAACGTAATCAAGTCTGCGTTGGGTCTTTTGTAGGATCCAGCCTGTCGATGGCCGTTTTAATTGCGGACATGGGTGGACATATAATGGTCACCGTTTCTTGTCGCCTGGCAGCCGTGGTACGACATAGGCGTACCCACCAAAACCTGTGTTCCCAAAAACTCCGAAATACGCTGGGCCGGTTCTATGACCGGATCTTGGTCATGAAACCAACTCTGGCTCACTACTTCCATGAAAATTCAGGGAAAAATACGATCGTTTCTTCACTAATTTTTCAATAATTTTATCCAAGGCTGGAATAAGAGATTGGGGGGATTATTCAAATCACCACCTTTATGTAGGGGAATACCAATTGAAGTCTCAGAAGGAAGGAGAAAAGGATCCGGTTTCGAAGGAAGCATCAATGAGATCTGTCCAATGCATTGCCTGGTAGATTCAGAAGTATTTTTACCGGAATCTCATCAAACCCAGCGGCAATATTATTTTTGATATCGTTCAAGGTTTCAATCAATTCATAAATATCCGTGTTATACAAAATAAGGCGATCATCGGTATTAATATTTTCCAGATTGAATAAAGCATCATAGGGCACGCGTATTGTGTTGCTCAGCTTTCGAGCAATGGTTTAATGCAATGTTTTCTACAGTGGTTTTTCTTTTTGTGTAATGAATTTTTTTCGCTAACGTGATAGTGGATCCATAGATTTTACGGTTCCTCGTGAAGTACATACAGATAAATTGGTCATTTGCAAATCTCCTAATATAATTCAGTGAGGGTGAGTTTTTTGATAACTTTTTCAGTCCTTTCGTCACCCACGGCTCCTCAGGAAAAGACTCATCAAACATATCCAATAACACACTGTGGAATAATAAAAAAGGATCATCTTTGGTCTAGGGAAAAATTAGTGTCTACTTGTTGAGATGTCTAGTTGCTACCTGCAACTATCCAGCCCAAGTCAGAATTGTTTTTTTTTGCCATATATTTCACAGAATCACTTGAGCATATAATATAGGAGGGTTTAAATTCATTCAACAATAATGCATGACGCTAGCAACCTCGGAGGTCAAATAAAAAAAAAATACGGCCTTGTCTCGATTTTTGGATTAAAGTGAATCGATCTCCGCTCATTCACCCAATTCTGTCAATATTCATACATACTCTCACGATAGCAACAGCATCGTTGTGGGAAATGAAAATTCTTCATTGCACCGCAACCAAAATTATTATTCAGAGATTTTTGTGTTTTTTGAGAGTAACTTTTTTTCAATAAGTGGTTATCTCTTGAGATGAAATGAAACAAATGAATTTCAAATAATTTTTTCATTAGCGGAAATCTTCTGAAATGAAACGAGTGGGATATATTTGATGTATTGAGATCAATGAATATCGATAAATAATGAATAGGAATGCGCGTCGTCAGGGGGTGGAATTGCTGGTCCAATAAACGTATATTTCGGTATACGATCCCCTTGAACTCGTCTTCTTTCGATCGGCTTTTCGTGGGTCAGACACCAACATTCACGGAAATTGGCCCTTCCTGTGGGGTAGAGCTGACCAATAATGTCACATAGCACCCATCTATTTCTACATGCACCGCACAGATTATGCCAACAATCCAGTTTGTATCACATCACATACAACATCCATCGACAAACAGGGTTTGCAGATAATTCTACAGATACCTATTTCACTGCAACGAATATATTTGGAATATCTGTGGCACCGGTGATGGCCTTCTTCAATGGTCGGACTCGAATATGCATCATTCGGTTGTCAAACTGGATTCCATAATATGCAATATTCACATGGATCTGTGAATGGGTTCTTTTTCGACTCATGCCAACTTGTCTGGCAGTTGTTATACAATAATGCTTCATCAATCTTCAGTGGATAAACACAAACTTTCATCTTTGCAGCCCACTCCTTCTGGAATGGCATATTGTAACTTTATGCTACCGATAATATCAGAGCAGAAGTAATGGAAAGAGCCTTCCAACTCTCGACATTTATACACTCGATGAGTGGTGGTGGAAGAGCTTTCTCCCACTACAACGAACGCCATTGAATCATATAAAAAGTCAGTTTACGATCTCAGACTTCACTCTGTTATCAGCAATGCTCACTAGAAATCATTCAATCTCAAAGGCGAATAATTCAAATTTGACTCATTCAAAATAAATGAAGATAGAGTAGCAATGCTTGACATGTTGGCACCCGCCGACGTAAATATTCGCTCAGTGAATGTTATTATCTACGAATTCATGAAAGTTGTGTCAGAAGAAATAGCTGACGACATTATAACTCAAGAATGGGTGGTAAATATGTAGAAGATAGAGTGGATCCGGCCGTCGATGATATGGATATTGTTGAAGAAAAATGGCCAGCCATTGGCATCATAATCGGGTAGAAAAGATTTATTGGAGTATGCTTCCGCTCAGAACATTGGCTGGAGAAAAATTTTCATGTAAATGTCCGTCAGTAATTACAATTCAACACCTGTATATTTAGACATAGCATCCTAAGAATGAACAGGAGATGTGTAATAGTGTGCCGGGTCCAATATGTATTAATCCACGCCGATATCGCAGAAGTTCTCGAATACATCACACAAAACCAGCAGATCCGATTTCAAATACAAATCTGAGTGGTCGCCGAGTATCCTGCAATTGAACAAGGTCCATACACGTTCACCCCTTTTATGAAGGTTGTCGCCACTTGTCCGGCACAGCACGGACCGTTGCTGTCCGTCAAAATACGGATAGAGTTGAAACCATGCAAATGAATAGATCACCGCTCTCCCCGTCAAACCACGGTTCGTGCCGGGGCGGGCTGGCCAAGTGTGCACAGTGCCGGTCGTTGCTGGGAAGCATCATCTTGTATGTGTTCCGTATATCGTTTCGGTCCTGTATCACAGAGTGAGAGGAAGCACCGCTCTGGTTAACCAAAACGATATACGGAACATATCCCCTGTGGAAACCTGTCGATCGCATGTATGTTTTGCGATTATATTTCGGCAGTTGTTGAGTCAGAGCGCAAAGAATAGCAGTCCAGAGTTCAGTAAAAATGTTAAAAATGGATGACGGAAAATCAACGAGGAATTTTGAAATGTTGAATCAGGTTCTGAAATATCAAGCAGTTCTAAGAATTTATTTGGCGACATTCTGAAATATTGGAAACATTCCTTTTCGTCTTCTTTTAAATCGTTAAATAAGTGATGGAACTTCCTGAGTTTCTTCCTCTTTTGATTAATAGGATGAATCCACGTGAATCTCTTTCTCTTTTTTTTTTATTTTCTTCTTCTGCCAAAAATACGGCTGCTTCAATATCTTCTTCATCAGAACTGCTGCTTCCACACATACCTACTTACTGCTCTGTAGCAGCAAACAGCACGGACCGTTGCTGTCCGTCAAAATACGGATAGAGTTTAAACCATGCGAATGAATAGACCACCGTTCATTAGCCCGTCGTCTACAGGCGACGGATAGCGTGGTCGCCTACTTTTCCGTTTGAAACCATTACGTCGCGGTCGTGTCTGTTAAGGTCTTTTTATTGTAGTTTACATAGCAGTGACAGAGCGGTAGGTATGTGTGAAAGCAGAAGCTCTGATGAAGAAGTTATTGTAGCAGCTGCATTTTTGGCAGAAGAAGAAAATAAAAAGAAGACAAAGAGAATCATGTGGGTTCATCCTATCAATCAAACGAGGGCGAAACTAGGGGAGTTCCATCACTTATTTGACGATTTAAAAGAAGACGAGAAGAAATGTTCTTAATATTTTAGAATGTCGCCAAGAAATTCTCAGAACTGCTTGATATTCTACAACCTGATATAACATTTCAAAATTCCCCATTTCGCAGAGCAATATCGAAAGGAGAAAGGCTTGCCATAGCATAAGGGTAAATAATAAATCGGTATTTTGCCTTATTTATGTTTATTATAAATGTCAAAGCACAAAAGTAACATTATTCTCTTAAAGAACGAAATGAAAAAACATTCTCATATTTACCAACAAATAGTAAGTATTATAGTATGAAAACATTCCACTTTCGGATGCAAGCACCAAATTTTGCACACAGTTTGTATATAGAGGTTGAAAAAACTATCGGGAGACACTTTCCTGGGGGTGAGTCAAATTGTAATTAAAAATTGACCCTGAATCTTTGTAAGATCATTATTATTTTCATTGTCAGCTATATTTGCGGGGAAAATGGTGGAAGGCGGTAGAACAGAAGTAAAGACTGGTAAGTGTTGGTGAGGATATTATAAGTGTGATTGTGACTGTGAATAGCGCTTTGGTGGTATGGCTGGTGAGTGCTGTGTTTGAGGCTGCGGGTATGGCAACTGATGTTGCTGTTGCTGGTGAAAATGTGGTTGTGGCATTGTGACCCAATTTTGATTATGAAAATTTGTAGACTGGGTGGATTGATTTGCAATCAGAGTGGTGGTTGGACCTATCGGACTCAAAATTTAATTTTTTTATTTCTGCATCACTATTGAAACAATTTTCGACTCGACTTCAATTTGTAACTCAGGAGACTTTACTGTTTCTGCCATACAATCAAAAAATTTTTTTATAGCGTCTGAAGTAATCTGTGTTTCCAGATATTTACTTTTTCGGCAAACTTTTTCCTTCGAATAATCTTGAAGAACTTCTGCTAATGACATTTTATTTTTGTTCTGTTTAATGTGTCTTTTTGGGCTGATATTTGCGACGTGTTTGAAGCAGAACTGCAAGGTCTAGGTGTGTAAGGACATCTTAGAATAGTGTTGGGACTGCAAACAGTATCTGTGAGATGGCTTTCTTCTTCCCGCTCTTGTGTTTCATCTTCTGATGAACCAGATTGCTCAACATCACTGATTTGCTGTCTGTCAACTAAGAAAACTCGCAATGAGGCATTTTTTTGTCATATCGCCACGTCTTTTTTTTTTCCTCTCCTGATTTCCCTCTTTTGGTCCTCTGAGACCTAAGAGATTTTTGATAGCTGTCTCTCAACGTACTCCATCTTTTCTTTTCTTGCATTCGGCAACTATAAAAAAATATTGGTGATGGAACTCCAGTATACTCCCACAAAGCTGATATGTTGAGAAAAATCTGACAGACTATTTTTTGTACCAAATTAATTTAGAATGAGTAGAGTTTTTTGTCATTTTTCACTTTTTTTCAAATATCTCAAAAATTAAAGTCTGTCAAAGTTATACATTATTACCAAATTTTCAGTACTTTATTGTAGAAACTCAAGTTATGAAAAGCGCGTATTGGTAGCAGTCTTGGTTTAAAAATTGTGAACGTCTAAAATATTTCACCCCCCGGCCCCGTTTGGTAAGTGTTTCACTTTTTTTTTTTAGGTTTTTCGCTACGGGAGACACATTCCGAACAATTGCGTTCAGCTACCGACTCGGGGAAACAACAGTTAGTAAAATTGTTTATGGATGTTGTGAGGCGATGGAAATATTTGGGACCTCTGGTAATACCTTCTCCTTCAAAGGAAACTTGGATATAAAGTGAAAGAGATTTCAATAGATTGTGGAATTTTCCAAACTGCGTTGCTGCCATAGATGGGAAACACAGAGTTACCGACAAATCACCCAATAGTGGCTCCCTTTTTTCAACTACAAGAAAACATCTAGTATTGTTTACTTGCATTTGTAGATGCACATTGAAAATTCATCGGCATTGATGTTGGCGCCTATGGACGAAATAGCGATAGGAGAAATTTGCGATTTGAGCAATCGGGAAGAAATTGTTAAAAAATACTTTAGATTTTCCCCAGGACAAGTCTTCACCTGTCACTAATAAAACTATGCCCCACGTCTTCGTTGCAGATAAGGCTTTCCCTTTACAAAAACATTTAATGCGTCCATATCCAGGTAACGAAATACTCAACAACGAGGACGTTAAAATATATAATTATAGACTTAGTAGAGCTAGGCGAATTTCCGAAAATGCATACGAGATTTTGACAAAAAGATTTCGTATTTACCAGAGGCTTCTTCAAATTATCCCTGATCACCTAGATGAAGTTATACTCGCCACATGTTGTTTACATAATTTTCTTCGAAATGATACATGCCACTGGACCGAACTTGATGAAAATAACCATTCCCTCAGGGATTAAGAGACTCATCGGGAATAGGCGGATCTTCAACTACAGTTGCAATGGAAGTTAGAAATAAATTTGAAAATTATTTCAATGGAGCCGGGTCGGTGTCATGGCAAACAGCAATAGTAAGAAAAGGCAAAAGAAACATTCTGGTTAGGAAAAACTTCTTATTATGTAATATCTTTCAATATATTTTAATTAATTTAATATATATATATATATATATATATATATATATATATTAAACTGTAGCATTTTCAAAATGCCACATTCAATTCATCATTATTATTCATATTATTACATAAATGTTCAGTACGCCAGTGGTACCGCAGTATAGGCATCTGGAAATACCCAGAATATCTTGTGTACGGACGAATTCAAAACTTCCTGATATGGACAGTGCCGATAAAGTTCTCGTCGTGAAAGGATATATATGGTGATGAGGATTGAGGTTCAAGATCATTTCCGATTTATGGGATCTGTCTGGTATCATTTTCTTAAATATACTCATCACGCCATCTTTTGAAACATTCGAGAAAGAGAAATCGACCTTTGAGAGGAATTTTGAATTTTTTATGCTTTGGTTGCTGCCACGCATAGAGTTATTCATCTGATTGACAAGTTTGTTTTTCAGGCCCTTAGAAAAAAGGTGAGTGTTTTAAAGTCAATCTCGACCGTCTCTTCTGGTTATCAGAATTAGTTATATTTTATAACTCATTCTAGGGTTCTATGTTACCATAATGTTTCGGTATTGGTGAGAATATACTATCTCTCAGCATAATCTATGGAATTCTGCTATCGGGTTATCAACGGCTTATTGGTTCTCCTGAGTAAATATTCCAGGATTTGATGAAGTTATAATTCCCATTACGGTTGACAAAGTTCTACACATACACTGCTCACAAAACCCTGTCATCCAACTCCAGTAGTAGCTCCAGGTTTACTGAAGCCATACCACTAGATGGATACGAAGGAATTCACTGAACAGGCCAGACCATTTCGTTTCTCATTTATATTGAATTGAAATTTTGACTTGATTGATCCCCTGGGTGACACTTAGCATATCATCATCGTCATTATCAGATTCAAAACAATTTCATATATTATAGATTGTGAAGCAAACCCATAGTGCACTATGAAAATGCCCCAAGTGAATCTTTAATGTGTAAATATGTATATACTTTGCTGAATACCCCTTTTATAACTAATTTGCAAATATTTTGTGGATGACAAATTTGTCACCCTTATACTTGTTCGATATTTACAACTAAGTGAATAGTCAATACAGTTTTGGTTTCTAATTTCTTATTTCCTCACTTGCATATAGGTAAATTTCATCAATAACATTTATAAGTGCTTGTTTTTGTATTTTGTGACTTGGAAAAACTTTCGAACTCTCTCAAAGCACTAAAGTTACATGGCGCCCAAATGTCAAACTCTATTGTTTGTTACTTGTTAGTATCTCACCCCAATTTCTCACCGACGAACAGCTGCCGTTGCTTGTGACTCATTATTTCTTTCTTCATGAATGAAGGCCAAAAAAGGAAAATAGTTGTGGTCACAAAACATACTGGGTCTGTTCATTTCCCCGGCCATTTCCTCCCATGTATTGTCCTTTTGTTGCTGGTTATGTTAAGCACTATCAATTAAATCATAAATTTCGGTATATTTTTGCACTAAACCAATTTATTTTTTCGTCATCCATTTTTTTTTTTGAACTCTGGATTGCTTTTCTTTGCGCTCCGACTCGACAACTGCCGAAATATAATTGCAACATATACATGCGATCGACAGGTTTCCACAAGTTCATGCTGCCCAGCGACGGCTGGCGCTGCGCACACTTGGCCAGCCCACCCCGGCACGAATCGTGTTTCGACGGGGAGAGTCAGAGAGCTGGAATCCGTTTCGTCGACGGACTCGCCGTTCCGTGCTGTGCCGGACAAGTCGGCGACAACCTTTAATCCTATTTTGAAATATGCTTACCATTCAAATGATCGTAAATTCCAATATCGATGGTAACTCAAAAGTAATTTCCGGAACGGCTTTTCCACATTCATCCAATTTTATTGCGTTGTCGGAGTAGTCGTGACAAGCAGATTACAATCATTCAATTGATATCGTGATAATGGAGAATTTGAGAAATACATCAAACACCCGTCACAGAAATACATGTTGTAACCATGAGCCAAAATTTGTTATGAAACTAATCTTGGCAAAATTCTTAACTGGCAATAATGGCCATTGCCATATTCAACAGCGACGTGTAAAAAATTGATATAACGAAAAAGTTTTCGACGGACATAATGTGTAACGAAAATAAAATTTTTCATTACATTATTATTGTTCAGTGCGATTATTGTGTTATCATTCAGCACTACACTCCATTTCTGACCGTAAGTATAGTTCTTCTGTCACATATTAGTCCTAAGATCTTTTCCTTCAGTCCGCATGCGCTGTAGATTCCGGCCTCACATTTCAGATTGCGAATGGAGTTCTAGTATCATGAATCACCACGGATTCTTGAACTCGGGAGGAACGAACTGAACTGTCGTCGGTTGCCTGGCTTGTCTTTTCCGATCTTTCAAGGAGAGTGTTTGTAAGCGCTGAGCGATCAAGAAAGAATTTCAGACAGTATCATATATCTTATTTAAATTATTTGAATCATATTCCCATTATTAGTTAGACACGAATGTTATTATAGTGTTTCATTACTGGTCAGTGAAATAGTATATTTTTGTCAACTTTTGAGAAGTTGTGAGTTTTTAAGGTTGAAGGCCGTGTGTGAATATAATAATCGAAAGTTTTTTTTCCCGAAAAGATTCTTTGGAATGTTTGTTTTTTAATTGAGTAGTGACATTCCACAGAATTTTTGTTTCTTTTTCCTTGGATTCTGCGTTTTCATATATTTTCAGGTGTTCATCCTCATTGACCAGCAGGAATCAGAAGTTGGTCCCAGGAACAATCTAAACAGGATAATCTGTCTCTGTAGAACTGTCTGCAGCTTTCCATCGGCCTGAAGGATAAGGTGAGTAGAAATTCTTTTTGCTATTTTTTTCAGTGTTTCACTTTATCTGAGAATATTCTACTCATCTCATCTCAGGGTTGTTCCTGGTATTGGGATCCTTCTGTATTCTGTGTCTCTTTAGAAGAGAAATATCTGTTATTTGGAATATTCTAATCCTAAGTTAGGAATTTGTAGTTCTTCCAAATTTGAAAATTTTCCTCTATAAGACAGATATTCCCTTTTTTTTGTGAAAACGCCAAATTCTTGGGAAGCCTTTTCATGTCTGAATTCTTTCGATCGCTGGGCGATTAGTCTATTTTCAGTAGATTTATGAGGAAAAATTCCTATTCAATATATTTTGTGTAATCAAAATGGTTAAGGCTTTGTGTAATCATTAGAGCTTTGGTATTTGTTGTTGTAGAATTACTAGTTTCTAATTACTGGTATTTAATTCCTATTTTTGGACTTCATAAACACCTGTATTAAGAGTTTATAAAACTCTCCATTCTGTAAATCTATATTCAATATCTGGATAAAAAGGCATCTGTACTTTTCGGTACACCCAAGAACGAGGTCCTTGAATTTTTAAATCGTAAATCCTGCTCATTTGTTTGATTTCCTTTCACGCTCAACACTTGGCATCTGAAATTGGAGTCCAAAGAAACAAGGGAGACTCACCTTACTCCTGTCATCGTAACAAGGGAGCCTCACCTTCCTAGCCAGAACACGCTCTTTACCTGGCATCTGGAATCTGGAGTCCAAAGAAACACTAGCTGCCTCCGTAACAAGGGAGACTCACCTTACCCCTGTCATCGTAATAAGGGAGCCTCACCTCCCTAGTCAGGACTAAGAGCCATTAGCAGGAATACCAGGAGTTACTCAACTAACAGTCAGTCGATTTGAAGCCCTCATTTGTGATTTGAAGCCATCGTTTGTACCATTATTGTGCCTATCCAGGTACTGAAGTTCTCAGGTACCCATCAAAGGATTAAATATTTTATTTGATCTTCATTGCTCCCTTTATAGTTGCAACCCTATAAATACGAAGTAGTTAATAATTATATATGGTCTATTGATTAATTATAAATATTACTAAGGTATTAATTATAAATATTACTAAGATTATTATAATTAACTGCTGCTTCTGGCGCCCTTCTCTGTGATCAGTAGAAGTCCAGATTACTCAGAATTAACTCCTTGAATTTCAAATAGTAATTCTGAGGAAACCCTTACTCACACCCTGTTGCTCTCAAAATAAGAACTGAAAAGTAATTTTGTTATAAATGCAATGGACCGAAAATTTCGAAGATAGGCTAATTGTTTTTTAAAGCTGTTTCTAAGACATTAATAACAATGAAACAATCGTTGATTTCCTCAAATTTTGGAATATTGCCCAATTCAACTGGAAAATCTCAACCTGTGACATCCGGTTCTGACAAAACATGTACGGATATGAAGAAACTTCCGAAATTCTTGTCCGCGCAGGATATCAGGCCGACGTCTCTGCCAAGGCGGTACTAGGCCCAATTTGTAACATCCACAACAGCCCTCTTCGAATCGATGAATAGTGGGAATGTGATATAGAAGCATCTTCCGAAAGGACTATATTTGTAAATATTCTCTCCAATTAACATGATTTTTTAAAGGTCCAACCTGCGGAAATACCTTCTTCTACACAAATATAAACAAGGTTTGATGTAGTACATATTCGAACCACGTTTTTGAAACTCTTCAGTTTGAGTAGCCAACACATCGGGAAAAGTATCACAAATAGCCTACAGATTGTTCCATTGGTCGATGGTTCGATTGGAGCCGTTGAACGTTTTTTCATCAGCTAAATCACGGGTGTGAAGTATATATCGCCCAAATACTTTCATATTCACTTTTATCGCGGTGTTGATCTGCATCATATTAGAAATCAAATTTACGATTCCCCCTTCAACTCAGCAAAGAATGATGAAAAGTCTGAATGTTGATTACTAATTTCTACTCTATAGCTGGCGATTCTTTCCTTGAAGGCGCTTGTGATGAATTTCATATATCGGCAAACCGAATACATGCGTGTGAGTTCATACGATCAGCTTTTATCGCAGCAACTGCACAATCGCTCAGCTGGAGAAGGCGGTGTGGACTGTAACCCAGGACTGCGTCTGATGACGACGCATGTTGTCCAAACGACTAAAACTTTTTTCACACCCAGCGCAACGGAACATCTTTCTCGATATTTTCAACGCGTCTGACTATCAAGACTGATTCAGTGTGAGTGTGGATCCTACGCTTCATTTATAGCATATATAATAATAATAATAATAATAATAATAATAGCTTTATTGTCCAACAGTTTCCCATTTACAGGACAATCTTCATAAAAACAATCAGAAATAACATGGTATGAGGTAAGAATAAATAGAAGGAAAATTACTCTAGATGAATACAAGCAATTTTGATAAGTTCATACAGTGTACAGGAAAAAATATCGCATCGGTTACAGATTTTGTTGTAATTATTACACATAACATACACAGGTGACTTCAATAAAATGTTTGTTCTTGCCTTTGAACATCGAAATACTAAGTTATTTCTAGACGTTAAACGGGGAATATTGATGTTGATTCGATACAATATATCGGCTCAATCGATATTTCCATTCAACAATTTGTATAAAAATGACAATGATGGTATATTCCGTCTCAATTCTAAACTATGAATATCCAATTTATTACATAATTCTGCATTATTTATGCCTCTTTCAGGATACACCCCGTCGGTTCCAAATATCAAAAATTTCAGAAACTTTCTTTGAACTCTTTCTATTTTCTGAATATCACATTTGTAGAATGGATACCAAATCAGGTTTGCATATTCAAGTTTAGAGCGCACTGCTGCAATGTTGTCGAAATTTTTACAATTTCTGATGATGAATCCATACATTCTGAGACTTTCTGATATTTTATTCTCGATGTGATCAGAAAAAGTGAATCTGTTGTCAAATATCACCCCCAAGTCTTTGATGGTATTGCACCTCAGAAGCTCTGTATTCTCTATATTGTACTGAAAGTCGATAATTGTATTTTTTTCAGAGTAAGTCACCACTTTGCATTTTTTCATATTAAAAAGAAGACTATTATCAATGCACCAGTTGTTGATACGATTCAGATTTTCTTGAAGGACAATACAGTCATCGACCTTGTGTATTCCTGTGAATATTTTCAAGTCATCCGCGAAGCATAATTTTTGGCAGTCTATTAAGTCACAGAAATCATTTATGTATAAAAGAAATAGTAACGGTGTTGAATTTACATTCAATAATAAATTTTCAGTTATCGGTTTCATTATATTATATTATTTCAAATTGATATTTTCAAATGATTTTCATTTTGTTTTCAATTCGCAGTTGGTCAATGATCTGACTTTTTTCATCCTCGGTAGATTCATCAATTCATTCCACTTCATTTTTCGCATTTGGTCACTGATTCGATGTTTCCGAGAATGGAGCAAAAAGTGCCTTTTTTGCAAGGTCGCACCAAGCCAGGTCCATGAACCTGAACTGACGAATATAGACGCTACGATTTTTACGAATGATTATTATTCGCCGGTACAAGAATTTTCGCTGTTTCATATTTGTTTCAAGTTGTCGCTCTTTTCAAAGTGGATTTGTTGTTTCGCATTACGCAATCTAGTGTAAACGGAGAAAGTATTGACAATAGTGGAGTTTTCTACGGAACGCATCCTCAGAAGAAGTCTCGTAGGGAGGGCCCTCCTTGGAGTTCAACCGAAGAAGATCACACATTACTGGGAATTATCGGAAGAGGCTCTGTGGTAAGTCGTTTCAGTGACTTCAATTTCGTTGTTTTGCCTACTTGTAATTTAAAGTCAGATATTGGCCATACGCGCTCTCTAAAATCGAAAGGGCATACTATCCATTAGGCAATCCACATTTTGCTTTGAGTTATTGAAAATTCTACAAATAGACCCAAGTTGGATCCCTGTGGAACTCCGGAGGTTACAGCAATTGGATCTGATCTATATCCATTATATGAAACAAACTGTGTTCTCTCGTTCAAATAGTTACTCAGAAGAGCCAATGCACAACTAGAGAATCCCATTGCTCCCAGCTTTGATATTAGGTTCCGATGATTAACTTTATCGAAGTCCTTCGAGAAATCCGTATAGATAACATCAACCTGTCCTTGATTATCTAATACTTTGGAGACAAACTGAGTCAGTACCATAAGGTTTGTGACGGTAGATCTCTTATCAACGAAACCGTGCTGATACGGAGAAATACAGGTGCGAATTGGAGAATATTTGTCTCTACACAGAACAATAATTATATTATATTGACGATATTTGATTTGTCACCGTTTTTCAATATAGGACATATCCTTGCCTCTTTCCATAGCTTGGGATATTACCCTGTTCTAATAGACATGTTGAAGATTGTTCGGAGCGGTTTTGCTAACACTCCTACACAATCTTCAACAAAGAACGATGGAATATTGTCCGGACCAGAAGTCATTTTGTCTTTTAGTTTTTTAGTAGCATTGATTATATCTTTTTCTGAAATATCGGAGAATTCAATTGTTAGCCACTGGCTCACATGATTATCAGACTGAGTAGTATTATTAGGATCGTCCTGTATGTATACTTTCTGGAGAAATGACTTGAATGCATCAACTATGCTCCGCGGATCATCCAGAACTCCATCATCGAGAGTCATTTCTCCCGGGATTCGTGACATTCTATTCTTGGAACGTACATAAGACCAAAACATATTTGAATTATTGAACGTCTTGTAGGTAATTATCGTAAGCATGTTTGATTTGCGTTTTTATCAATTTCCGAAGTCTTTTGAATTCGTTCAGGTAATGTACATTGTTAGTTGTATAATATTTCTCACGGTACTTAGCTTTCAACTTTATATTTCTAATAATACCGGAATGATACCATTATGGGTATTTATGTTTATAATTCTTATAAACTGAAATATGTCTATCGAATAGTTCATAAAACTTCTTGTAAAATTCTGAAACCAAAATATCTACATCACAATACAAATTCAGTTCATCCCAATTTGTTGATAGCAACTCTTTATAAAGAGAAGTAAAATTTGCTTCTCGAAAATCATAAATTCTTGCAGATGAATTTGGCTCAAAATTGATTTTGGTTTCTCCGATTTGATCAATCGTTATTGAAAGTGCTGGATGGTGACTATCCTCGTTGACGAGAGGCGAGTCATCATGATCAACCTGACAGTTTTCGGCAGATATAATCAAATCCAGGAGTCGGCCCAAGTTGTTGTGTACATTGTTGAATTGGTCAAAGTTGTAGAGACTCAGAAAGTTAAGTATAATTTCAGTTTTTCTGTCCGTTGCACTCCTATTAACAAATCTCGGGACATTAAAATCTCCTAGCAGAACACAATGATTTTCGAATATTTCAAGCTGTTCTAAAGATTCGAAAAATAGTTCAAATTCATCTATGTTGACTTTGTCTGGAATATATAATGCTACAACATTCAATACCTTATGCCCAATTGAGCACTTAACAACTAAAATATCGATCGAAGGGAATCAAATAGTGACGTATTAACTATGTTAGATTTTATGGAATTCCTTAAGGCTATCAGAACACCGCCACCAGTTGTTTTATCAACTAAATCAAGTTTCCGATCTTTTCTGTAAACATTATGGGTATTCGGAAATAATTCTGATATGTCACTGCGAAGCCAGGTTTCACTAAGGGCTATGATATCAAATTCATCTTCACAGACTTTGGAGTAGAATTCGGAAATTTTGGTGTTGAGACCGCGTACATTCTGATAATAGCAGTAAAGACGTCCACCGTTACTCAAACAACTGTTGGACTTCAATGGTTTGAAGCTACGACTTTTGGAGTTCCATCAAAATATTTGATTCTGTATTTTCCGGGATTATCAGAGTTTTTTTTCCTGTTTGATTTATTTATAATATTCTAGCTGTCTATGAGTGCGGTCGAAGGATATGCTGACATGTTTATACTTGCTCGTTTTCAGAGACTTTGCCTGTCGAATGATGGTGAGAACGTCGCTTTCTTCTTTCAGCGTAATTTTTGAGGGTCGATTTTTACTTTGGTCAAATCGACCGAGACGAATAGGCTTGATACTATCAGTAACTACGCCTTTATCAACACTTCTTAATACCGAAAAAACTTCGGATCGATCGTTTTCAGTCCGTTCATCCACTGCTAATTCTTGATCTTGTTCAGGTATATCAAACAGAATAATATTGCGTTTACGCTTGTTGCGCTCATTCACTTCCTGAACAACTCCCTTAAAGCTCAGATCAGTAGAGGTAGATCTTTGCAGATTCAGTTTTTCATCTTTCATCCTCTGTTTATCATTTTGCAATGAAAGAATCAATGCCTTCAGCTCTTTTATCTGGTT
Source organism: Zygogramma bicolorata (assembly GCA_032362365.1). NCBI lineage: Eukaryota > Metazoa > Arthropoda > Insecta > Coleoptera > Chrysomelidae > Zygogramma > Zygogramma bicolorata. The sequence goes on from JAVJAQ010004993.1 coordinate 1,008,187, forward strand.
ACCAATGCCTCTGCAGCCTACACATGGCCAGTCAAATCCTTTACTGGGATCATTAAATATTGTAAGCTCTTCAGCCGTTATTTTTACACAAGTTGCCCTGAACGACTTGTCGCAAATCGAGCACTTGATGACTGAAGCTGATTTATATGATTTATTGCAACAGGAACAAATAATATTTGAGGGCATGATTGTATGAAATGATACGCCACTGGTGATGAAAGTATAAGGCCACTATAGGGTCTTATCTGATTGGAGTATATATACGGTGATAGGATATTCGTTAAAATCCGAACGGAAATCAATGTTTGTGATCTGAATCAACTCACCGAGATGGATATTGAAGTTATATTTTGACCAGATACACTTTCACAAGTTTTCGTAGTATAAGAATTGAATTATTTTATAAATATAGAAGAGCAATTTTTGACACCTTATCACTTCTAACCATAGACGGATATATGAGGCGTAAGGGGTGTTATGGCAATTAGCAAGGTTCGAAAGGGATTGAGTGATCAAGTCTAATGGTGGGAGAAGGATGTAGATTCGGCTTGATAGAAGGCGTGACGTCATCAAACACAGGGTCGCGTGATGGGGGGAAGTTGTTATTTCGGCAAACTTTCCCTACTATCCATATCAACAGGATTTACGACGGTTTCAAAATTTGGACATTAGCATGTGTCTCGAATTGGAGTTGATGTTCAATCCCAAGTATTCAGGAAGGGACATCCATCGATCGATTCATTGAACTCGTAAGAATTTCATCAACATATTTCATGTGGGACTCCAATGTTTGTAAAGAAAAATTGCATTTATCGACTCATTGTCATCGATTTATAGATTTGAAGTAGTTGGTCTCCCAAGGCGTTAGCAGAATCTCAATAGTATCAGCTTGAACGGTTTTAAACTTGCAACTTCCCTCTGTACGAAACAGTTACAATTTGGCGGTGCTGCTATATACCTTGAGAATGAACTGAAATTGAAACTTTCAGATTTGGTTATGACGAACAGTGAACAAAACGCCGAATTTCATGTCTTTGAATTATTCAAAGAGAAATTGATGATTCTGATTGTGTAAGGATCTAGAAAGGAAGATTTCCATATATTTTTTTCAGAACTTTGAACCACACAATGGAACGCAATATCAAAATGATTATCATGTACTATTTCAATATTGATATTGTGTTGAACCCGATAGCCCTTGGCGATCTGAAATGCATTCTAACATATTTTGGTCTGAATCGAACATACTAAGGTCACAGCCACGTCGTCCAGTTGTATTGATAATGGTATCACAAATGTAGATCTGCAATGATCCTAGTGTGGTATTTTAGAATCTTGTTTTCTTGCCTATCGTGGTTAAAATGGGTCATCATGAGATATCATCATGTAACAAAAAATGGTCGGAGGTGTCTTTTTGGGATGTAACTTGGGACTTATATGATGGAAAAAATTATGTCCAGTTTCTAGCTACGTTTTTCCCAGAAATGTATAGTGATCATTTGAATGTAGTATTTTCAATGGAAGATATTGAACACCTCAGTTAAAGATCTTCAAGAAGTCAGTATCCGATAATTTCCCTCTCGCCAGACAACGAAACGAAAGCGTGTGTGAAAGTCATTAATCTCAAAAAAATTATAATAATTCCTTCTCTATTCGTGATGTTTCCCATGACTGTTTTCACGACCGATCTCTACATATTGTTTATGAAATCCTCCAATCCCTACCTACACTATTCGAAAGTGAAATACTCGATTTCAGAATTGTTTCTCTAGTTCATTCATGGAATAGTTTGGCCAGTGTGTTGCGAGATGCATTCAAGTTCTCCAGTATCACTTCCTTGAGGAAAAATAGAATTCCATCTTGTTCAGACATTTACCGTCCAATTCCAAAAATCTTTGTTTTCTCGAAGAATTCGAGAGGAAACTTGAACATCCAATCCACTTCTGTTTGAAAAACATATATTTTTTTTTGATGAATTTCGTTTTGACTACCGCAGAGAATATCAATTGAAGCGGCCCTTGTTGTCACTAGGAATATTGTCCGTGGTTTAGATCGTAGCACTCATACGGCAATCACGTTTTGTGACTTGTCCAAGACCTTTGATTGTGTCTCACACGACATATCACAATAGATGGTATATGACTACGATTCCAGAGAAGTATTTTTATGACTTATGAAATCGTTTTCATCCAATCTCTATACAAATATCAAATATTATTGACAATATTTCCTAGCATCCTTCAAACGGAGATCAGCATAGGTTCTGTATAACGCACCACGCATGAGGCCCACACCAATTCACCTCAGGACGGCTGAGAAAGAGATGACCGCTGTCTTGCTGGACCTAAAAATACTCTCAGACAAGCTTCAGATAGAGCTAGAATCCCCTCGTGAAACAGTCCACATAACTAGGGAACAAAAAATATTCACTTCGATACAAGGAATCAATTATCCCAAAATTCTAGTATTTGTTTTTTCAATAGGATACCTGTATTTCACTCTACTATATATTCTTTCCAAGAACAAAAAGCTCCTTGCTATCAGCAATGAAATAAAAACAAAGCTCAGTCACTGTTTTCAAAGTCTGAAGTTTTTCAGCAATAACTGAATGTTTCGTCTCAACTCATTTGAAATGCCACAAAATATCCTATCAACTATTTTTTCTTGCTGAGATGTATGTGAAACTATCTCCAGAATTCAATTGGCACAACCTTTATGTGTCGCCCTGTCGAAACTCTTAGGTATTATTTTCGAGCCTATTTGAAAACTCGAAATGGCTGTAATGAACCAATCTTCGATCAACACCATTTCCATGTCTAATGAAATAGCTTGTTTTAATGATTGAATCGTTCGAAAATAATCGATGGGCCATAAAATTGGCTTCATATACCTTGCCGTGTAACATATTCGTGGCAACCCTCTTGAAATGAACTGACAGAAAATGTATATTTGGAGTTTTACGCTCTTGAGATCTGTAGTGTCAAGATAAAAAACTTAATTGACAATAATTATAATCGAAAATAGCGAAGATACATGGGGTTACACAAAATACGTATATATAAAAATCGATCATCAAACCCTACTACAAAAACTTTCTAGAACTCTAGAAAGAGTTCGTAGTGCATCTCTTGATATGTGAAAAACTGTCTCTCTGGCTGAAAAAGTGAAAAAATTTTTCTCAATGATGAATAAACAAGTTGATTCCCGTTAACATTCAGGATTGGCCAATGAAAATGAAATAAGACCGATTCCTTATAGTTGGTGTCTGAAAAAATTGCTCGAGACCGTCGATTTTTATGCTATGAGGAATATCTCATGAACATATTATCAGCCTTATCACTCCCACCCCATCGGCGGTGTCAGATCTAACCCTTGATTCAAAAATGGGATTGGGGGTCGAGCGAGACCTTGTTTGTAAAGGTCATCAATCTCTAATTAAATTTCTTCGTACATTTTTTAACTTGATGCAACACATACCGAGAAAAGATAATGTCACTGAGAAAGTCTCCCGAAATCGAATATCACGTTTTTTTTCACTCTTGAATCTAATTGTTCATTGTGCACTTATTATAACGAATTGCAATTTTTTTTGAAAAGCTTCACATAGTCAGTGAACGTACTCGAGGACTGGCGATAAAAATCAAATAATCTTTTGAACAATTCGTTCATGCCAGTTTCAAATACCTATGCAGTAAGATTATGGCTGACGCCTGTCAAAAAAAAATATCCCTAGTTAATATCACTGAAGGCGGTGTCAGGGCAGGGTTATCCACAGAAGAAAGCCACGCTTGAGTTTCTGCTGATACGAGTACCGAAATTGATATTCGATTATTGGGACGGGCACACTTGCCAACGATTTTCAAGCTACACTGACGAGTGGCCAAAAAGCCTGAAACCTGATTCCTTTTTTGTTCTCAATTCATCGGGACTATTTTATCGAATACGCCCAACGAACTAGCATCACGTTGCATTTTTGTATGTATGTTATGCTAATATTACTACCATTTGCTATTTCAACTGTAGGAAAATCCCGGAAACACAGTGTTACACGGTCGGTTGGTGAATTCAATAAATAGACCTTACTTATCGGTATTTAGGCAATCAACAACTGCCTGGATTGCACAGAGACAGCCATAAAAATGTCTGTCGAAACCTTTTGTGCAATCCGGCAGTGTGGAGAGGGAATCGAATACATGCCCTCGATTTTGTATATTTTCAATCAAATCTTTTATGAAAATGTTCAACGTTTAGGATGAACATTCATTCAGTAACCCTAATTCGTCAGGGAAAAACGGGTATGAGCAGGTTTCTTTTCTTTGACTAAGAACAGTCCCATAATAGTGGTTGCGTTGTGCACCACTGAAATCCAAGCGATTTATCTACCAATATATTACTGTGCGGCTGCTTTGAACTGGTTTGGAATCTGTTATGACATGAACTAGGAAAAGAAACACTGTCTCATTGTAACTTTTCAACTTGTTAATCAGTTCGAAACTATTACATACTATCGAATGAAAAAACTCAGTTCATTATTCCAAAATATCATTCATTCCCAGATTCCCAGGAACTTCATGTGGTTGGAAATATTTTGAAAACAAGAATCTCACGTGAATATTCGGATTCAGTTCAAGCTACTGTAAATAAAATGTATGGAGCCCTTGAACATTAGGGTAGACGACGAGATATTTCATGAATGACACGATGTGAAATCACCGACATCAAATCCCTACGCAATTGCTGAACTGTGAAAATATTGTAAGGGGGTGTCGAAGTGGAAGCACCGAATTGAATGCTGTTGTACTGATATTAAGCTATAATCCTTATCACACCTCCTCTCTGAAAATACGCAGGTGTTTAGAACATTACGTAGGGTCGGTTTCTTTCAGAAATTCATGGCTATGTCACGTCTGATATTTGTGGATGCTGGTTCATGATATTGGATGAAGTAATTAATTAACATTTCGAATTTTTTTGAGTCCTTAACCTACCACGGTCTCAATTAAATCCAGACTTAATAATGGAATCTATACAAGTGTACCCAAAAAGATGCTGCACAAATAAAAAGTGTTTCTTGTAAAGAAGGAGAAAGCAAATTGGTCAAAAAACTTGTATGAATTGGAATTGTCTATTAAAACCAAATTAACTCATACCGTGTGTCCCAATAAAACGTAATTGCTTGATTACGATCATTCTAATGGATATGAAAAAAGTTTCAGTTGAAAGTTATAAGGCACCAGGATGCCCACATTTCGAAATCAGTTTCAGATGTACAGGGCGTTGCATTTTTCTGTGAAAGGAAAACGGATTCGATAGTGAGGATGCAGTCAAAAAGTTGGTTTGTTTTCTGAATGAAACTCTTTGTTATATGGTCGAGCTTTCGAGAATGTTCATTATCTTCATCAAGACATCTACGTAAGTATAAAATATTACAAACATTGTAAAAAGATGAGTTGAAAATACTTATTAACTTGAGATTGTAGTAAAAGTTATGCGTAAACAAGGGGGTACAATTAAAAATCGTCATTTTCTCATGTTGTTATGTCACAAATTGGAAAAATACATTGAAATCATTATAATAAATGAAAAAAAAGTCTTTAGGTAATATTAGGAGCACGTGCTCTACTCCGGGGTTATCAACGAGAGAGAACGAAAGTAAAGAAAGGGGAAAACATTTTTGAAAAATGACAACTGACTGAATTTAAAAAAACAGGAGTGCCGACACCATGGACAAAAAGTTCCCAATGATGAATGAAAATAATGAAATAGCGGCTTTTCTGAGAAGTAGTGCTGCCACCCTTCCACAAAAGTATCGGGTATTGGAAACAACACCCCAGAACAGAAAAGCACATGCTAATCTTAACCTCGGTTAGCGGGAGGTATCGAGTCCAATTTCGTAATGTAATTGTAAATATTGCTGAGGTCGTTCAAATCTGGTTTTTGTTCATGCACTCGGCACTATTCCTGACGAAAACCATTTCTTTCAAAAGTCTTCCATGCCAATTATCCTCAGTACACAAAACTCTAACCTCATTGTAACCCATTACATGATTTTTTCAGTCACATGTTCAGCCAGAGCATATGTCGTTTTCTTTAGTTCGCAATCACCTTCATGTGATGTTATACAACTAAATGAATTTCTGGACGTTTGTCCGACATATGTTCTCTCACACATCTGACATGAAATCTCATATACAACATTAGTCAGTCATTTCTAACGGTTTTAATTTTATTTTTGTTTTAGAAAAAACACTATTGGTAGTGGTAACAATTTCTGAGAAAATTTTGTATTCTCCTTTTTGAGAACATTCAGAATTTTAGGTGTCAAAAAATAGAAATATGGTAATGTGCCATAACAAGCAAAAACCTCACCGGGAGACCTCCCAACACTGTGGGAATTATTAACTGTCTATATTTCAAATATTAGTGTTACTGAGAGAAGAGTTTAAAATGTTAAGTGATTGATTATTGTCATTATTGATTGAAGATGGGCTATATAGTAGTTCATTTAAAAGTTTCAAAGGATATGAATTTTCAAGAAAAATACCCTTCAGTTCTCTCATGCATTCATCTCTGAAAAGGAGATGTGTCAGATAAGAAATTTTGTTCTTTATGGTGGAGACCAAATTAATCTTCATTTCAGCTGGATGGCACGAGTGGCAATTCAGCAGTCTGTTGCTGGCACAAGGTTTTCTGTACCATTTTGTATGAAGAATGTTATCTGCATTTCTGCATACTCTGATATCAAAGAAGGGTATATTGCTATGACGTTCTTCTTCTGTGAATTGGATATTTTCATTGTAGCTGCTGAAAATTATTAATGCTTCCTCAGTTCTTCCACGAGGAACAGATAAGATAAGGTCATCAACATAATCAAATCATCTAGTACAAATTCACTAGTATTGGGGAAATTGTTGACTCCATGGGGTACCAAATATTTGTTTGTGAATATTTTTTGAAATAAGGCAATTGACTCACAGATGAATTCTGAGATTGATTTTGAATTTGGGAAATCTAGCATGCAGTGTTGAGAAATGACATCCCAATGATTCTCTAGGCTTGAAATTATCACATTTAACGGTAAATTAGTGAATAAAGAAACGACATCGAAAATCACAAGAATATAGTCATCTGTTTATGAAATCGTTTATGAAATAACTGCAGGGAATGGCATTTTTCACATAAAAATCATTGTCAGTGTCATATGACAAGGACAGAATATTGGCAAGTTATTTGGTTGATTTACTATTGGGTGATCTGATTGACGATATTATTGGTCTCATTGATAGTTCATATTTGCCTACCTTGGGTTATGCATGAAATCTAGTGATTACTGAGTTATAAATAGTCATCTTCTTGTCTACATTCTCGTCTATCATTTTATCCTTCTCAATCCTAGAAACTATTTTATTTATTTTTTGTTGGAGAGTGCTGACTGGATTACTGTTTAACTTTTTGCAATATTTAATATCATTAGGTGATTCAAAACTTTTGTTGATATGATAATTTTTGAACATTTTCACTGTCACGTTGCCTTTGTCACTTTGTACAACATATATTTCTGGATGTTGTTTCAAAATAGAATTATATTGATCGAAGATTTTCCTAAAAAAATTGTAATTGAATTTTTTTTGTAGAAAATTTGGAATGATATTATTGAATTGAGCACGATAAATATCATGGACATTAGGCTTAACACTTTTTAAAATGTTTTTGAAATGTATTTTAAGTCAGCTAAGAGGTCAGAGCGATTGATTTCTTTGGTAGTTGGCCAAATACCAAATTTGGAGTCTTCTTCCACATTCTGAAAAAGTGCTGGCTGGCAAGGTGGCAGACAATTTTCGTTTGAGCTCTTTCAAAACTCGTTCTAAATTTATGATTTCACTGAAGGTGATTTCAATTTTTAAATTTGAGATATTTTTCCTCAACCTGTGATTGAAGGTCTGTACAGTGTGTCCTGTTAATCCTCTCAGTAACCCCTATATTTCATGCATTTACCAAAGGAGCGCAGGGGAAATGGGCGAATTCGGTTTGTTTTTGGAATAACTCGTCCGTGGGTAGATGGTGCAATGATTTCGTGTTGCCCGCATCAGCTTTGGTCGGGGCTTGATACTGTGAAGGTTTTTGATTTTTGATTATGGGCGGTTATCGACTCTATATTGATGATGGCACTGCCTTGTACTGACGAGTGGCCAAATAGCCCGAAACCGGTCTGCGAGTGTGTCTGTCCCTATAATTCAAAATCAATTCCTTCATTTGTATCGCCAAAAGCAAATGCAGGATTTTCTTCTGTGAAAAAACCTGCAATGGCACTGGTCGGATTCAATTTAATGTTCTTCGAGGTATTAGCCAGGGGAGTAGTTGTTTTCTGACAGGTGCCAGCCAAAATCTACTGTGTAGGTAGATTCGAGTCTGGCCTGAACGAATTGTTCGAGAGATGATTTGATTTAACACCAGTGTTCGAGTATGCCCATCGACTATGTCAAATGTTTTTATATTTTCCTCGCTGGAGGAATGGATGAATTCGGTTTGTTTTTGGAATACCTCGTCCATGGGTAGGTGGCGCAATAACTTCGTGTTGTTCGCATCAGCTTTGTCAGGGCTTGATACTATGAAGGTTTTCGATTTTTAATTATGGGAAGTCATCGACTTCATGCTTATCACGGCATGTACTGACGAGTGGCCAAATAGCCCGAAACCGATCTGCAAGTATGTCCATCCCTATAATTGAAAAAAAAATCCTTTATTTGTATCGCCAAAAGCAAATGCAGATTCACTGGCACCGGTCAGATATAATTCAATACCCTTCGTGGCATTAGTCAGGGGAATAGTTGTGTTCTGAGAGGTGCCAGCCAAAACCTACTGTGTAGGTAGATTTGGGACTGGCCTGAACGAATTGTGAGAAAGATGATTTGATTTAACGCCAGTTTTCAAGTATGTCCATCGACTATGTCGAATGTTTTTAATGTTTGTAAACTTTTTGACTGCATCCTCGCTATCGAATCCGTTTTTCCTTAACTAGTCAGTCAAGACTACCCTCCGCCTTCTAACTTACAGAAATGGGGTTTTTCACGAACATCAGACAGCAGTTTGGCTAACAAATGGTTACGCATATGAAAACATGGGCAAAAACGAACACCAAGTTAGCGTCAATGGGGAATAGAAAATTGTTTCTACTGAAATGCCGAAAACACCACATTTTTCCGAAGCATGTAATGAATGGTATTGGGAATGTGACAATTCTACTTTTTCAGAATATGAAAGAAGACTGTTAATTAACACACTTTTCCATAAAATTAAACACAGAAATATGAATGAATTTTCAAATCTTTCAATTGATGAATTTCTAGCTATCAAAACACAGGATAAATGATCAATAAACTTTCAAGTTTTGAAATCCCCATAGATCTTGGCTCTTAGCCCCAAATTTGGTATTTTCCCAACTACCAAAGAAATCAAACTTCAAACTCTCTGACCACTTAGCTGATTCAGAATAC